>CATIWC010001201.1:0-104150 GCA_948472305.1 Vicia faba | reverse complement strand
CCTCTGTTATAGTCCTATAATCCACACACATTCTAACTTTTCCATCTTTCTCGATAAACGACACAATATTTGTAATCAAGAGGGTAAGAGATGACCTTCAAGAAACCTACATCAAACTGTTTTTGAACCTCCTCTTTGATCTTCTTGGACATCTCGGGATGAGTTCTTCGAAGCTTTTGTTTGACTGAAGGATAATTTTCTATGAGAGGCAGCTTGTGCATAATAGTATATGTCTACAACTCATGCATGTATTCATAACACCAAGCAAGATGTCAATATACTCTCGGAGAACTCCAATCAGTCTTTGCTTGACACTGTCTTCTAATGGTGCCCCAATCTTGACATCTCTTCAGACTTCCTCGATACCCAAGTTGATTTCTTCTAAAGTCTCTTGGTGTGGTTGAATGACCTTTTCCTCTTGCCTCAACAATCTGGCTAGCTCTTCGGGAAGTTCACACACTTCTTTAGCTTCTTCATCAGCTTGATAGATTGGATTTTAAAAGTAACAGTGAGCCATAGCATAATCGTTTTCGACCAAACCCATAATTAATAAGGGACTGTATTTGCATGATTGATGATTTTGTTTTTATTTAGCTTAATCTTTTAAAAGAAAAATAAAACACATTGCCAATTTTTTTGAAAAATAAAGAGAAAGATAAGGAGCGGAATATTTGAACGTAGGGATTATTGCATGATAAAAACAAAAGAAAATTACTCTTAATAGCGGGTAACTATGACGACGTCCTCGCTAAACCAATTGACATGATCTTTTCCAAGAATGGTAGGAAGAATCCATTTGTACATATTAGAATTGATGTTGCCTTCCTAGCTCAAAGCATGAGCTTCCTCATGGGTGATTCCACCACTGACGCATTTGATCATAGGGGGAAGAACTTGAATCCTCGGAACAATAATCGGAATGCTTCGTCCAGCCACGAATCCAAAACCCTTATTGTCTTTCTGCATAAGGAGGCCTAAACTCTACCCAGCCTTCAGGATGTCAAGATTCTACAATTTCCTGAGCTTGACAGTAAGATGCCAAGGCGACTTCCGTCTTTTTAACCTCTTGATGAGGATCTTTAATAACTTGTATAGTTCCAAACACTTCGCATGAAGTGTCATGTACCTAACCCTCAATTTTAACATACTGGAAGGTACTCAGATGGGTGACAATATAGTCCTCTTCCCATAAATGGTGACCACTTTCCCATTAACCGGGAGTTTAAACTTCTAATGCAAATTGCTGGGCCTCAGCACAACCCTTCATAGTCTAACTTTAAGAGAGCATACTTTGGCAGAACATTGAGGGATGATCCTGTGTCAACCAGCAGAGGAGATAAGATAGTCTTTTCAATCTCCATTAAGATATGCAGTGTCTTTTTATGCTTCCTCCCCTCTGGAGGTAAATCGAAATTTGTGAAACCTAGGCCATTGCTCATAGAGATGCTAGCTATGATTCCTTCAAATTGATTCATTGAAATTTCTTGAGGAACAAAAGAAGCCCCCAATTACTTCATCAGTGAATTTCTGTGAGATTCGGAATATCAGAGTAATGCAAGAATCGAAATGTTCGAAGGCGTCTGGCTCAACTGATAAATCATCTTATAATCACTCTTCTTTATATATTTTTATCAACTCTGCCACATCTTTGGCTATCTTGGCATTCCAAAGTCGAAACAGGAGGATTCTGCCCCAGTTTTTCACCATTCACTTTTATTTGCTTGTCTTTAACCTTAGCCAAGGAATCTGCACTACTTTCTAGTATGCTAGGCGGAGAGAAAATTTGACCACTTAGGGTAATCCTGCTTTCATTGACAATGTCATGACCTTCAGGCTTATCTTCCTCAGGATTACTTTCTTCTGGTTTGTTGATAACATGCTTTTGTCCTTGATAGTAGAACTCATCCCCATAATATCAAGGAACTGCTTTATCACTAACATACAACATTGGACCAGGTAGAGTGATGGTCAGTGGCGACTTCTTGGCTGGAATCAGAATTGTAGGAGGCGGGAGAATTGTCTTAGACTTGAAGGGATTTTATTGTTGTTCTTTATGTTATTATGTTTATTACATCTATGGTGGGATTTTATCTATTCAAAAAAATATTTTTCAAAACCCTTAGAAAGAATGTTCGTCTATTAGACAATGGGATACATCATCCCTATGAGTTTATGTGACGACTTCGCCTAGAGTCGATGAAATTCCAAAATAGGAATACATCTCAAGAGATATCCTCTTTGGAAGTAGGACTTTGGAATGAAAACTATGACTCTTTGTACAACCCTTAAACCATAATCTCATGACAAGACTTTTCATGACCTAGAGATGATAGTTTCGGTCTATAAAGAGGCTCCACTTAAGGGAGGCCCTTGTGCCTTTACCTCTAGTGTTATTCATAAAACTCTTAAGGAAACCACTTTATGGGGAGGGTATAATACCCTTAGGCTAAAACTAGGAGCCTACCTTCTAAGGGTACCTTTCATAAATATTCATGAGGTTAAAAGTTTGGGAGAGGGGGTTTTCTTTTACATTATTAAAGAAGCGGCATTTCTAAATCAGAAAAGGCCCATGTAATTTTTAAAGCCCATTCAAATCCTCTTGTATGGGGTGTATTTATTAAATACATTTGCCCATTTAGAATTCAATAGAAGAGGGGGTATGTTGTTTACTTAAGAGGTTTAGGATTAATAAGGACAAGCCCACTAAAATGTTGGGGGCCTGTTTAAATAAGGATAGAGGTGTATGGTGTAAAATCATAGGGCCCATATTGTTTTTGGTTCCAGCCCAACTTAATTTTTGAAGGGGGTTTTACATTATTAAAAGTTCTTAGACTTTTCTAATTCAGAAAAGACCCACATAAAGTTATTAGCCCATTTATGAATAAATAGAAGGGGGTATGTTTTACCTTTTTTGGAAGGCCCAAATAATAATTGATATAATCAGGCCCGTTTCAGTTTTTATTGTTTTCAAATTGTTTGTCTTTACATTATCTTTTAAAATTATTATAAACAGGTACTTAATAGAGAATTATGTTTGTTTTAACTTAAATTTTTTTGGATTAATCGCAACTTTGGTCCCTCTATTTTGTATTTTTTTCGATTTTGGTCCCCCCATTTTAAAAACCACGATTTTTGTCCCCCTTATGAATTTTCTATTGAAAAATGATCAAAAATAGGGACTAAATTTTAGAAAAAAGCAAAATAAGGGGACTAAAATTGCACAAAAAACTTAAAAACGGGACTAAAATAGTGGTTTCTAAAACGGGGGGACAAAATCGAATAAAATACAAAATAGAGGGACCAAAGTTGCAATTAAGCCAAATTATATTTTACTAAAGATGAGGCAAAAAGAAGGCTTTCAAAATGCACAGTCCAGCCCTTTGTTGAATGCAAGCCCAAACTCAAGCAAGCAATATCCAAAACGCTTACTATAGTCCAAAACAAAGAAACACGTATTGTTTGAATCAATCAAGGAAAAACACATGTTTCAACCAAAAATGAGTATTATTAAAATCAAAAACTAAATCGAATACAATAAAACTATTTTTACATTAAATGTCTGAATCTTAAACAATCAATACAGTACAGATTAAATCAAACAGAACCATTACATATTTGAATAAAAACTTGCAGATCCATTACAATCAGAATCGAATACAAAATTATAACTGAATCAAATATCTAAAATTACAATCAATGTCTAAATCCTTAATTTCCTAAACAAACTCATCTGTAACGCTAAAAACATAAGAAATTTCCTATTCAGTAAAAACTTAAATACTATAAAAACCTAAAGAAGTTTAAAAAGAAAAGGAAGAAGAATTTTCACAGATGAAAATTGGACAGAAGTTTTACAGAAGGAGAATCCGAGAAGAATAAGATTCTAGCTATCTCATTGCATCGGCGTCGACTCGCGTGTACCACCACTTAGGAAAAACCTAGGGATTCAACATCTGAAGCCCTAGCTCTTCTTCATCCCCCGCCACTTAAATCTCCCATCATTGTTGTCACCGTCGTGACCATTCCCTATGAAACAAACGAAGGAAAGAGATCAGCTGCGAACTTATACATAGAACAGAAGCAAATACGATTGGAGGGGAAGGGTTTGATTTGGGTTGCATCACCACCGATTTAGAATTATGGTTTTTTCTCTTTGGGGCTTGGAGAGAGAAAGAAGAAGAATAGGGCTTAGAGATAAAAACAAAGATAAAATAAAAAATGATTTTGTAAAACCAAAATATATTATGTCCAATGATCTGATGCGCGTCGTCTACTGATGGTCACTATACACCTTCAATCCTAACCATGCAATCTCAATGGAACGTCCCTAGCCTCGCATGTCTATCATATTATCGTATAATGGTCCACACATAATCCATACGAACTCCCAAACACTCACTCAGCCAGGCCAATTACAAAACTCACCTCCCTTAAATTTTGTTTTACTAATATACGCGCATTCAAATCCCCCTCAGTCTAATGGGCCAATTCCAAAATCTAGACTTGGGCCCCTACTCCTTACACCCCTAGTTTTTACTTCTAAACTAAAATTGACACCCCCCTACGCTGATACATTGCCCCTTCATTCTTCAAACCAAAAGGCATAACTTTGTAATAAAATATTCCCCAAGGAATAATGAAAGTCATCTTCTCCATGCCTTATGGTGCCATCTTTATCTGATTGTAGCCAGAAAAACCATCCATGAAGGAAAAAACATTTGCTTGAGAAGTATTAGCAACCATAATATAATATGAGGGAGTAGAAAATCATCTTTAGGGCTTCCTCTGTTCAAGTCCCTATAATCCACACACA
Organism: Vicia faba; assembly: GCA_948472305.1. Classification (NCBI taxonomy): domain Eukaryota; kingdom Viridiplantae; phylum Streptophyta; class Magnoliopsida; order Fabales; family Fabaceae; genus Vicia; species Vicia faba. The sequence goes on along the minus strand of CATIWC010001201.1, from coordinate 99,337 downwards.
TTCTTACTTTTCCATCTTTCTCAGGCAACGACATAATATTTGTAATCCACAGAGGGTAAGAGATGACCTTCAAGAAACCTACATCAAACTGTTTTTGAACCTCCCCTTTGATCTTTTTGGACATCTCGGGATGATATCTTCGAAGTTTTTGTTTGACCGAAGTATAATCTTCTATGAGAGGCAACTTGTTCATAAAAGTATTTGTATACAACTCATGCATGTCTTCATAACACCAAGCAAAGATGTCCATATACTCTCGGAGAATTCCAATCAGTCTTTGGTTGACATTGTCTTATAATGGTGTCCCAATCATGTCATCTCTTCAGACTTCCTCGATACCCAAGTTGATCCCTTATAAAGTCTCTTGGTGTGGCTGGATGACCTTTTCCTCTTGCCTCAACAATCTGGCTAGCTCTTCGGGAAGTTCACACTCTTCTTTAGCTTCTTCATCAGCTTGATAGATTGGATTTTCAAAGTCATAGAGAGCCATAGCAGAATCGTTTTCGATAAAACCCATAATTAATGGGGGACTGTATCTGCATGATTGATGATTTTGTTTTTATTTTACCTTAAGATTTAAAAATAAAAATAAAACACATTCCCATTTTTTATGAAAAATAAAGAGAAAGACATGGAGCGGAATATTTGAACATAGGGATTATTGCATGATAAAAACAAAAGAAAATTACTCTTCATACCAGGTAACTATAACGACGTCCTCGGTAAACCAATTGACATGATCTTGTCCCAGAATGGTAGGACGAATCCATTTGTACATATCAAAATTGATGTCGCCTTCCTCGCTCAAAGCATGAGCTTCCTCATGGATGATACCACCACAGACGCATTTAATCAGAGGGGGAAGAACTTGAATCCTCTGAACGATAATCGACATGCTTCATCCAGCCACGAATCCCAAACCCTTAATGTCTTTCTGTATAGGGAGGCCCAAAACTCTACCCCAGCCTTCAAGATGTCAAGATTCTACAATTGTCTGAGCTTGACAGCAAGATTCCATGGCAACTTCCGGCTTTTTAACCTCTTTATGGGGATCTTTAACAACTTGCACAGTTTCAAACACTTCGCACGGAGTCTCATGTACCTAACCCTCAATTTTAACATACTGGAAGGTACTCAGATGGGTGAAAATATAGTCCTCTTCCCCATAAATGGTGACCACTTTCCCATTAATCGAGAATTTAAACTTCTAATGCAAATCGATGGGCCTCAGCACAACCCCTTCATAGTCTAACTTTAAGAGAGCAGACTTTGGCAGAACATTGAGGGATGATCCCATGACAACCAGAAGAGGAAATAAGATAGTCTTTGCAATCTCCATTGAGATATCCAGTGTCTTGTTATGCTTCCTCCCCTCGAGAGGTAAATCGAAATTTGTGAAACCTAGCCCGTTTCTCATATAGATGCTAGCCACGATTCCTTCAAATTGATTCAACGAAATTTCTTGAGGAACAAAAGAAGTCCCCAATAACTTCAATAGTGAATTTCTATGAGATTCAAAATATCAAAGTAATGCAAGAATCGAAATGTTCGAAGGCGTCTGGCTCAACTGATAAATCATCTTATAATCACTCTTCTTTATATATTTTATCAACTCTGCCACATCTTTGGCTATCTTGGCATTCCAAAGTCGAAACAGGAGGATTCTGCCCCAGTTTTTCACCATTCACTTTTATTTGCTTGTCGTTAAGCTTAGACAAGGCATCTGCACTACTTTCTAGTATGCTAGGCGGAGAGAAAATTTGACCACTTAGGGTAATCCTGCTTTCATTGACAATGTCGTGAACTTCAGGCTTATCTTCCTCAGGATTACTTTCTTCTGGTTTATTGATAACATGCTTTTGTCCTTGATAGTAAAACTCGGCCCCATAATATCAAGGAACTGCTTTATCACTAACATATAACATTGGACCAGGTAGAGTGATGGTCAGTGGCGACTGCTTGGCTGGAATCAGAATTGTAGGAGGCACGAGAATTGTCTTGGACTTGAAGGGATTTTATTGATGTTCTTGATGTTATTATGTTTATTACATCTATGATGGGATTTTATCTATTCAAAAAAATATTTTTCGAAACCCTTAGAAAGAATGTTCGTCTATTAGACAAGGGGATACATCAGCCTATGAGTTTATGTGACGACTTCGCCTAGAGTCGGTGGAATTCCAAAATAGGAATACATCTCAAGAGATATCCTCTTGAGAAGTAGGACTTTGGAATTAAACATATGACTCTTTATACAACGCTTAAACCAAAATCTCATGACGAGGCCTTTCATGACCTAGAGATGAAAGTTTCGGACTATAAAGAGGCTCCACTTAAGGGAGGCCCTTGTTCCTTTCCCTCTAGTGTTATTCATGAAAATCTTAAGGAAACCACTTTATGGGGAGGGTAGAATACCTGTATGCCAAAACTAGGAGCATACCTTCTAAGGGTACCTTTCATAAATATTCATGAGGTTAAAAGTTTGGGAGAGGGGGTTTTCTTTTTACATTATTAAAGAAGCGGCATTTCTAAATCAGAAAAGGCCCATGTAATTTTTAAAGCCCATTCAAATTATCTTGTAGGGGGTGTATTTGTTAAGATACATTGGCCCATTTAGAATTCAATAGAAGAGGGGGTATGTTGTTTACTTAAGAGGTTTAGGATTAATAAGGACAAGCCCACTAAAATTTTTGGGGCCTGTTTAAATAAGGATAGATGTGTATGGTGTAAAATCATAGGGCACATTTTGTTTTTTGGTTCCATCCCAGCTTAATTTTTAATGGGGTTTTACATTATTAAAAGTTCTTGGACTTTTCTAATTCAGAAAAGACCCACATAAAGTTATTGGCCCATTTATGAATAAATAGAAGGGTGTATGTTTTACCTTTTGGGGAAGGCCCAAATAATAATTGATATAATCAGGCCCGTTTCAGTTTTTATTGTTTTAAAATTGTTTGTCTTTACATTATCATTAAAATTATTATTATTAACAGGTACTTAATTGAGAATTATGTTTGTTTTAATTTAAATTTTTTTGGCCTAATTGCATCTTTGGTCCCTCTATTTTGTATTTTTTTTTCGATTTTGGTCCCTCCATTTTTAAAACTACGATTTTGGTCCCCATTTTGAATTTTCTATTGAAAAATGAACAAAAATACAGACTTAAATTGTAGAAAAAGAAAAATAGGGGGACAAAAATTGCACAGAAAACTTTAAAAGGGGACTAAAATAGTGGTTTTTGAAACGGAGGGACCAAAATCGAAAAAAATACAAAATAGAGGGACCAAAGTTGCAATTAAGCCAAAATTATTTTTGACTAAAGATGGGACAAAAAGAAGGCTTTCAAAACGCATAGTCCAACCCTTTGTTGAGTGCAAGCCCAAACTCAAGCAAGCCATATCCAAAACGCTTACTATAGTCCAAAACAAAGAAACACGTATTGTTTGAATCAATCAAGGAAAAACACATGTTTCAACCAAAACGAGTATTCTTCAAATCACAAACTAAATCAAATAAAATAAAAATATTTTTACATTAAAATGTCTGAATCTTAAACAATCAATACAGTACAGATTAAATCAAATAGAACCATTATATATTTGAATCAAAAACTTACAGATCCATTACAATCAGATTCGAATAGAAAATTACAACTGAATCAAATCTCGAAAATTACAATCAATGTCTAAATCCTTAATTTCCTAAACAAACTCATTTGTAACGCTAAAAACATAAGAAATTTCCTATTCAGTAAAAACCTAAATAATATAAAAACCTAAAGAAGTTTAAAAAGAAAAGGGAGAAGAATTTTCACAGAGGAAAATTGGACATAAATTTTACTGAAGGAGAATCCACGGAGAAGAAGAGTCTAGCTATCTCGTTGTGCCGCCGTCGACTCGCGTGTACCACCACTCAGAAAAAACCTAGGGTTTCAACATCTAAAGCCCTAGCTCTTCTTCATCCTCCACCACATAAATCTCCCATCGTTGTTGTCACCGCCGCCGACCATTCCCTGTAAAATAAATGAACGAAGGAGATCAACCGCGAACTTATACACAGAACGGAAGCAAATACAGTTGGAGGGGAAGGGTTTGATTTGGGTTGCGTCGCTGCCGGTTTAGAATTAGGGTTTTTTCTGTTTGGGGCTTGGAGAGAAAAAGAATAAGAATAGGGCTTAGAGATAAAAATAACGAAGATAAAATGAAAAATGATTTTGTAAAACAAAAATATATCATGTTCAATGATCTGATGCATGTCATCTACTGATGGTCACTATACACCTTCAATCCTAACCATGCAATCTCAATGGAATGTCCCTAGCCTCGCATGTCTACCGTATTACCGTACAATGATCCACACAGAGTCCAAACGAACTCCCAAACACTCACTAGGCCAGGCCAATTACAAAACTCACCTACCTTCAATTTCGTTTTACTAACATACGCGCATTCAAACTCCCCCTCAGCCTAATTGGCCAATTCCAAAATCTAGACTTGGGCCCCTACTCCTTACACCATAAGTTTTTACTTCTAAACTAAAATTGACACCCCCCTACGTTTCTGGGCTAAATTCAATATTTGGATTTTGGCCCATGCTACTACACACACACCCTGTTTTACTAGCCCAACTTAATTTACTCCCCCTGCGTTTTTTTAATTCTTTTTATTTTATAATTATTTATATTTTATATTTTAATAAATGTATAAATATTATTATTATCATTATAAATCAAATAAATTTTCTAAAACTCATCCAAAATATTTTACTTATTTATTGCATTGAAAAAAATTTTATCATGCATTAATAAAGACATTTTACAATTAACTCATTAAAAAACATTTAACCAACACTAAATCATTTTCAAAATCAAATTAAATTAAACAAAAAATTTTCTAAAAGGATTACGAATATATTTTAATTGACTGTGCACTTTGTCTAAATAACTCTGATATTCACGCATCCGGACTAAGTACAAGGGGAATTCAAACATCTTTGTAATCCATATAAAAACACCAACCCATACGAAAAACAGACTGAGACTCTGATTACTCATAAGAGGATACATATGCATACAAATAAAATTGTGGCGAGTTCCCCTAATAAAAGTTAAAACCTTATTTCCTAAGTTGTAATTCAAGACCACAGTATCCTTGTGAACAAGGTAGATGAGGGGTACCTAACACCTTCCATTCATCTAAGATCGAGTCCAAAAACCTAGAATCTATAACTTTTAAGGGTTAACCTTTATATTACCGTCCTAGGATTAAAATTAAGGGTGGTGACTCTTATTTTAAAACAGGTTACAAAAATATTTAGTTAAAATCATCTTCCAATCGGCTACTCTTCCCGTGAGAGTTGTCTTTTCAAAAATGTACTTGATCAGATCCATCTATAATATCAAGAGAGTAGTGTGAGTTAACATATATTTTTTGAGACGCTTTGCTTCCCAAACAAGTGCGAAAGAAGTCTTTTCTAGCAATGAATATCTCGACTCACAATCAGTGAATTTCTTGCTCAGGTAGTAGATGACATGCTTTTTCCTACCAGAATCGTCATGTTGACCAAGTACACAACCCATAGAGTTCTCCAACATTGTCAGATACAATATTAAGGGATTTACTTCCATTGAAGCTGAGAGATTTAGAGGTTCCTGTAGATACTCTTTTATATTATCAACTGCCCCTTGGCAATTGTCATTCCACCTGGCCATTTGATCTTTTTGTCAATAGCTTGTATATTGGTTCACAAGTGACTGTAAGATGAGAGATGAATCTAGTAGAAATGTAGTTTAATCTCCCCAAGTAACCACAAACCTCTTTTTTTTTTCTAGGCTCAAGCATTTCTTGTATCGCTTTTATTTTGGCAGGATCAACCTCAATTCCTTTTTCGCTTACTATGAAGCCTAATAACTTCCCTGATCTCAACCAGAAGGTGCACTTGTTAGGGGTCAGCCTCAGCTTGAATTTCTTTAACCTTTCAAACAATTTTAGCATATGGACAAGATGTTCCTCTTCTGTCTGGTATTTGGCCATCATATTATCAATGTATACCTCAATCTCTTTATCCATCATATCATGAAAGAGAGATACAATCGCACGCTGATACATTGCCACTGCATTCTTCAAACTAAAAGGCATCACTTTGTAACAAAATATTCCCCAAGGTATAATGAAAGTCATCTTCTCCGTGCCTTCTGGTGCCATCTTTTTTGATTGTAGCCCGAAAAACCATTCATGAAGGAAAAAACTTTTGCTTGAGCAGTATTATAAACCATAATATAATATGAGGGAGTAGAAAATCATCTTTAGGGCTTCCTCTGTTCAAGTCCCTATAATCCACACACATTCTTACTTTTCCATCTTTCTCAGGCAACGACATAATATTTGTAATCCACAGAGTGTAAGAGATGACCTTCAAGAAACCTACATCAAACTGTTTTTGAACCTCCCCTTTGATCTTCTTGGACATCTCGGGATGATATCTTCGAAGTTTTTGTTTGACCGAAGGATAATCTTCTATGAGAGGCAGCTTGTGCATAAAAGTATTTGTATTCAACTCATGCGTGTCTTCATAACACCAAGCAAAGATGTCCATATACTCTCGGAGAATTCCAATCTGTCTTTGCTTGACATTGTCTTCGAATGGTGTCCCAATCATGACATCTCTTCATACTTCCTTGATACCCAAGTTGATCACTTCTAAAGTCTCTTGGTGTGGCTGGATGACCTTTTCCTTTTTCCTCAACAATCTAGCTAGCTCTTCGGGAAGTTCACACTCTTCTTTAGCTTCTTCATCAGCTTGACAGATTGGATTTTCAAAGTCATACTGAGCCATAGCAGAATCGTTTTCGACAAAACTCATAATTAATGGGGGACTGTATCTGCATGATAGATGATTTTGTTTTTATTTTAGCTTAAGATTTAAAAATAAAAATAAAACACATTGCCATTTTTTATGAAAAATAAAGAGAAAGACAGGGAGCGGAATATTTGAACATAGGGATTATTGCATGATAAAAACAAAATAAAATTACTCTTCATAGCAGGTAACTATAACAACGTCCTCGGTAAACCAATTGACATGATCTTGTCCCAGAATGGTAGGACGAATCCATTTTTACATATCAAAATTGATGCCGCCTTCCTCGCTCAAAGCATGAGCTTCCTCATGGATGATACCACCACTGACGCATTTGATCGGAGAGGGAAGAACTTGAATCCTCTGAATGATAATCGACATGCTTCGTCCAGCCACGAATCCCAAACCCTTATTGTCTTTCTGTATAGGGAGGCCCAAAACTCTACCCTAGCCTTCAAGATGTCAAGATTCTACAATTGTCGGAGCTTGACAGTAAGATGCCATGGCGACTTCCGGATTTTTAACCTCTTTACGAGGATCTTTAACAACTTGCACAGTTTCAAACACTTCGCACGGAGTCTCATGTACTTAACCCTCAATTTTAACATACTGGAAGGTACTCAGATGGGTGAAAATATAGTTCTCTTCCCCATAAGTGGTGACCACTTTCCCATTAACTGGGAATTTAAACTTCTAATGCAAATCGATGGGCCTCAACACAACCCCTTCATAGTCTAACTTTAAGAGAGAAGACTTTGGCAGAACATTGATGGATGATCCCGTGTCAACCATCAGAGGAGATAAGATAGTCTTTGCAATCTCCATTGAGATATCCAGTTTCTTGTTATGCTTCCTCCCGTCGGGAGGTAAATTGAAATTTGTGAAACCTAGCTCATTTCTCCTAGAGATGTTAGCCACGATTCCTTCAAATTGATTCAATGAAATTTCTTGAGGAACAAAAGAAGTCCCCAATAACTTCATCAGTGAATTTCTATGAGATTCATAATATCTAAGTAATGCAAGAATCAAAATCTTTGAAGGCATTTGGCTCAACTGATAAATTATCTTATAATCACTCTTTTTATATATTTCATCAACTCTACAACATCTTTGGCTATTTTGGCATTCCAAAGTCGAAACTGGAGGATTTTGCGCCAGTTTTTCACCATTCACTTTTATCTGCTTGCCTTTAACCTTAGCCAAGGCATCTGCATTACTTTCTAGTATGCTAGGCGGAGAGAAAATTTGACCACTTAGGGTAATCCTGCTTTCATTGACAATGTCATGAACTTCAGGCTTATCTTCCTCAGGATTACTTTCTTCTGGTTTGTTGATAACATTCTTCTGTCCTTGATAGTAGAACTCAGCCCCATAATTCCAGGGAACTGCTTTATCACTAACATACACCATTGGACCAGGTAGAGTGATAGTAAGTGGTGACTGCTTTGATGGAATCAGAATTGTAGGAGGCATGAGAATTGTCTTGTACTTGAATGGATTTTGTTTTTGTTCTTTATGTTATTATGTTTATTACATCTATCGTGGGATTTTATCTTTTCAAATAATTATTTTTCAAAACCCTTAGAAAGAATGTCCGTCTATTAGACAAGGGGATACATCAGCCCTATGAGTTTATGTGACGACTTTGGCTAGAGTCGGTGGAATTCCAAAATAGGAATACATCTAAAGAGATATCCTCTTGGGAAGTATGACTTTGGAATGAAACCTATGACTTTGTACAACCCTTAAACCAGAATCTCATGATGATACCTTTCATGACCTAGAGATGAAAGTTCTGGTCTATAAAGAGGCTCCACTTAAGGGAGGCCCTTGTGCCTTTCCCTCTAGTGTTATTTATGAAACTCTTAAGGAAACCACTTTATGGGTGTTGTATCCCAATTTTTGCCCCTAATATTCCCTCATCATACTATGATGATTCAATCACAACAAGATCACATTAGGGCTTTTGGTTCTTCTCCCTATCTTTAGCCTTGCTCTTTTGAGGAGTTACCAAGCACCATGACTTGTTTTCTTTTGTGGTCATGAATATTTTGCTTTCATTTTCTCTCTAATTAATAAAATACAATATTGGTTTGTATTACTTGTTAATAATGTAGGTAAAGGCAATGAGGTTTAGCAAGTTGCTTAATGGGTTCATGAGTTTATTTCCATGCCTTAGTCAATAGCTTGAGAAATTCAAACCTCACTATTGAAGTTGTTTTGGAAGAATTAGTATAGAAGTGGTTTGGGTGGCCATAAGTCCTCATCATCACCCTCAACAATTTCTATTCACAAGGGAAGAATATTGGCACAAGAAGTTTGTTCAAACTTGGCAAAGTTCCTCAAAGCATTCTCTTGATCCAGAGGCTAGGGTTTTGAACTTTAAAGTAGCATATCTTGCTCATCTCTTGGTTTTTTTCAGTGATTCCAAAGACATATTTCTCTTCAAAGAGTTACCAACAAATCACTTCAAAAGTTCCAAGGAGTTTTCATGTGGAAGGAACTTGGTGAAGAAAAAGATTACAAGTCATCCAGATGAATCCCCAATTTTCCATATGTGATCTCAAATGGTCATAACTTGGTCATTTTTTATCACCTTGATTCCATTCTTTTTTCATGATGATCTTAAGGATGTGTACTTCATGCCTTCTTTTATGTGAAAAGTGAGAAAATGGAAGGAAGTTTCCTTAAGAATGCAAAAGATTATAGGTCATTTCATGATTTTTGGCCAACTTCAACAAGTCATAACTTGCTCCATTTTTGGAGATTTTGAGTGGTTCAAATTGAAAACTGTCATTCAGGAGATCTACTTCATTCCATATTTTTTGGTCAAGAGAAAATTCTAAGTGGAAGTCCATGTTTGGATGCAAAATATTATAGGTAATTTTTAAAGAAGAATTTGAAATATTTCTAAGTATGGAAAGTCAACTCTTTTTCTTCAACTTTGACTCCATGTAACTTTCAGATCAAGCGTCCATTTGATTCCATTATTTTTCCATTGCAAAGCTTGTAACCTCATCTTTCCAAAGCATCAAGAATTATGCCCTAAGACCCCTTGAGGTGGAAATGCCATGGATTTGAATTGGGTAGTTTGAAACTGAATTTTTCACAAAGTCAGGATTTTGAAATCTTTGTGTTGGCTTCTAATCACAACATTTCCACGCGTTTTTGTTTCAAATCATGTTTAGCAACTTGCCAGAAGTGATTAGCATCATGAAATGCACGATTTGGTTGAGTTTTGATCAAGTTTGAGTCACACTTTCTTCATGATGAAAACCCACATGAATTCCCTCCAAAATGCATCATTTTCTATTCCTTTTGATCCCATTTGCTTCCCTATAAGTAGAGGGTCATTCCCCATTCAATTTCCCAAGCTTAGATAGCCAGAATCATCCTACCAAACTTGCTTCACAACCCAGAATTCAGCAACTTCAAAATCTATTCTCCAGCCTTTTTCAATCCATTTTTTCTTTGAATTCACCTTCCTTGATCTTCCCTGAAGCTAACCATATAATTACATTCAAGAATCGTTCCCTAGACTGTTCCATAGAAGTCCAGTTTCAAAGCTCTGCAACTCAACTTCAATAGGTAGATTCCTTCACCAATTCTTCAAAACATTGATATCATTGTGTTGCTCTCATTGCCCTGGTTCTAGTTGCAACACTTACTTTCATCTGGAGACTTGTTTTGACCATGAATTTTTAAATCCCTTTTCAAAACTTTCTTTCCAAATTTCTTGAGCTACAGTTTATATAAATTTGGCGCGAGGGTGTGGTTGTTTTCGTCTTGAAGAGACGAAGCGATTGGCATAGGTCTTAGCTTCTGATTTTACAGTTTGAGAGACCTGTAAATCACGTTGGCTGGAGGTTGAAGATGACATACTTGTCATCTTCCAACCAATGATGGTGTGCCATTTGTGTTTTTCAAAAATCTGATTTATTATTGATTATGTACATTATTCATTAAAGACCATGATATGCACAGCGCGCCAGATCCCTTGGATTTGATTAGTAACGGGTTTTGACTCTCATCCAATGCTCCACGTCTTTTACTTTTATTTTCTTTTTCTGATTTTTATATTTTAATTGTTTTAAATTTCAAAAAATCATAGAAAATTCATTTTTAGTCCAAAAAATCTGAAAAAATTATGAAAAATATTTTTGATTATTCTCTTTCTGATTTTTATTTTTTCACAATTTAATTTTGTGTTTTGGTATTTTTTATGAATTTTACACTTATTTGATTTGTTTAAAATGTTTAAAAATACTTTTATACATTTTTAAATTCTGAAAAAATTATGGAATGATCCAATGATATTGTGACAAATATTGGTGACCTTATTTAATTTTTGTTTGACTTTACTATTTTTTTATTATTTTTTTTTATTTTACCCATTTATTTTAATTTTTAAAAATAGTTTCTAACTTTTAAAAATTACCAAAAATTTTATAAAATTACTTGGCCTTTTTTCTGATTTTTCTACGGCCTTATTTTTCATTTCTTGATTAATTTGAATATAATTGATATTTCCCTCATTATTTTCCATTTTTTAAACATTTTTAAACCTTTTAATGTATATATTAATTATATTATTATTTTGTGATTATTTTCTGGCTGTCTTGGGTTGATTTTTTGATCATGGCTTTATTAACATCATTAGATCCATGGTGTTGAGTTTTACTCCACAAAAAATGGATGAATGATTTTAATAATAGTTTGATTAAATATTAATTCAAATGTGGTTTCTCTCTTTACCCTAATTCCTCTTCATCTCATCCCCTTTTCATTGCACTAAATGTTGTTGGGGCATGATCTCTATATCATGTCTCAAAACAAATGGTGCATAGATTGCTATTGACCGGCCTCAAAATAGGTGCGACTTCTATATAAGTCCACTTACGATTGCTTAACATAGCTCTAAATTTTGTCCCGATTCGAATAAATGATCATTCATGGCCCAAACTTATGATTGCAAGCCCAAGTATGTTAGTTTGATCTCTTTGACCCAATAACCTTGAGATTCATTGTGTGGAGTCTTTGGTTCTACCAATCCTCTAATGGATCTACAATACCTTTGGTCAGCGCGAATCACTTAAACATCGTTGATCATTAAAATGGTACTTATGAGAAATCCAAATGGATGATATACTTGACAAAAAGCAAATGCAACTTTTTGTGTGGAGGATTTAGTTCTACCAATTCTCTAATGAGTTCAAAATGCAAGTTTCAAGATGGTCATCCAACTAACCACTAATTATTGACTTGTTTTATCTTATGCTTTTATTCTTTTTATGCTTTATGTACTATTTATTTTTTTAGCATTTTCATTTCATGCCATTTTCATCTTTGCTCATTTGAGAATTTATTTTTCTTGTCATTTTTACTTTTCTCCCTTGATCTTTTCTTTTTCTTTTCCTAAGATACTTAATAATCAACATAAACCCTAAAAAACTCTTAATGGTTCTTGGACTATTTGGTTACTATCCTTGGCATTATGGAGCATGGGACTTTTTCTTGGACTTAGGATTAGAAACCTTGGCCTATCTTGTAGACCTTGTGATCTTATCTGATTATTTTGTTTGGAGTTCTTGAGGTTTACCTCAAGACATTGGGTTGTTTGTTTGTTTTGTGTGCAGGTTTTTGTGATTACATCCTTTGTTTGTAATCTGGAATTCACCCGTATACAGTCGTTACTCTGCCCAATTTTTGTGAAGACTAAATACACTTGATGTTTGGTTCTCTCAAGAGGTCTAGTATCTTTGCTTGCTTGGTTTCAATCCAAAGAATGGGAATTATATCTTGGATCATAATGTCAAGCTTTGGCTTCTTGTCGGTTAGATGGTTATTATCCTTATCTTTTTACCTTATGCTTTACGATAACCTCTTCTTCTCCTCCCATCTTCTTTAATTTCAAAAATCTTCTCCATCCTTTTGAAAACTCTTCTTGTTTGGAAACTTAAACCACTTTCATAATAAACTTGGACTTAGGTCCATGCATTTTCAAAATATTTTCATAAATGAACTCCAATCAATTTAATAATACCTTGACATTTTTGTGAGAAGACTAAAAGTCAATCAATCTCATTTCAAACCATTTTGCCACTTTGGTTTTTATTTTTAAACTTTTCTCAAAAGGTTATACTCTTGTCAATCCTTATAGTGATGCAAACAACTATACTTCTATAATTTGTAGTGAAGTGGGATATTTTCCACTTGGGTGTTGAGTGAGGCATTGTTGATTTTTAAAATCCAAGCCAAATCCTCCACTTTGAGATGATGCAAATTCTCCTTTCTCATGATTGTGGGTAGTAAGAATGTTTTCCACACGGACAATGACAATGATGTCTTATCTCTTAAAATTAACCAACATACTTGTGTTTCAAATTTTTAAAAGAGGAACTATGTGTAACCTGATCCCTTATTGCATGAAAGGTGGTACGTAGGCACTAAAGGTTCAAAACCGCGGCGGGTGAAAAAATCATAAAAAATACTTCTCATCTCCACCATCCATTTTATACAGCACGTTTTTATAGCCAAAATATACAGATTTTACAAAGAGGTTCCTGCGGAGTACCGTAGATGTTTAGGGTGATAATACCTTACTTTTGCATAACCAACCCCCTTACCTTGAATCTTTCCCCCCTTTTTGGGTTATTCTCTCTTTTCCCATTCCTTTGGAAACAATAAAGCGCCAATGGCTTAGTCTTGAACATTTCTACCGCTATAGAGAAATGGCGACTTCACTGGGGAGGATTGACCTCTTGCTGGTCCATCCCTAAGTGGGTTGAGCCTATCTTTGTTTATATCTGTATATGTGTTATTGTTGTTTATGTGTTATATTTTTTATATATGTTTTTTTTGGATTTTCCTAGTTTTCAGGGTGCTTGGTGATTACTCATGAGTCCTATACCCGGACTTGGGCAAACTTTAAGATAGGACGGGCGGTATAGTCATGTTAACTTTGAGGGAGTAATCCCAAAAAAAGAGGCACGAGATCCCCTACTCAGTGGAGGCCCCTTTAACTGTAGTGTCGTTTACCAAGTAATCGGGAAGACGTACTGCTTTCAACCTGGAAGCCTGCTGAAACTAAGGACCGTAGAATACCAAACCCATATTGGCCTTTTAGGTGTAGTGCGGAAGCTATGACAGAGTAATTCGGAAATAGTTGTCACGCGATACTATGCTCGGACGAGTCTTTCTTGAGAATATTACTAATTACCGAGTTAATCGGGAAGTTGGTAATATCCGAAGGAAGGATGTAGACTCTGGGAACCTCTAGAACCTTGTTCGGCAGGTGATAACTTTTAGACCAACACCTTATGGGTAGTACCTTCGACCTCATGCTTGTGACGTTGAACCTATGAACCATATATGTGTGATCTTGTGTGTGATTGTTACATCATGCATCCATGCACTCATAAGCATCTTTTTAAGAAAACAATATTTCAAGGGATTTAAAGGTTGACTATTTGTGAATATCTCAGGTACTGTTAACCATTGATTATGGAAAGAGAAAGACCGGGAAATAAAGTTTCAAGGATCCCAAGATAGATGAGTTTATCAGTCTAATTCCAGAGATCGAGTGTTCTGCAGACTTTCGGAAGAAGTATGGATCCATTATTCCTCTCATGAAGCTGAAGATGAAGGAGGGTATTCTCTCGACCTTGGTCCAGTTCTATGATCCGATGTATCATTGCTTTACTTTTCCTGATTATCAGTTGATTCCTACACTGGAGGAGTATTCCTATCTATTCAATTTACATGTTACTGATCGTGTTCCTTTTAATGGTTTGGAGGGTGAGCCAAAACCACATGAGATAGCTGCTTTGATTCATCGGGGGATGTCTGAGGTGGAAGCCCATATGACTACCAAAGGAGGGATTAGAGGATTACCAGCTCAGTTCTTATTGGAGAAAGCTCGTTACTTTGCCAGGATGAAGAGTACGGTTGCTTTTGAGGCCATATTTGCTTTACTTGCTTATGGATTATTCTTATTTACTAATGTGGACAAGTTTGTCGACATTAATGCCATCAGGATTTTCATGATTGGAAACCCGATTCCTACACTATTCGGTGATGCTTATTACTATGTTCATCTTCGGAGTTACTATCATGGGGGAATGATTATCTGTTGCACGCCTTTGTTGTACTGGTGGTTCATCTCTCATATGCCTCAGTCTGATGCTTTTTGGGATGTCAAAAAGGAACCCCGCTGGGCTCCTAAGATCATGGCACTTACTCACTCGAATATTGATTGGTATCATCGAGCTTATCAGGATGTGGAGATTATTGACAGTTGTGGTAGTTTCCCAAATGTGCCTCTTCTTGGTACAAAGGGAGGAATTAATTATAACCTTGTTCTTGTACGGTGACAGCTTGGTTATCCGATGAGGGATA
This sequence comes from Vicia faba, assembly GCA_948472305.1. Lineage (NCBI taxonomy): Eukaryota > Viridiplantae > Streptophyta > Magnoliopsida > Fabales > Fabaceae > Vicia > Vicia faba. The sequence continues at coordinate 84,082 of CATIWC010001201.1, read as the reverse complement.
AACCGAACAGTATTCATTTGAGTAGATTCTTTCTGAATGAAGGAGAAGACCACAGGGAAGCTAGGGAGCAGATTGTGAAGGCCTAGCGTCTCATTCATAATAAGAGTAGGAAGGATTTGGAACCTAGGGGTGTTGTTTCTTTGGAGCCATATCTTTAGTGGGTCCGATCGAGATCCATTCAGTTGAAGATTTTGTATACTCGGGAGACACCCATGCCTGACCTATTTGTGAAGACCACCCCTCCCTTATTAGATGATCTAGAAGAGTTGCAGCTTGCTTTGGTTAGGATGCAATAGGAAAGGGATGCTTGGAAGAACAAGTTCCAGACTTTAGAGAGTTCCTACAGAGCAGATCTATGGAGAGGAAAGGGGATTTATTTTCCCCTAAGCCTCAAACAGGTGCTGATTACTCATTTTCTAATCCAGAGGATTGGAGGGGGGTTGCCATCAGACAAGTGGAAGGAAACTAGAGGTTGAGGGCTCAGATTGTCAGGCTCACAAGGAAGCGTCATCATACAGATTGATCTCCATTAATTCTTTTTCTCAGGATTTTTAGATTGAATTTTCATCTTGTACTTGGGATCATTGAAACTTGTAATCCATTTTGAAGTTGCTATAATAAAAAATTTCAGTATTTCAAAATCTTTATTACTTTGATATTTGCAATATGTCCATAAATCTTAAAAGCCCTTGAAATATTAAATAATAAAAAAACAATAATCATGTGCATTGCATATCATGCATCCTATTGCACATATTTCTTGCATTTATTATGCATATCCAGGTGCCTTACCCAGCTTCTTTACTCCGTTCAGCAAGTTGACTCATCACTACAACACTCGGGCTAACTTCAAAAGGAAGATGGACAACTTGGAACAGGAGAATCGCGAGCTACACGAAGAAGTTTCTGCTTTAAAGGCTGGCTTGGCCAACTTGACTACTCTGATGGAAGCTTTGGTGGTTACCCAGAATCAGCCACCGAGTGTTCAACCTCAACCAACAAGGGCAAGTGTTCAAGTTCCTACGGTTCTTGTATCCGCCACTCCGGCTGTTGTTCAAAATCATATGCCTCAGGGTTATCCATGGGGAATGGCAGAGAATTTCGCACCTGAAGGTTTCAATCTTGGTCCTCAAGATGCTCCGATGGTTCAAACTGTTGTTACTCCAGCACCTCCTGTGGTGCATACTGTTCCTACTGCACCTCCTTTAGTGAATTTGGTTCCGTTTGTTAATGAAGATATGTGTCGTCATTTCCCTTCTCTGAGTGAAGACTTGGGTATTTATGATAGAATGGATGATTTCCAAGAGAAGTTGGATAGAATGCAAAGAGAGATGAAGGCTCTTAGGGGAAAAGAGCTATTTGGGCATAATGTGAATGAGCTGTGTTTGGTCCCGAATGTTAAAGTGCCTGCTAAGTTGAAGGTCCCGGAGTTTGAGAAGTACAAGGGAAACACTTGCCCTCGTGCTCACTTGGTGGTGTACGTGAGGAGAATGTATACCCACACCGATGATCAGCGTCTTCTGATTCACTTTTTCCAGGATAGTCTGACCGGCGCAGCGTTGAAATGGTACATGAGTTTAGACAGCGCTAACATCCATACTTTTAATGATTTGGGAGAAGCATTCATTAAAAAATACAAGTACAATGTGGACATGGAGCCCGACTATGACCAGCTTAGGGCCATGGTTCAGAAAGACATAGAATCGTTCAAAGAGTATGCACAGAGATGGCGCAAAGTGGTTGCACAAGTAATTCCTCCCGTGGAGGAGAAGGAAATGACTAAAAATTTTCTGAGGACGCTAGGCGCTTTCTACTACGAAAGAATGGTAGCAAGTGCCCCAAGTGATTTTACAGAGATGGTAGGAATGGGTGTCCTCCTAGAAGAGGTAGTAAGATAAGGTCGTTTGATGAAGGGTGAAGGATCCGGAGGTATGAAAAATCCAGCTTATGGGTTTACCAAGAAGAAAGAAGGGGATACAAATGATGTCATACAAGAGAGGAGAGTGAACGCTCCGAGAAGGAATTACCAGCGTCACCAGCAAGTTACCTCAGTTACTCCTGTTATGAATGTCGCTCCGACTACCGTTGCTTATCAAAGACAGTCCCAGCAGGGGAACCAAGGGAATATTCAGAGAAGGGAGAACTATGACCCTATTCCCATGAGCTACGCAGAACTACTACCAGCATTGATTCAGAAGAAGTTGGTCCAGACATGACTACCTCCCGTCGTACCATCACCATTTCCTTGGTATTACAAAGTAGACCAGACGTATGCCTTTCATCAGGGAGCACCAGGGCATAATGTTGAGAATTATTATCCTTTGAGGACTGAGGTGCAGAAAGTTGTAAAGTCCGGTGTTCTATCTTTCAAAGACATGGGACCTAATGTGAAAGACAATCCTCTACCCAAGCACGGGGGGGTGAATGTTGTGAATATGGTGGCCGGTTGTCCAGGCGACTTCCAGATTTTTGACATTAATCTAGTTAGAGGAGATTTGATGAAAATGCACGCAGACCTCTGTGAATTCAACTATTATACGCATAACCACGCTGGTTGTACTGTTTGCAGTACAGATGTACAGGGTTATGAGAAGATAAAGGCTGATTTACAAGAGATGGTGGATGAAGGTTTAATCCATATAATCAGGCCTACGGAAGAATGTGAAGAGGAAGTGAATATGCTTTCTGGATGTCCAGGTGAATTCAGAATTTTTGATGTGGAGCATTTGAAAGAGGATCTCGTGCAGTTGCATGCTACCTTCTTCCGTACTGCTGGTTAGGTGGAACACCAATATGGATCTTGCGTAGTTTGCTGTCGAGACCCCTTAGGATGTTCTATTGTGAGGGAAGGTGTTCAATTGCTGTTAGACAATGGAACTATCAAGATCACAGGTCAGAGAGATGATTATCATGAGATTGATATGGTTGAAGTTTGTTTGATGGAAGGAGAGTCAGAGGAAGAGTATGCCTCCGCGGATGAGTATTTCTCTTCAGACGAAGATTTGTTTGCCGAAAATGACCTTTTGATGGATGATTGTGTTGAGGAAGGTGTAAACGTCATTGTACCTTGTTTTGGTGCACCTGCTCATCTTGAGGTGGAGTACCATAGCAAACTAGTTGTTACCCCATTGGTAATTAGTCTGCCAGGTCCTGTTCCCTATAAATCAGATAAGGTTGTGCCTTATAAATACAACGCTACAATCTTAGAATATGGCGTGGAAGTTCCCATCCAACCAATGCCAGATGTTAGAAATATAACTGATAATAGCAGGGTGACCCATAGTGGTCGTGTGTTTGCGCCGGTTGTACGAAAAGATGTTGTTGCTGGAAATAAAATTGCTGAGAATGATGAGTCTAAGAAGGCTGCAGGAGAGACTAGCGGAGCCACATTAGAGAAAGAAGTGGATGATATCTTGAAGATAATTAAGATGAGCGATTATAGAATTGTAGATCAGCTATTGCAGACTCCTTCAAAGATATTCATCCTAGCTTTATTAATGAATTCCTCTGCTCATAGAGAATCATTGATGAGAGTACTAGACCAAGATTTTATGGAGAATGATATGTCATTAGATCAATTCAGCAGCGTAATTGGAAACATTACATCATGTAACAACTTGAGTTTCTGTGATGATGAGTTACCAGATGAAGGGAGGAATCACAACCTGGCCATCCATATATCTATGAACTGCAAGAATGACTCGTTGTCCAATGTGCTAATTGATAACGGATTCGCTTTGAATGTTATACCGAGGAGTACTCTCATGAAGTTAAAGTATCATGGAACACCTATGCGCCCGAGTGGCATCATTGTGAAGACTTTTGATGGGTCGAGGAAATCTGTCATCGATGAAGTGGATTTGCCCATCCATATAGGACCACATTTGTTCTTGATAACCTTCCAGGTCATGGACATTATTCCCGCATATAGTTGTTTACTTGGAAGGCCATGGATACACGAAGCAGGGACTGTCACTTCAACTCTGCATCAGAAGCTAAAATTCGTGCGTGAAGGGAAGGTAGTGATCATAAATGGGGAGCAGGCATTGTTGATATCCCATATATCCTCCTTCAGTATTGTAGAAGTGGATGAGGCAGCTGTTGGAACCCAGTTCCAAGCCCTATCCATTAACAACATAAGGAGGAATGAGAATTATGTGGTTTCCCTGAAGGATGCATAGCAGGTTGTACGCAATGGGCATAATGCAGTATGGAGACGACTTGTGGATCCACCTGTGAACAAGAACAAATCTGGTTTGGGTTTCTCTTCGAGGAATTGCAAAGGCGAAAGTTTGAAGTCAAAGTCTACTGTGAACGGTTATCATAATGTTTTCCGCAGCGGATGCTACCTCCATCCAATTGGTTCTGGAATTAATGATGTTGAAGAGGATGAAGCAGAGCAGGAAGTACCGATTTATGTGACGCATGGGGTTCGAGTTCAGAACTGGGGCACCATTGATGTTTCTTCTTGCATACATATTTCAAAGTAATTTGTTGTGTTAATCTCTTTCTTTCTTTTGAAAAACTTTCACTCTGCCCAAGGTGGAAGTATTAGTATTGTAGGGCTTATCTGTTTGCTATAACTTTTAAGATCATTAATAAAAGTTGTCTTTGCTTCCAAAATTATGTCTTTTATTTTCTGCTTTTTTCTTGGGAAATGGTAATAAAAAAAACCTTTCAAAATAAATAATAACTGAAAATTAATTTGCATGATCACTTGTTATATGTGTCAGTTTCTAAAAGCAATCATAAATCACATGTGCAGATTAATTAAAAAACCCGTTGAATACAATGAACATGCACCCTCTCCCATCTTTGATTGTCTTGTGTTTGGGGCTGAAGAAGAAGATTATGATGAGATTCCAGAAGAGGTCTCACGGTTGCTTGAGCACAAGGAAAATACCATTCAGCCATATAAGGAGCCTTTGGAAGTGATTAATTTGGGTTCAGAAGAAGATCCGAAGGAAGTTAAGATTGGAGCATCGTTGCATTCTGATGTAAAAAGTGGGTTGATTGAGCTGTTGAAAGAGTATGTGGATATTTTTTCTTGGTCTTATCAAGATATGCCCGGTCTAGATACAGACATTGTCGAGCATCATTTGCCGTTGAAGCCAGAGTGTCCGCCAGTTAATCAAAAGTTGAGAAGAACTCACCCAGATATGGCAGTAAAGATCAAAGAGGAGGTCCTAAAGCAGATTAATGCTGGTTTTCTTGTGACGTCATTGTATCCTCAATGAATTTCCAATATTGTCCCAGTACCGAAAAAAGAAGGAAAAGTCCGCATGTGCGTAGATTACAGAGATCTAAATAAAGCTAGTACAAAATATGATTTTCCATTGCCACACATTGACATGTTAGTGGACAGCACTGCAAAATTAAAAATATTCTCGTTCATGGACGAATTTTCCGGGTATAATCAAATAAGAATGGCTCCAGAGGACATGGAAAAAACAACGTTTATCACACCCTGGGGAACATTATGTTACATAGTGATGCCCTTCGGGTTGAAGAACGTTGGTGCAACGTACCAGAGGGCTATGATAACCCTATTCCATGATATGATGCACAAAGAAATCGAAGTATATGTTGATGATATGATTTCCAAATCCCAAACTGAAGAAGGGAATATAGAAGATTTGTTGAAGTTATTTCAGCATTTGAGGAAGTATCGTCTCCGCTTGAATCCAAATAAATGCACCTTCGGAGTTAGATCGGGGAAATTTTTGGGTTTTACTGTTAGCCAGAAAGGAATTAAAGTTGACCCTGATAAAGTCAAAGCAATTCGAGAAATTCCAGCACCAAGAACTGAAAAGCAAGTCAGGGGTTTCCTCGGGCGTTTGAATTATATTTCCTGATTTATTTCCCACATGACTGCAACATGTGAACTGATCTTTAAGTTATTAAAGAAATATCAGGGTTATGTGTGGACGGATGACTACCAAAGGGCATTTGAGAGTATTAAAGAATATATGCTTGAACCTCATATCTTGCTCCCTCCCGTAGAAGGAAGACCGTTGATTATGTATCTAACAGTGTTAGATAAATACATGGGTTGTATTCTGGGACAACAGGATGAAACAGGGAAGAAAGAGTTGGCCATTTATTATCTCAACAAAAAGTTCACTGATTGTGAGTCACGGTATTCCATACTAGAAAAGACATGTTGTGCTTTGACTTGGGCGGCAAAGCGTTTGCGGAAGTATATGTTGAATCATACCACTTGGTTGATCTCCAAAATGGATCCAATCAAGTATATTTTTGAAAAGCCTGCTCTTACTGGGAGAATTGCACGCTGGTAGATGTTGTTATTTGAATATGATATTGAGTATCGCGCTCAAAAGGCTATTAAAAGTAGTGTGTTGGAAGATTACCTTGCTCACCAGCCGGTGGAAGATCATCAGTCTGCAGAATATGAATTCCCTGATGAGGACGTGATGTTCCTGAAAGTGAAAGATTATGATGAACCATTACTTGAGGAGGGCCCTGAACCTGAGTCTCGTTGGAGTATGATATTTGATGTAGCTATGAATGCTTATGGTAAAGGAATTGGTGATGTGATTGTAACTCCTCATGGATCACATATTCCTTTTACTGCAAGGTTAACATTTGATTCCACTAATAATATGGCAGAGTATGAGGCTTGCATCATGGGTCTTGAGGAAGCTATTGATCTCAGAATCAAAATTCTGGATGTGTATGGTGATTCAGCTTTAGTAATAAATCATATTAAAGGAGAATGGGATACTCGTCACCCTGGCTTGATCCCTTACAAAGATTATGCTAGAAGATTATTACCCTTCTTCAATAAAGTTGAATTCCATCACATTCCTATAGATGAAAATCAGATGGAGGATGCTCTGGAAACTCTAGCTTCCATGTACCAAGTGAATACTTGGAATGATATACCCCAAATTACAGTTTGACGGCTAGATAGGCCCGCTCATGCGTTTACGACAGAGGAGGCAGCAGATGAAAAACCTTGGTACTATGATATCAAGCATTTTCTTCATACTTAGGAATACCCGATTGGTGCATCAAGGAAAGATAGAAAGACACTGAGAAGATTGGAAGGCAGTTTCTTCCTCAGAGAAAGTGTGTTATACAAGACAAATTATGACATGTTCTTGCTCAGATGCGTGGATAGACACGAAGCAAACATGTTGATGCATGAGATTCATGAAGGTTCATTTGGAACTCATGCTAATGGACATTCGATGGCTAGAAAGATGCTAAGGGCATGTTATTATTGGTTGACAATGGAATCTGACTGTTACAAATTTGCAAAGAAGTGCCATAAATGCCAGATTTATGCAGATAAGGTCCATGTGCCCCCGACACTCCTCAATGTGATTTCCTCTCCATGGCCTTTCTCTATGTGCGGTATTGACATGATCGGGATGATAGAACCCAAAGCTTTGAATGGGCACCATTTTATCTTGGTAGCAATTGACTACTTTACCAAATTGGTAGAGGTTGCTTCATATGCCAATGTTACCAAACAGGTGGTTGTGCGTTTCATCAAAAATAATCTTATATGCTGATATGGTGTGCCGAGCAGAATCATCACTGACAATGGCTCGAATTTGAACAACAAGATGATGACAGAATTGTGCGAAGAATTCAAGATTGTCTATCACAATTCATCTCCATAAAGGCCAAAGATGAATGGGGTTGTTGAAGCTGCTAATAAGAATATCGAGAGAATTATCCAGAAAATGGTTATCACTTATAAAGATTGGCATGAAATTCTCCCTTTTGCTCTGCATGGATATCGAACATTTGTTCGCACTTCAACAGGAGCAACCCCGTTCTCCCTATTGTATGGAATGGAAGTTATACTCCCTGTCGAGGTAGAGATTCCCTCATTGCGTGTGATAATGGAAGCCAAGTTACAGGATGAATGGGTCTAGAACAGGTTTGACCAATTAAATTTGATTGAAGAGAAGAGAATGACAGCTCTATGTCATGGGCAGTTATATCAGAAAAGAATGAAGAAAGCATTTGATAAAAGGGTCACACCTCGTGAATTCAGAGAAGGCGACCTCGTGCTCAGGAAGATTATGTCTTTCAACACTGATTCTAGGGGAAAGTGGACTCCCCATTTTGAAGGCCCGTATGTTGTCAAGAAATCCTTCTATGGTGGTGCATTAATTCTTGAAACTATGGGTGGAGAGGAGTTCTCACATCCCATGAATGCTGACGCAGTCAAGAAATACTTCACCTAAAGAAATAAAAGAACAGCTCGCTAAGTTGAAAACCCGAAAGGGCGACTTAGGAAAAAAGGAGCGTCTCGGTAGGCTGAAAACCCGAAAGGGCGGTCTAGGCAAAAATTAGAGACATAAACAGAATAAATTTCCCGCTAAGTTGAAAACCCGCAAGGGCAGCTTAGGAAAAAGTTATGGATTTTCTTGGAAAGTAACTACGGCAGACAAGACTTGATCATTGAAGCAACAATCTTCTCGGATCCTCATCATACTTCAACAAAAGCAGTTGCTCAGGATTTCAAAAGTTGTTAGGGAGGATAGTGGTCATTGTATCTCAATGTATCTTTTCCATTATGAATTACCATTTCCCAAACTTTGTAATCATCCATGGAGTCTCGCCATTCGCAGACTACCATTCTATTAATGAAATTCGAGCTTTTTAACCATTTCTTTGTGTTCTTATTTTTATTTAGCTTGCAAAGACTCCATTTATTACTGATAATAACTTTTAAAGCAAAAAGATTAAAAAGAAAATTTGACTTTTCAAAACAAAAAAAAAGAGATCTTTACAATTCAATTTACTTTTGGATTTATGATGAAACAATGACAACAAAAATGGTGATCCCAAGAATGAACAAACTCCGGATGTTTTAAGAAGATTTACTTCCTTCATGAAGGTTTTTTCTCAGGTCATTTTGCGGGTATGTGCATAATCTTTGTATGTTTCTCAGATATTTAAAGATGATACCAGTGGGTGCAAGGTACTGTATTGGGTTTGTGATCCCATTATCCCCAGTCAGGTCTTGGTTCACTTTTTGGGTTTGTGTGGTCAGAAGCCTCCGTCCCAGATTCCCCAGCGAAGTCTTCCTTCATTTAATGAAAGGCTTTATTCCCTTGGTGTGCTGAAATGTCGCTCTTTTTGCAGTATTGACACTAGTGTTGACTTCTTGATTCCCGGTGAGGCTATCCTAGAACATCTTTTTTTGGATTAAGTTTCCATGATGTAAAGTTTCAATCCGCAGGTTTTTCTCCTGGGAGGAAGGCTTGAATTCCCCGGTGAGGTTTGGTTGTTTCGGCGTTGGTCTATTTGAGGTTGGTCTTGCAAGCTCCAGTAGGCATGTTGCTTTTGGGAAAATTGTTTCTCCGATGAAGCCGGAAGAAGGATGTTCTATCCCGGTATTTGTTTGATCTGGCTACCTCCGGTTTATGTTTCTCCTCAGTGAAGTTAAGGCAGGCAATAAGTTTGGTTTCCGCAGTTGGTTTTACCTTTATTGGAATGATATTTCTGGTTGAAATTTAGCCCGATATTGTTAGTACCTGGGGCGGTGTTGTTTGTTTGTACTGATTATGTATCCTTTTATCAGTATATGCACGATAGTACTCATACATTCATACATACATCATGCATGGTTAAAAATCATTGTTCATTGACATTGTGTTCTGACTTTCCTGCAGTACTCTTTGTTTAGTTGAATTTGGTTTTTCCTCTTGAGTTTATTTCTCAAAGGATGAATCTTCATTGGCCGTCTTTCTCCAGTTTATTTCTGATTTGGATCTGTGGATTGCATGACAACATTTTTTACTTTGGATTTCTGAGAACTTTGAGTTTTGGTTTGTGCATTTATTTTGCACGGGAAGACTTTACCTCCTCAACAGGAATATCGTGGAATTTCCTCGGGAAGTCATATTTCTATCGCCAGAAAGTCATTTCTCTTTGCAATTCCCCATGGCAACAAGTAACAAGTCTCATTATTTGAGACAACTTATGTTTGATCTTTTCCAGGCAGATTCCCTTGGTTAAAGAAGAAGCTGAGACCCGTTCTAGGTGAAACACCAGAATTTCGGGGATAACTATGATATATTTTCTCTTTCTACCTTCAGTAAATGTTAGTAGAACATCGGCAGTGAACGTCAGTGTTTGTTATCTTTTTGCTATCTTCAGTGAACGTTGATAGTTCATCGTCAGTGAACGGAAGTGATATGATATTTTCTCTCTTTCTACCTTCAGTGAACGATGGTAGTACATCGGCAGTGAACTTCGGTGTTTGTTATCTTTTTGCTATCTTAAATGAACGTTGATAGTTCATCGTCAGTGAACGACGATGATATGATATGCATTTTTTTCTTTCTACCTTCAGTGAACGTTGGTAGGACATCGGCAGTGAACGTCGATGCTTGTTATCTTCCTCCCTGATTCAGTTCTTTTGGTTCACTAGTGATTTATTTCCTGGTGGGGTTGCTCCTTTGTTTCTTCATTTTTGTTGCATCCCCAATGATACTTTGCGTATCTTTGGTACTGTTCATATGCATTTATATGCATAAGCATTTGCATGGCATCTTAGGGCCAAAAATAGGGTTTGTTTTATATTTAAGTATCTTCGATCACGTCGACACGAAGATTTTTAACCTTCGTATCTCCGGATAGAAGAAACTTAAATAAGGGTAGTTGTTGTACCCAAATTTTTCCCCTAAGATTCCTCATCATACTATGATGATTCAATCACAACAAGATCACATTAGGGCTTTTGGTTCTTCTCCCTATCTTTAGCCTTGCTCTTTTGAGGAGTTGCCAAGCACCTTTACTTGTTTTCTTTTGTGATCATGAATATTTTGCTTTGGTTTTCTCTCTAATTAACAAAATACATTATTGGTTTATATTACTTGTTAATAATGTAGGTAAAGGAAATGAGGTTTAGCAAGTTGCTTCATGGGTTCATGAGTTTATTTCCATGCCCTAGTCAATAGCTTGAGAAATTCAAACCTCACTATTGAAGTTGTTTTGGAATAATTGGTATGGAAGTGGTTTTGGTGGCCATAAGTCCTCATCATCACCCTCAACAATTTCTATTCACAAGGGAAGAATATTGGCACAAGAAGTTTGTTCAAACATGGAAAAGTTCCTCAAAGCATTCTCTTGATCTAGAGGCTAGGGTTTTGAACTTAAAAGGATCATATCTTGCTCATATTTTGGTATTTTTGAGTGATTCCAAAGACATCTTTCTCTTCAAAGACTTACCAACAACTCACTTCAAAATTTCCAAGGAGTTTTCATGTGGAAGGAACTTGGTGAAGAAGAAAGATTATAAGTCATCCAGATGAATCCCTAATTTTCCATAAGTGACCTCAAATGGTCATAACTTGGTAATTTTTATTCACCTTGAGTCCATTCTTTTTTCATGATGATCTTAAGGATGTGTACTTCATGCCTTCATTTATGTGCAAAGTGATAAAATGGATGGGAGTTGCCTTAAGAATGCAAAAGATTATAGGTCATTTCATGATTTTTGGCCAAATTCAACAAGTCATAACTTGCTCAATTTTTGGATATTTTGAGTGGTTCAAATTGCAAAATGTCATTCAAGAGATCTACTTCATTCCATCTTTTTTGGTCAAGATAAAATTATAAGTGGAAGGCCATGTTTGGATGCAAAATATTATAGGTCATTTTTAAAGAAGAATTTGAAATATTTCTAAGTATGGAAAGTCAACTCTTTTTCTTCAACTTTGACTCCATGTAACTTTCATCTCAAGCACCCATTTTATTCCATTCTTTTTCCATTGTAAAGCTTGTAACTTCATCTTTCCAAAGCATCAAGAATTATGCCCTAAGACCCCTTGAGGTGGAAATGCCATGGATTTGAATTGGGTAGTTTGAAACTGAATTTTTCATAAAGTCGGGATTTTGAAATCTTTGTTTTGGCTTCTAATCACAAGATTTCCACGCGGTTTTGTTTCTAATCATGTTTAGCAACTTGCCAGAAGTGATTAGCATCATGAAACGCACGATTTGGCTGAGTTTTGATCAAGTTTGAGTCACACTTTCTTCATGATGAAAACCCACATGAATTCCCTCCAAAACACATCATTCGCTATTCCTTTTGATCCCATTTGCTTCCCTATAAATAGAGGGTCATTCCCCATTCAATTTCCCAAGCTTAGATAGCCAGAATCACCCTGCCAAACTTGCTTCACAACCCAGAATTCAGCAACTTTGAAATCTATTCTCCAGCCTTTTCAATCCATTTTGTCTCTCAACTCACCTTCCTTGATCTTCCCTGAAGCTAACCATATAATTACATTCAAGAATTGTGCCCTAGACTATTCCATAGAAGTCCAGTTTCAGAGCTCTGCAACTCAACTTCAATAGGTAGATTCATTCATCAATTCTTCAAAACTTTGATATCATTGTGTTTCTCTCTTTGCCCTGGTTCTAGTTGCAACACTTACTTTTATCTGGAAACTTGTTTTGACCATGAATTTTCAAATCCCTTTTCAAAACTTTCTTTCCAAATTGCTTGAGCTACAGTTTATATAAATTTGGCGCGAGGGTGTGGTTGTTTTCGTCTTGAAGAGACGAAGCGATTGGCATAGGTCTGAGCTTCTGATTTTACAGTTTGAGAGACCTGCAAATCAAGTTGGCTGGAGGTTGAAGATGACCTACGTGTCATCTTCCAACCAATGATGGCGTGCCATTTGTATTTTTCAAAAATCTGATTTATTATTGATTCTGTACATTATTCATTAAAGACCATGATATGCCAAGCGCGTCAGATCCCTTGGATTTTATTACTAAAGCGTTTTGACTCTCATCCAATGGTCCACATCTTTTACTTTTATTTTCTTTTTCTGATTTTTATATTTTAAATGTTTTAAATTTCAAAAAATCATAGAAAATTCATTTTTAGTCCAAAAAATCTGAAAAAATTATGAAAAATATTTTTTATTATTCTCATTCTGATTTTTATTTTTTCAAAATTTAATTATGTGTTTTGGTATTTTTTATGAATTTTACACTTATTTGATTTGTTTAAAATGTTTAATAATACTTTTATACATTTTTAAATTCTGAAAAAATTATGGAATGATCCAATGATATTGTGACAAATATTGGTGACCTTATTTTATTTTTGTTTCTGACTTTACTATTTTTTTACTATTTTTGTTTATTTTACCCATTTATTTTAATTTTTAAAAATAGTTTCTGACTTTTAAAAATTACCAAAAATTTTATAAAATTACTTGGCCTCTTTTCTGATTTTATTATGGCCTTATTTTTCATTTCTTGATTAATTTGATTATAATTGATATTTCCCTCATTATTTTTCATTTTTTAAACATTTTTAAACCTTTTAATGTATATATTAATTATATTGTTTTTTTGTGATTATTTTCTGGATGTCTTGGGTTGATTTTTTTATCATGGCTTTATTAACATCATTGGATCCATGTTGTTGAGTTTTACTCCACAAAAAATGGATGAATGATTTTAATAATAGTTTGATTAAATATTAATTCAAATGTGGTTTCTCTCTTTACCCTAATTCCTCTTCATCGCATCCCCTTCTCATTGCACTAAATGTTGTTGGAGCATGATCTCTATATCATGTCTCAAAACAAATGGTGCATATATTGTTATTGACCGGCCTCAAAATAGGTGCGACTTCTATATAAGTCCACTTAAGATTGCTTAACATAGCGCTAAATTTTGTCCCGATTCGAATAAATGATCATTCGTGGCCCAAACTTATGATTGCAAGCCCGAGAATATTAATTTGATCTCTTTGATCTAATAACCTTGAGATTCATTGTGTGGAGGCTTTGGTTCTACCAATCCTCTAATGGATCTACAATACCTTTGGTCAGCACGGATCACTTAAACATCGTTGATCATTAAAATGGTACTTATGAGAAATCCAAAGTGATGATATACTTGACAAAAAGAAAATGCAACTTGTTGTGGGTGAGGCTTTGGTTATACCAATCCTCTAATGAGTTCCAAATGCAAGTTTCAAGATGGTCATCCAACTAACCACTAATTATTGACTTGTTTTATCTTATGCTTTTATTCTTTTTATGCTTTATGTACTATTTATTTTTTTAGCATTTTCATTTCATGCCATTTTCATCTTTGCTCATTTGAGCATTTATTTTTCTTGTCATTTTTACTTTGCTCACTTGAGCTTTTCTTTTTCTTTTCCTAAGATACTTAATAATCAACATAAACCCTAAAAAGCTCTTAATGGTACTTGGACTATTTGGTTACTATCCTTGGCATTATGGAGCATGGGACTTTTTCTTGGACTTAGGATTAGAAACCTTGGCCTATCTTGGAGACCTTGTGGTCTTATCTGATTATTTTGTCTGGAGTTATTGAGGTTTACCTCAAGACATTGGGTTGTTTGTTTGTTTTGTGTGCAGGTTTTTGTGATTACATCCTTTGTTTGTAATCTGGAATTCACCCGTATACAGTCGTTACTCTGCCCAATTTTTGTGAAGACTAAATACACTTGAAGTTTGGTTCTCTCAAGAGGTCTAGTATCTTTGCTTGCTTGGTTTCAATCCAAATAATGGGAATTTTATTTTGGCTCATAATGTCAAGCTTTGGCTTCTTATCGGTTAGATGGTTCTTATCCTTATCTTTTTACCATATGCTTTAGGATAACCTCTTCTTCTCCTCCCATCTTATTTAATTTCAAAAATCTTCTCCCTCCTTTTGAAAACACTTCTTGTTTGGAAACTTAAACCACTATTATAATAAACTTGGACTTAGGTCCATGCATTTTCAAAATATTTTCATAAATAAACTCCAATCAATTTATTAATACCTTGACATTTTTGTGAGAAGACTAAAAGTCAATCAATCTCATTTCAAACCATTTTGCCACTTTGGTTTTTATCTTTAAACTTTTCTCAAAAGGTTAGACTCTTGTCAATCCTTGTAGTGATGCAAACAACTATACTTCTACAATATGTAGTGAAGTGAGATATTTTCCACTTGGGTGTTGAGTAAGGCATTGTTGATTTTTAAAATCCAAGCCATATCCTCCACTTTGAGATGATGCAAATTCTCCTTTCTCATGATTGTGGGTAGTAAGAATGTTTTCCACACGGACAATGACAATGATGTCTTATCTCTTAAAATTAACCAACACACTAGTGTTTCAAATTTTTAAAAGAGGAACTACGTGTACCCTGATCCCCTATTGCATGAATGGTGGTACGTAGGCACTAAAGGTTCGAAACTGCGGCGGGTGCAAAAATAAAAAAAAAATACTTCTCTTCTCATCTCCACCATCCATTTTATACAGCACATTTTATAGACAAAATATACAAATTTTACAAAGAGGTTCCTGCGGAGTACCGTAGATGTTTAGGGTGCTAATACCTTCCCTTTGCATAACCAACCCCCTTACCTTGAATATTTCCCCCCTTTTTGGGTTATTCGCTCTTTTCCCATTCCTTTGGAAACAATAAAGCGCGGTGGCGATTTTTATTTTGATTTGTATAAAGTCTAGTCAATCCAATGGCTTAGTCTTGAACATTTCTACCACTACAATGGGGAGTAGAATACCCGTAGGCCAAAACTAGGAGCCTGCCTTCTAAGCGTACCTTTCATAAAATCCAATCACTAAGCCCTACATTCATACATCCATACATTTTTGCATTAAATATATTCATTACCCTCTATTACTTCTCTTGTTTGTCTTATTCAGAGGATTAAAAAAGATAAGTCAAAGGTTTTGGTGAGTGTCTTAAAAATGAATGCCAAGGGAAACAACTTGTATGTCAAGCCTGATATGACAAAGATAATATTCATCAAGGAGAAACTTCCTGAAAAGGCCATGAAGACGTTAGTGCTTCTAATAGTTTCTGTTTTTGGTTCGAATATCTTTCAATATCTGAAAAGTATTCCCTTTTAAGAATGGTTATTATTAATGAAAGTACTTTTGTTTCCATATTCGAATTGCATATTCATTTCAAGATACTCGCCAATAAAAAGAAAAACCTGAAAAAATATAAAAAAGTATAATAATATATCCAAGTGAATAAGACGTTCAAAAACAAAAAAAAATCTTAGCATATTCATACGCATCCATGAATTCACAAACATTTGCATCTCATACAAAAACTCATATTTTTAAAATTCTTCAGTTAAACCTTTGGTAGAAGAAAATCGCCACCTCTCCGATCACCAAACAAAAGAAGACCCCATCAACTAAAAGTGATGGAACAAATTGAGGAGAACCAAGCTACATTCAAAGAATATCTTGAGCAATTCAAAGGCAATGTTGAATCAATGAGAGGAGATATGAGTCAAGTTCATCTAGCCTTGAAGAACATCATTGATAGACAGGAGAAAATCCCTAGGGTAGCCTTTGAAAAAGTAGCCCATACCACTGGGGCATCGAGTGGCCACCAACCAAGGAGAGAACTGGAGTCAGGACCTCAAAAGTCCGGCCTGGCTCGACAAGAGACAAGACAAGTAGATACTGAGGGGTTTGTCCCACCTCCATGGAGGTAGGGGCATCTCATACTTTGCAAATCCATGTAAACAACATAGATAACTATGTAGACCTACGGTATGGAGATTTTGATTTGGAAGGTGTCACTCACCAACCCAAGATTGTTGAGAATCCATTGGTGCTTAACCAATACAAAGCTTTGGAGGAAATGTTGAAAGTTGCGGAGGGTTACAATGCTTTCGATGTAGATGCTTTCGAAATGAGTTTAGTTCCAGATGTGGTGATCCCTCCAAAATTCATAGTACCTAACTTTGGAAAGTACAAGGGGTTCATATGTCCAAGGAACTATATACGCATGTATTGCAAGAAAATGCATGCCTATGTTTAAAATCAGAAACTGATGATTCATTGTTTCTAAGACAATTTGAGTGGGGAATCTATAGATTGGTATATGCATTTGGAACGGGTACATATCCAGACATGGGCAGATCTTGCTAATGCTTTCCTGAGATAATACAAGTAGAACTTGGATATAGCGCCTACTCGCATGTAACTCCCGAACTTGTCTAAGAAAAAGGAAGAATCTTTCAAGGAGTATGAGCAAAGGTGGAGAGAAATGAAAGCCCGTGTACAACCACCTCTCCTGGAAAAAGAATTGGTTGACATGTTTATGGGAACTTTGCAATGGATATACTATGAGAAGATGGTAAGAAGCATCTCGTCCAGATTTTCTGATTTAGTGACTATTGGAGAAAGGATTAAAGATGGGATAAAGAGTGGAAAGATATAAGGTCATCCTCTAGTACTCCTTACAATTATAAAAGACATGTTCCCAACTTCTTAAAAAAGAAGGAAGGAGAAATCAATATTGTAGCATCACACCCAAGGGCATAACAACCATTGAGAATTCCACGAGAACAGCAGTAGAACAGGTTTGAAAGGCCACAGAGAAGATTTGATCCTCTCATCATGCCACACAGTCAATTATTGCAACACTTAGTCAAGGAATCATTGGTAGAGCTAAAATATCTAGCTCCTCCAATCGGCGCACTCCCACCAAGGTACAATGCTAATTCCAGGTGCGAGTATCATGCAAATTCTCCAGGGCACACCATAGAAAAATGTCAGGCCTTCAGGCATAAAGTTCAAGATTTGTTAGATGCCCATGATATTAACTTTGATAAACCAAATATCAAGCCAAACCTTATGCCTCCACATGGTGGACCTTTAACAAATGCAATTGAAGTAGTCACTGACTTTGGGGCATCCATACGAGTAAAGGCCCCAATAAATCTGTTGACGTAATATCTGTTGGAGTGTGAATTCCTTTTGGAACATAATGATGCTTTTGAGGAAACATTACAAAAATTGGTCGACCAGGGGATAGTCCAATTCAGATCATACCCTAAAGAAGAATATGTAGCCGCGATCGTGGAAGTACAAAGAAGCCATTGGTAATTCCTTGCCAAGGGCCGAACCTTAATAAGAAAAATCTTGTGATTTCATGAGGAGAGTCGACAGAAACACCAGTAATAACACCAAGACAAACTCTAAGCATACTAGTAGTTCCGAAGACTAAAATTGTAATTATAGGGCCATCTCCTACCCCTTATGAAAGTTACAAAGAAGTACCTTGGAGTTATGTTTCAATTGTATATGTAAATGGAATAAAACAAGAATGTGAGCCATCGTCAAGCCAAGGACCTGCAATCTCAAATATAGCAGGGACAGGGGGAATGAATTACAGTGGTAGAATCTTTGGCTCTGAACCGCAAAAGAAAAATGATAATGTGGTGAAAAATAAAAGTAATACGTTAGTGAAAGATAAAGGGAAAGCATTGGTGGAGGAAAATCAAGAACAAGAGCTTTCGAGCAAGAAATTTACTAATCAAGAGGCAGATGAATTTCTAAAGATAATCAAAAGGAGTGATTTTAGGGTGGTGGATCAACTTCACAAAAAAACCCAGCCAAAATTCTGATACTCTCGTTGCTCATTAATTCAGAAGCGCATCGAGATTCTTTAATTAAGTTTCCAAGTACTGCTTATGTTGCAGAAGATATTACTGTAAACCAATTTGATAATGTTGTAGAAAATTTGACGACTGGATCATATCAGGGTTTTAATGACTGTGAGATACCTCCACAAGGGCGAGCTCACAACAAATCATTGCACATATATATTAAGATAGGTACTACAAACCTTTCCAGGGTACTCACCGATAATGGTTATGCCCTCAATATACTACCAAAATCTAGCTTGATGAAATTAACACTAGATGGTGTTGTGGTAAGACCAAGTTCTATAATAGTTAAAGCTTTTGATGATTCTCAATGTTCAGTATTTGGAGAAGTGGACCTTCTTGTCAAGATCGGCCCACATATGTTATATATCTCTTTTCAAGTCATTAATATAGAACTAAAATATACATGTTTACTTGGGGGGCCTTGGATTCATGCAGTAGGGGAAGTCACTTCAAGTTTACATCAGAAATTGAAGTTCTTTATTGAAGGAAGATTGGTCATAATCGACGACTAAGAGGATATCTTGGTAAGTCACATAGAATCCTACAGGTATACCAGTGTTGATTAAGATTGTATAGCCATACCATTTCAAGTCCTAGAGGTTGCCTCAATGGTAACACTACAGGTGGAAAAAATCACAAACCATCTGTGACTTCTAGGAGAGATTTAGAGATTGAAGTGGAAAGTGGTGCCTCAAAGGGTTGGAGAAAGCTCCCCTAAATACCTGAGAAAAATAATCGCTTTAGTTTGGGATACGAATTTTCAAGGGCTACTCTGAAATGCAAAGCACGGATTCCTCCAATCCAGTATACCTTTGTCAACAAAGGAGTAGAGCATGGAAGACAATTGTCAATGATATCTAACAAGAGCAACATCAAAAGGGAATCTGATTTCATCCATAAATGCACCCCGGTCGAAGAACTCAATAATTGGACAGCTGTGGAGATTCCCGAGATCTTTTTCTTTCCAAAGTATTTTCTTTTAAAGAACCTATGTCAAGCCCGAGGCATAAGGGTTGCTTGTAAGGGTCCCCCATTTTGTTTCAGACAGTATTCACGATTAATAAAAGTTATATTTCGCGTTCAATTAAGATCATTGTCTTTCTTTTACATTTATCTAAAAATGGCAATACTTTTTCTGCATATGCATTTTTCGAGATTTACATACTAAAAACTACACCAAAATATGATAAATGTGCATACCCATGCCCAAAATCACTGATAATGTTACCGCTGCTACCCGATATAATTTTGATGCACCCATCAACCAAGCTTAAGAGAAAGATGATAAAGATCTTGAACTTTATAAAGAATTGGCGATGAAGATAGAGCAAAAAGCTAACAATATACAACCATACTAGGAATCTATTAAGACCATTAACCTTTCCACAAAGGAATATCCGAAACAGATCAAGCTAGGGGCAACATTGGAGAAAAGCATCAAGGAAAGGCTGATCAAGTTGTTACAGTAGCATGTAGATATATTTTCATGGTCCTACAGAGATATGCCAAGATTGGATACAATCATTATGGTGCACAGACTACCTCTGAAGGAAGGTTGCTCTTCGATTAAACATAAGCTCATAAGAACTCGTCCAGACATGTCTAACAAGATTCGAGAAGAGGTTCTTAAACAATTTGATGCAGGGTTTTTAGTGGTGGTAGATTATCCACCTTGGATAGCTAACATTATGTTGGTACCCAAAAAGGACGGCAAAGTACGCATGTGTGTGGATTATCAGGATTTGAACAAAACAAGTCCCAACGATGATTTCCCGTTATCTCACATAAATGTTTTAGTGGACAATACGGCTCAAGCTTTGGTATTCTCATTCATGGATGGTTTCTCAGGCTATAATCAAATCAAAATGGCACCCAAAGATATGGAAAAGACTACTTTCATGACACCTTGGGGAACTTTCTGTTATAAGGTAATGTCGTTCGGTCTAAAGAACACAAGGGTAACTTATCAACAGGCTATGGTCACTCTATTTCATGATATGATTAAAAAAAAGTTTAGGTGTACGTAGATGATATGATTGCCAAATCCCATATGGAGGAGGATCACATTATACATTTGCAAAAGCTATTTGAGCGTCTGTTAAAGTTTAATCTAAGGTTGAACACAAAAAAGTGTACATTTGGTGTCAGGTCAGGCAAGATATTGGGTTTTATTGTAGGTCAACATGGTATTGAGGTAGACCCCAAAAAGGTAAAATCCATACAAGAAATGCCAGCTCCCAGGACAGAGAAAGAGGTTTATGGTTTCTTAGGATGATGGAATTACATTTAAATATTCATATCACACCTAACTACTACATGTGAGCCTATATTCAAATTACTGCGAAAAGATCAGACGGTGGTATAGAATAATGATTGTCAAACAGCCTTTGAGACAATAAAACAATACCTACTAGAGCCACCGATCTTAATGCATCCAGTTTGATAAAGACCACTCATCATGTACCTAACAGTTTTTGAAGGATGAATGGGATGTGTATTGGGACAACATGACGAGACAGGTAGAAAAGAGCATGCGATCTACTACCTCAGCAAGAAATTTACTGATTGCGAAACAAGGTACTCACTTCTCTAGAAAACTTGTTGTCCATTGGCTTGGGATACTAAAAGGTTAGGGCAATACATGTTAACTTATACCACATGGTTAATAGTAAAATAGATCCTTTAAAATATGTGTTCCAAAACCAGCTCTCACATGAAAGATTACCTGATGGAAGATGTTACTATCAGAGTACGACATCCAATATGTTACTTAAAAGGCCATTAAGGGTTGTGTACTAGCTGACCATCTAGCTCATCAGCCACTACCAGAGTCCAACCAATGAAGTTCGACTTTCCAGACAAAGATTGCATGGTTATATGTAACTATGAAAATATCAGGGCCTGACAAAGGACCTGAACCAGGGGCACGTTGGACACTCATGTTCGATGGGGCTTAAAATGCACTGGGGCACGACATTGGGGAAGCTTTGACTTCTCTAAAAAATTATCACAACCTTATACTACAAAGTTATGTTTTGATTGCACCAACAATATCGCTGAATACAAAACTTGTATCCTGGGTATAGAAGCTGACATCAATTAAGAATTAAACATATCAAAGTATTCAGAGACTCCGTTCTAGTCATATACCAAGTCAATGGTGAATGGGACACTAAACATCCTTAATTGACTCCATATTGGGATCATGTTCTAAAGCTAGCTACGAAATTCACTTAGATCACCTTTAGTCATATCACATGAGAAGAGAATCAGATGGCATACGCCTTGGCAACTCTATCTGCCATGTTCTAAGTAACTTGGCCAAACCATGAACCACGCATTACAATCATACATTTTGAAGTGTCTGCACATTGCCTCGTTATTGAAGAGGGACCAGATAACAAGCCTCGGTTCTATGACATCAAGAGGTACCTTGAAAAAGAAGAATATCCAAAAAATGCCTATATCATTAACAAACGAGCTTTGCAGAAGCTAGCTTCAAAATTCTTTATGAGTGGTTATGTGTTATACAAAAGAAACTATGATATGGTGTTATTAAGGTGCATGGAGAAATAGGAAGTAGATACGCTTATGACAGAAATCCATGAAGGTAATTTTGGAACCTATACAAATGGACATGCCATAGCGAGAAAAATCCTGTGAGCGGGTTATTATTGATTAATGATGGAAGTAGATTGCTACCATTACACAAAGACATGTAAAAATTGCCAAATCTACGCCGACAAAATGAATGTGCCACCAACTCCTCTGAGTGCCATGAGCTCTCCTTGGCCATTTTTAATGTGGGGAAATTATATGATAGGCATGATCGAACCGGAAGCATCTAATGGACACCAGTTCATACTGGTTATTGTTGATTACTTCACCAAATGGGTAGAAGTGACATCCTATGCGAATGTGACAAATCAAGTGGTGACTCGATTCATCAAACAAAATCTCAGATCCAGATATTGGGTTCCAAGCAGAATCATTATAGATTACGGGTCTAATCTGAATAACAAAATAATGAAGGAGTTATACGATAATTTCAAAATCGAGCATTATAATTCCTTACCATATTGACCCAAGATGAACGGGGAAGTTGAAGCTTCCAATAAAAACATCAAGAAAATCATTCATAAAAAGGTGAAGACATATAAAGATTGGCATGAAATGCTTCCCTTTTATTTACATGGCTATCATACTTTTGTGTGTACATCAACATGTGCGACTCCTTTCTCTTTGGTAGCATGGAAGTAGTACTCCCAGTTGAAATAGAAATTCCATCACTTCGAGTTCTAATGGAAACAAAGCTTGAAGAAGCAGAGTGGATTCAGACACGACTTGATCAGCTTAACCTCATTGAAGAGAAACACGTGATAGCTTTGTGCCACAACCAGTTATATCATAAGTGGATGAAGAAATCCTTCGACAAGAATTTTGTTACCTCGCCTCCAAAAGAATTTTGCTACCTCGCCTCCATTCACGTGGTAAATGGACACCAAACTACGAAGATCCATATGTGATAAAAACAAAATTCTCTGATGGTGGCCTCATCCTCACAATAATGGATGGGAAATGTTGTACCCCAATTTTCTCCCCTAATATTCCATCTATCATTTCATATCAGCTCAATCATATCAAGATCACACTAGGGTTTGGTTCTTCTCCCTATCTTTAGGTTTTCTCATGAGGGATCACCAAGAACTTTGAATTGTATATTATAATCATGTATGTTTTGTACTGATTAACATTTAAATAACACATACAATTAATGTTTGCTCTAAATGATGATACAATAGGTGAGGGAACAACACATTTCATCAGTTTGATTTATAGGTTCATGAGTTTATTTCCATGCCTTCTTCAACCAAACTTATTTGAGGTTCAAGGTTCATAATTGAAGATGCTTTAAGCTAATATCATGACAAGGTCTACTATGATTCATCATGCCTAAATTTGTCAAATAAAGTCAAAGGATACAAGGGTTGATTGAAGAAGTTTGACCTAATTGGAAAAGTTCTTGATTCCTTGATCACAAGGGCATAAATATCTCAATTCTTAATATTTGGAAGTGGTTATTATTTCTATGGGTTATTATTATTATCCACAACAACTTATATTCACATGGAAAAAGTGATTATGCAATAATGGTTGTCAAAATTGAAAGAGTTTCCAAGTTATTTTGGTGCTTTAGGAGCTAGGGTTTTGAACTTCTAAGTGCTATATCTTGCTCATCCTTTGATATTTTTGAGTGATTCTAAAGACACGCTTCTCTTTAAATGTTTATCAACTAATCACTTCAAGATTTTCAAGATAATTTTGTGTGGAAGATGCCTAATGATGAAGAAAGATTACAAGTCCTCTAGATAGGTCATCAAATTCCCTTATGTGGCTTCAAAAGATCATAACTTGGTAAATTTTTATCTCCTTGAGCCCATTATTTTTCCAAAATGATCTTATGAATGTGAACTTCAACTCTTATTTTATGTGCAAGACTTGAAAATGAGTGAAAAATACCCTAAGAACTCAAAAGATTATAGGTCACCTCATGGATTTTCACTATTTTCCCAAGGCCATAACTTTTTCAATATTTGGTATTTTTGAGTGATTCAAGTTTCACAATGCTCTTTTTGAAGTCTACTTCAAGATAGAATCATTTATCAAAGCAAGATTTTGTAGTAAGGCTTTGTTTGGAACCAAAACACTATAGGTCACAAAAAGTAAACATCTTTTTCTCAACTTTGACTCATCACAACTCTTAGTTTGAGCATCCATTTGATCTCACTCTTGGGACATTGCAAATATGGTGACCTTATATTTCAAATGCATCAAGAATAAGGTCATAAGGTCTCCTAAATCATGAAAAAAATTCAAAAAATTAAAGAAAATTCATTTCTGACTCAAAAATCATGAAAAAATTCACAAAAATATTTTCAAATATTCTCTTTCTTATTTTTAATTTTTCATGATTTTATTTTAAGATTTGGTATTTTTTATAATTTTCCCTTACTTTAACTTGTTTTTAATTATTTAAAAATATTTTTTGGTACTTTTAAATTCTAAAAACTTTTATAAAAATCATTTTTCTTATTTTTTATTTTCTAAAATTTTTCTAGAATTTTATTTTGATTTCTACTATTTTTGATCCTTTTTTCCATTTACTTGATTGATTTTAATTAATTTATAATGCTTTTCTGTTTTAAAAATTATTTAAAAAATTTTAAAAATATTTGGGATCACTTCTTATTTTTGTATGATCTCTTTTAATTTTTCTTTAATACTTTGAATATAGTTTGCTATTTTGCATTTTATTTTCATTTAAAAAAACAATTTAAAAATCATTTTCCCTTTTTATTTTTTTTCATTAAATGCAATTTATTTATTTTTAATATATTATGTCTATGTGATTTTTGATCATGAGCTTCATTAACATCATTGAATCTTGGGTGTTGAGTTTAACTCCACCAAAATGGATGAATGATTTTAATGATAGTTTGATTAAAATCTTTGATTCAAATATTTCCCTTCCATCTTCATCTTATCCTTTTCTTACATTTGCTACATGTTGTTAGAGGATCATCTACATATCATCTCTCCAAACATATGGTACATAGATTTCTATTGACCAGCCTCATAATAGGTGCGACTTCTACATAAGTCCCCTTACGATTGCTTAACATAGCGCTAAATTTTGTCCTGATTCGAGAAATGATCATTCGTGGCCCAAACCTATGATTGCAATCCCAAGTATGTTTAATTTGAAACCTTTGATCCAATAACCTTGAGGTTCATTGTTAGGAGGCTTTGGTGTTATCAATCCTCTAACGAATCATCATAAATTTTAGACTAAGTGAATCATTTAAACATCATTGATCATTTGTTGTTGCCTCGAGAATTTGAAATGAATGATATACTTGACATAAAGCAAATGAAACTTGTTATTGAGAGGCTTTGATTTTATCAATATTCTAATGAGTTTTCAAATGCAAGTTTCAAGATTGTCATTTAACTAACCTCTAATTTCTAACTCATTTACAATTGACTTTTATTTCTATTCTTTTACTTTATGCATTTACTTTTACGTACCATTTATTTTAGCATTTACATTTCATGCTATTTTCATCTTTACTCACATGAGAATTTACCTTTAAGTCATTTTTATTTTGCTCACTTGAGCTTTTAATTTTCTTTTTGAAGATACTTAATAACCAACATAAACCAATAAAAAAGGCTTTAATGGCACTTGGACTATTTGGCTACTATCCTTGACAATTTGGAGTTATGGACTTCTTGGACTTAGGATTAGAGACCTTGACTACCTTTGAGACTTTGTAACTTTTATTGTTATTTTGTCTGAAGTTCTTAGGGTTTACCCCAAGACATTGGGTTGTTTGATTTCATTGTGTGCAGGTTATTCTTATTATATACTTTGTCTGTGATTGGGAATTTATATATATAAAACCGTTACTCGGCCCAATTTTTGTGAAGACTTAATGCACTTGAAGTTTGGTATTCTTAAAAGTTTTATTATCATTGCTTGTTTGGTTTCAATCCAAAGGATGGGAACTCTACATTGACTCATTATGTCAAGTGTTGGTTTCTTGTTGGTTAAACGGTTTCTTTCTCTAGCTTTTCCCTTATGCTTTAGGATAGGCCCTTCATCTCCTCCTACCTTCTTTAATTTCAAAAATCTTCTCCCTCCTTTACAAAAATATTCTTGTTTTTTTTAAACTTAAACCGCTTTCATAATAGACTTGGACTTAGGTCCATGCATTTTCAAAAAATATTTTCTTAATCAAACTTTAACAAAATTAATCATACTTTGACATTTTTTGTGAAAAGACTAAAAGTCAATCAATCTCATTCAAACCTATTTTTCCACTTTACTTTTTACTTTAAAATTTTCACAAAAGATTAGACTCTTGCCAATCCTTGTAGTAATGCGAGCTACTATACTTCTACAATATATAGTGAAGTGAGATATTTTCTACTTGGGTATTGTTCGAGGCTTTGTTAATTTTAAAATCCAATCTATATACTCCTTTTTTAGATGATTCAAATTCTCCTTTCTCATAGTCGTGGGTAATAAGTATGTTCTTCCACTCGGATACGACGATAATGTCTCGTCTCTAAAAATTAACCAATACATAGTGTGTTTTGAAATTTTTAAAGGTGAACTACTAGTACCATGATTCCCCATTACACGGAAGGTGGTAAGTAGGCACTAAAGGTTCGCAAGTGTGGCGAGTGAAAAAATTGTAAAAAATACTAATTTTTCTCATCCCCACAATCTATTTTTGTATACAACATTTATATTTAAGTATCTTCAATTGCGTCAACACAAAGATTTCAACCTTCGTATCTCCGGATAGAAGACATTTAAATAAGGGCAGCTATTGTACCCCAATTTTTCCCCTAAGATTCCTCTATCATTTCATATCAACTCAATCATATCAAGATCATACTAGGGTTTGGTTCTTCTCTCTATCTTTAGGTTTTCTCATGAGGGATCACCAAGAACTTTGAATTGTATATTATAATCATGTATGTTTTGTATTGATTAACATTTAAATAACACATACAATGAATGTTTGCTCTAAATGATGATACTATAGGTGAGGGAACAACACATTTCATCAGTTTGATTTATAGGTTCATGAGTTTATTTCCATGCCTTCTTCAACCAAACTTCTTTGAGGTTCAAGCTTCATAATTGAAGATTCTTTAAGCTAATATCATGACAAGGTCTACTGTGATTCATCATGCCTCAATTTGTCAAAGAAAGTCAAAGGATACAAGGGTTTATTGAAGAAGTTTGACCTAATTGGACAAGTTCTTGATTCCTTGATCACAAAGGCATAACTCTCTCAATTCTTAATATTTGGAAGGGGTTATTGTGTCTATGGGTTCTTATTATTATCCACAACAACTTATATTCACATGGAAAAAGTGATTATGCAATAATGGTTGTCAAAATTGAAAGAGTTTCCAAGTCATTTTGGTGCTTTAGGAGCTAGGGTTTTGAACTTCTAAGGGCTATATCTTGCTCATCCTTTTATATTTTTGAGTGATTCTAAAGACATGCTTCTTTTTAAAGGTTTATCAACTAATAACTTCAAGATTTTCAAGATAATTTTGTGTGGAAGATGCCTAATGATGAAGAAAGATTACAAGTCCTCTAGATAGGTCATCAAATTCCCTTATGTGGCTTCAAAAGATCATAACTTGGTCAATTTTTATCTCCTTGAGCCCATTCATTTTCCGAAATGATCTTATGAATGTGAACTTCAACTCTTATTTTATGTGCAAGACTTGAAAATGAGTGAAAGATGCCCTAAGAACTCAAAAGATTATAGGTCACCTCATGGATTTTCACTAATTTCCCAAGGCCATAACTTTTTCAATATTTGGTATTTTTGAGTGATTCAAGTTTCACAATGCACTTTATGAAGTCTACTTCGAGCTAGCATCATTTATCAAAGCAAGATTTTGTAGGAAGGCTTTGTTTGGAACCAAAACACTATAGGTCACAAAAAGTCAGCATCTTTTTCTCAACTTTGACTCATGACAACTCTTAGTTTGAGCATCCATTTGATATCACTCTTGGGACATTGCAAATATGGTGACCTTATCTTTCAAATGCATCAAGATTAAGGTCATAAGGTCTCCTAAATCATGAAAAAATTCAAAAAAATTAAAGAAAATTCATTTCTGACTAAAAAATCATGAAAAAATTCACAAAAATATTTTCAAATATTCTCTTTCTAATTTTATATTTTTCATAATTTTATTTTAAGTTTTGGTATTTTTTATAATTTTCCCTTACTTTGACTTGTTTTTAATTATTTAAAAATATTTTTTGGTACTTTTAAATTCTAAAAACTTTTATAAAAATCATTTTTCTTATTTCTGATTTTCTAAAATTTTTCTAGAATTTTATTTTGATTTCTACTATTTTTTATCCTTTTTTCCATTTATTTGATTGATTTTAATTAATTTAATAATGCTTTTCTGTTTTAAAAATTATTTAAAAATATTTAAAAATATTTGGGATCACTTCTTATTTTTGTATGGTCTCTTTTAATTTTTCTTTAATACTTTGAATATAGTTTTCTATTTTGCATTTTATTTTCATTTAAAAAACAATTTAAAAATAATTTTCCCTTTTTATTTTTTTTCATTAAATGCAATTTTTTTTTTTTAATATATTATGTCTATGTGATTTTTGATCATGAGCTTCATTAACATCATTGAATCTTGGGTGTTGAGTTTAACTCCACCAAAATGGATGGATGATTTTAATGATAGTTTGATTAAAATCTTTGATTCAAATATTTCCCCTCCCTCTTCATCTTATCGTTTTCTTACATTTGCTACATGTTGTTAGAGGATCATCTACATATCATCTCTCCAAACATATGGTACATAGATTGCTATTGACCATCCTCATAATAGGTGCGACTTCTACATTAGTCCACTTACGATTGCCTAACATAGCGCTAAATTTTTTCCTGATTCGAGAAATGACCATTTGTGGCTCAAACCCATGTTTGCAATCCCAAGTATTTTTAATTTGAAACTTTTTATCCAATAACCTTGAGGTTCATTGTTAGGAGGCTTTGGTGTTATCAATCCTCTAATGAATCATCATAAATTTTGGACTAAGTGAATCATTTAAACATCATTGATCATTTGTTGTTGCCTTGAGAATTTGAAATGAATGATATACTTGACAAAAAGCAAATGAAACTTGTTGTTGAGAGGCTTTGATTTTATCAATCTTCTAATGAGATTTAAAATGCAAGTTTCAATATTGTCATTCAACTAACCTCTAATTTCTAACTCATTAACAATTGACTTTTATTTCTATGCTTTTACTTTATGCATTTACTTTTACGTACCATTTATTTTAGCATTTACATTTCATGCTATTTTCATCTTTACTCACTTTAGAATTTACCTTTATGTCATTTTTATTTTGCTCACTTGAGCTTTTAATTTTCTTTTTGAAGATACTTAATAACCAACATAAACCAATAAAAAAGGCTTTAATGGCACTTGGACTATTTGGTTACTATCCTTGACAATTTGGAGTTATGGACTTCTTGGACTTAGGATTAGAGACCTTGACTACCTTAGAGACTTTGTAACTTCTATTGTTATTTTTTCTGAAGTTCTTAGGGTTTACCCCAAGACATTGGGTTGTTTGATTTCTTTGTGTGCAAGTTATTCTTATTATATACTTTGTCTGTGATTGGGAATTCATCTATATACAACCGTTACTCGGCCCAATTTTTGTGAAGACTTAATGCACTTGAAGTTTGGTATTCTTAAAAGTTTTATTATCATTGCTTCTTTGGTTTCAATCCAAAGGATGGGAACTCTACATTGACTCATTATGTCAAGTGTTGGTTTCTTGTTGGTTAAACGGTTTCTTTCTCTATCTTTTCCCTTATGCTTTAGGATAGGCCCTTCATCTCCTCCCACCTTCTTTAATTTCAAAAATCTTCTCCTTTTCAAAACTATTCTTGTTTTTTTTAAACTTAAACCGCTTTCATAATAGACTTGGACTTAGGTCCATGCATTTTCAAAAAATATTTTCTTAATCAAACTTTAACAAACTTAATAATACTTTGACATTTTTTTGTGAGAAGACTAAAAGTCAATCAATCTCATTCAAACCTATTTTTCCACTTTACTTTTTACTTTAAAATATTCACAAAAGATTAGACTCTTGTCAATCCTTGTAGTAATGCGAGCTACTATACTTCTACAATATGTAGTGAACTGAGATATTTTTGCACTTGGGTGTTGATCGAGGCTTTGTTAATTTTAAAATCCAATCTATATACTCCTTTTTTAGATGACACAAATTCTCCTTTCTCATAGTCGTGGGTAATAAGTATGTTCTTCCACTCGGATACGACGATAATGTCTCGTCTCTTAAAATTAACCAATACATAGTGTGTTTTGAAATTTTTAAAGGTGAACTACTATTACCATGATTCCCTATTGCACGGAAGGTGGTACGTAGGCACTAAAGGTTCGCAACTGTGGCGAGTGAAAAAATTGTAAAAAATACTTATTTTTCTCATCCCCACAATCTATTTTTGTATACAACATTTATATTTAAGTATCTTCAATCGCGTCAACACAAAGATTTCAACTTCGTATCTCCGGATAGAAGACACTTAAATAAGAGCATCTATTGTACCCTAACGTTTGCCCCTAAGATTCCTCTATCATTTCATATCAACTCAATCATATCAAGATCACACTAGGGTTTGGTTATTCTCCCTATCTTTAGGTTTTCTCATGAGGGATCACCAAGAACTTTGAATTGTATATTATAATCATGTATGTTTTGTATTGATTAACATTTAAATAACACATATAATGAATGTTTGCTCTAAATGATGATACTATATGTGAGGGAACATCACATTTCATCAGTTTGATTTATAGGTTCATGAGTTTATTTCCATGCCTTCTTCAACCAAACTTATTTGAGGTTCAAGCTTCATAATTGAAGATGCTTTAATCTAATATCATGACAAGGTCTACTATGATTCGTCATGCCTAAATTTGTCAAATAAAGTCAAAGGATACAAGGGTTGATTGAAGAAGTTTGACCTAATTTTACAAGTTCTTGATTCCTGGATCACAAGGGCATAACTCTCTCAATTATTAATATTTTGGAGTGTTATTATTTCTATGGGTTATTATTATTATCCACAGCAACTTATATTCACATGGAAAAAGTGATTATGCAATAATGGTTGTCAAAATTGAAAGAGTTTCCAAGTCATTTGGGTGCTTTATGAGCTAGGGTTTTTGAACTTCTAAGGGCTATATCTTGCTCATCCTTTTCTATTTTTGAGTGATTCTAAAGACATGCTTCTCTTTACAGGTTTATCAACTAATCACTTCAATATTTTCAAGAAAATTTTGTGTGGAAGATGCCTAATGATGAAGAAAGATTACAAGTCCTCTAGATAGGTCATCAAATTCCCTTATGTGGCTTCAAAAGATCATAACTTGGACAATTTTTATCTCCTTGAGCCTATTATTTTTCCAAAATGATCTTATTAATGTGAACTTCAACTCTTATTTTGTGTGCAAGACTTGAAAATGAGTGAAAGATGCCCTAAGAACTCAAAAGATTATAGGTCACCTCATGGATTTTCACTAATTTCCCAAGGCTATAACTTTTTCAATATTTGATATTTTTTGAGTGATTAAAGTTTCACAATGCTCTTTGTGAAGTCTACTTCAAGCTAGCATCATTTATCAAAGCAAGATTTTGTAGGAAGGCTTTGTTTGGAACCAAAACACTATAGGTCACAAAAAGTCAGCATCTTTTTCTCAACTTTGGCTCATCACAACTCTTAGTTTGAGCATCCATTTGATCTCACTCTTGGGACATTGCAAAATGGTGACCTTATCTTTCAAATGCATCAAGAATAAGGTCATAAGGTCTCCTAAATCATGAAAAAATTCAAAAAATTATAAAAAATTCATTTCTGACTCAAAAATCATGAAAAAATTCACAAAAATATTTTCAAATATTCTCTTTCTGATTTTTAATTTTTCATGATTTTATTTTAAGATTTGGTATTTTTTATAATTTTACCTTACTTTGACTTGTTTTTAATTATTTAAAAATATTTTTTGGTACTTTTAAATTCTAAAAACTTTTATAAAAATCATTTTTCTTATTTCTGATTTTCTAAAATTTTTCTAGAATTTTATTTTGATTTCTACTATTTTTGATCCTTTTTTCCATTTATTTGATTGATTTTAATTAATTTAATAATGCTTTTCTGTTTTAAAAATTATTTAAAAAATTTTAAAAATATTTGGGATCACTTCTTATTTTTGTATGGTCTCTTTTAATTTTTCTTTAATACTTTGAATATAGTTTTCTATTTTGCATTTTATTTTCTTTTAAAAAATAATTTAAAAATAATTTCACCTTTTTATTTTTTTTCATTAAATGCAATTTTTTTTTAATATATTATGTCTATGTGATTTTTGATCATGATCTTCATTAACATCATTGAATCTTGGGTGTTGAGTTTAAATCCACCAAAATGGATGGATGATTTTAATGATAGTTTGATTAAAATCTTTGATTCAAATATTTCCCCTCCATCTTCATCTTATCCTTTTCTTACATTTGCTACATGTTGTTAGTGGATCATCTACATATCATCTCTCATAACATATGGTACATAGATTTCTATTGACCAGCCTCATAATAGGTGCGATTTCTACATAAGTCCACTTACGATTGCTTAACATAGCGCTAAATTTTGTCCTGATTCGAGAAATGATCATTCGTGGCCCAAACCTATGATTGCAATCCCAAGTATGTTTAATTTGAAACCTTTGATCCAATAACCTTGAGGTTCATTGTTAGGAGGCTTTGGTGTTATCAATCCTCAAATGAATCATCATAAATTTTAGACTAAGTGAATCATTTAAACATCATTGATCATTTGATGTTGTCTCGAGAATTTGAAATGAATGATATACTTGACAAAAAGCAAATGAAACTTGTTGTTGAGAGGCTTTGATTTTATCAATCTTCTAATGAGTTTTCAAATGCAAGTTTCAAGATTGTCATTCAACTAACCTCTAATTTCTAACTCATTAACAATTGACTTTTATTTCTATGCTTTTACTTTATGCATTTACTTTTACGTACCATTTATTTTAGCATTTACATTTCATGCTATTTTCATCTTTACTCACATGAGAATTTACCTTTATGTCATTTTTATTTTGCTCACTTGAGCTTTTAATTTTCTTTTTGAAGATACTTAATAACCAACATAAACCAATAAAAAAGGCTTTAATGGCACTTGGACTATTTGGCTACTATCCTTGACAATTTGGAGTTATGGACTTCTTGGACTTAGGATTAGAGACCTTGACTACCTTTGAGACTTTGTAACTTCTATTATTATTTTGTCTGAAGTTCTTAGGGTTTACCCCAAGACATTGGGTTGTTTGATTTCATTGTGTGCAGGTTATTCTTATTATATACTTTGTCTGTGATTTGGAATTCATATATATATACAACCGTTACTCGGCCCAATTTTTGTGAAGACTTAATGCACTTGAAGTTTGGTATTCTTAAAAGTTTTATTATCATTGCTTGTTTGGTTTCAATCCAAAGGATGGGAACTCTACATTGACTCATTATGTCAAGTGTTGGTTTCTTGTTGGTTAAACGGTTTCTTTCTCTAGCTTTTCCCTTAAGCTTTAGGATAGGCCCTTCATCTCCTCCCACCTTCTTTAATTTCAAAAATCTTCTCCCTCCTTTACAAAACTATTCTTGTTTTTTTAAACATAAACTGCTTTCATAATAGACTTGGACTTAGGTCCATGCATTTTCAAAAAATATTTTCTTAATCAAACTTTAACAAAATTAATCATACTTTGACATTTTTTTGTGAGAAGACTAAAAGTAAATCAATCTCATTCAAACCTATTTTTCCACTTTACTTTTTACTTTAAAATTTTCACAAAAGATTAGACTCTTGTCAATCCTTGTAGTAATGCGAGCTACTATAATTCTACAATATGTAGTGAAGTGAGATATTTTTTCACTTGGGTGTTGATCGAGACTTTGTTAATTTTAAAATCCAATCTATATACTCCTTTTTTAGATGATGCAAATTCTCCTTTCTCATAGTCGTGGGTAATAAGTATGTTCTTCCACTCGGATACGACGATAATGTCTCGTCTCTTAAAATTAACCAATACATAGTGTGTTTTGTAATTTTTAAAGGTGAACTACTAGTACCATGATTCCCTATTACACGGAAGGTGGTACGTAGGCACTAAAGGTTCGCAATTGTGGCGAGTGAAAAAATTGTAAAAAATACTTATTTTTCTTATCCCCACAATCTATTTTTGTATACAACATTTATATTTAAGTATCTTTAATCGCGTCAACATAAAGATTTCAACCTTCGTATCTCCGGATAGAAGACATTTAAATAAGGGCAGCTATTGTACCCCAATTTTTTCCCCTAAGATTCCTCTATCATTTCATATCAACTCAATCATATCAAGATCACACTAGGGTTTGGTTCTTCTCCCTATCTTTAGGTTTTCTCATGAGGGATCACCAAGAACTTTGAATTGTATATTATAATCATGTATGTTTTGTATTGATTAACATTTAAATAACACATACAATGAATGTTTCCTCTAAATGATGATACTATAGGTGAGGGAACAACACATTTCATCAGTTTGATTTATAGGTTCATGAGTTTATTTCCATGCCTTCTTCAACCAAACTTCTTTGAGGTTCAAGCTTCATAATTGAAGATGCTTTAAGCCAATATCATGACAAGGTCTACTATGATTCATCATTCCTCAATTTGTCAAAGAAAGTCAAAGGATACAAGGTTTTATTGAAGAAGTTTAACCTAATTAGACAAGTTCTTGATTCCTTGATCACAAGCGCATAACTCTCTCAATTCTTAATATTTGGAAGGGGTTATTGTGTCTATGGGTTCTTATTATTATCCACAACAACTTCTATTCACGTGGAAAAAGTGATTGTGCAAGAAAGGTTGTCAAAATTGAAAGGGTTTCCAAGTCATTTTGGTGCTTTAGGAGCTAGGGTTTTGAATTTCTAAGGGCTATATCTTGCTCATCCTTTGATATTTGTGAGTTATTCCAAATACATGTTTCTCTTTAAAGGTTTATCAACTAATCACTTCAAGGGTTTCAAGAAAAATTTGTGTGGAAGATTCCTAATGATGAAGAAAGATTACAAGTCCTCTAGATAGGTCATCAAATTCCCTTGTGGACTTCAAAAGGTCATAACTTGGTCAATTTTTATCTCCTTGAGCCCATTCTTTTCCAAAATTATCTTAAGAATGTGAGCTTCAACTATTCGTTTATGTGCAAGACTTGAAAATGAGTGAAAGATGCCCTAAGAACTCAAAAGATTATAGGTCAACTCATGGATTTTCATTAATTTCACAAGGCCATGACTTTTTCAGTATTTGGTATTTTTGAGTGATTCAAGTTTCACAATGCTCTTTGGGAAGTCTAATTCCAGCTAGCATCACTGATCAAAGCAAGATTTTTGAGGAAAGCTTTGTTTGGAACCAAAACACTATAGGTTAATTTTGAAGAAAAATTTAGAATTTTTCTAAGTACAAAAAGTCAGCATCTTTTTCTCAACTTTGACTCATCACAACTCTTAGTTCAAGCTTCCATTTGATCTCACTATTGGAACATTGCAAATATGGTGACCTTATCTTTCAAATTCATCAAGAATAAGGTCTTAAGGTCCCCTAAATCGTGCACACCATGGATTCAAAGTTGGTACTTTGAAACTGATGTTTTCTCCAAAGTCAAAATTTGAAATCCATATCGTGCCCTCTAAACACAAAGTTTTCATGTGTTTTTTCTTATAATCATGTTTAGAAACTTCCAAAAAGCATTTAGCATCATAAAACGCAGGATTTGGCTGAGTTTTGATGCTAAGCAAGTCACACTTATGCTTTAGGTTCACATGAATTCACTCAATTACTCTATCATTCGCACGCTTAAGCATTGCCTCATCCTATCCTATAAATAAGATGCACATTCCACCTATTTTCACAAGCTTTTGTTAAACAATTGACCCCTTTTCATATCCCACACGAACTCTAAATTTGAATTTTTGATTTCTTTCATTCTCACTCCAAAACACCAAAAGCTCCATTTAGTTAGCTTCGTTGAACTTCTCTGAAACTAATCA
This sequence comes from Vicia faba, assembly GCA_948472305.1. Lineage (NCBI taxonomy): Eukaryota > Viridiplantae > Streptophyta > Magnoliopsida > Fabales > Fabaceae > Vicia > Vicia faba. The sequence continues at coordinate 47,832 of CATIWC010001201.1, read as the reverse complement.
TACTCATACCTAAAAGAATTGTGAACTATATTGATCTACAGAAGTCTAATTTCAGAGCCACTTTTTTCTACTTCATTCAGGTAGATTTCTTAGTCAAATCAATCCAAATAAAAGACTAATTTACTCTCTTCATCCTTCTAATTCTCATACTTTTTACAATTTGTGATTTCATTTAGATTTGAGTGAGATATTCCAAAATTTCGTGCTTGTTATTATTTCTGCATTTTCTCAATTCAAGCCTTGCACATTTTATATAAATTTGGCTCGAGGGTACCATTAGAATCGTCTTGAAGAGAAAAATATAATGGTACTGGTCTGGTTCTCTAAGTTTACAGTTTGAGGAACCCCAATCTAGGGCGTCTGGAGGTTGAAGACGACCTACGTGTCGTGCTTCAACCAATGAAGGCATGACATGTAATTTTTTTGAATTCAATCCGATGTGTTTGCTTTATCATACGCGCGTTTTGAGAGCCCTTGGATCTGATTACTTTCATTAGTCAGACTCCATCCTACGCGCTAGAATTTTAGTTGTTTTTAATATTTAAAAGGTGATCCGGTGCAATTTCCAATGCTAACCATGATATGCACAGCGTGCCTGATCCTTTGGATCTGATTACTAGCGTGTTTTATTTTGTGCAATTTCCATTATTTTGACTTGTTTTTAATTATTTTAAAAATACTTTTTGGTACATTTAAATTCTAAAAAAATTTATAAAAATCATTTTCCTTATTTCTAATTTTCTGAAATTTTTATAAAATTTTATTTTGACTTCTACTATTTTTTATCCTTTTTTCCATTTATTTGAATGATTTTAGTTAATTTAAAAATTCTTTTCTATTTTAAAAAATTACAAAAAGTTTTTTAAAAAGATTTGGGATCACTTCTGACTTTTCTATGGTCTTTTTTAATTTTTCTTTGATACTTTGAATATAGCTTTCCATTTTTCCGTTTATTTTGATTAAAAAAACAATTTAAAAATCATTTTCCTATTTTATTTTTTTTCATTAAATGCAATTTATTTTTTAATATATTATGGCTATGTGATTTTTGGTCATGAGCTTCGTTAATATCATTGAATCTTGGGTGTTGAGTTTAACTCCACCAAAATGGATGGATGATTTTAATGATAGTTTGATTAAAATCTTTGATTCAAATATTTCCACTCCCTCTTCATCTTATCCTTTTCTTACATGTGTTACATGTTGTTATTGGATAATCTACATATCATCTCTCCAAACATATGGTACATAGATTACTATTAACAGGCCTCAAAATAGTTTTGACTTCTACATAAGTCCACTTACGATTGCTTAACATAGCGCTAAATTTTGTCCCGATTCCATAAATGATCACTCGTTGCCAAAACGCATGTTTGCAATCCCAAATATATTTGATTTGAAACCTTTGATCCAATAACCTTGAGGTTCATTGTTAGGAGGCTTTGGTCTTATCAATCCTCTAATGAATCTTCATAAATTTTGGACTAATGAATCATTTAAACATCTTTGATCATTTGTTGTTGCCTCAAGAATTTGAAATGAATGATATATTTGAAAAAAAGCAAATGAAACTTTTTGTTGAGAGGCTTTGATTTTATCAATATTCTAATGAGTTTTCAAATGCAAGTTTCAAGATGGTCATTCAACTAACCTCTAATTTCTAACTCATTAACAATTGACTTTTATTTTTATGATTTTACGTACCATTTATTTTAGCATTTACATTTCATGTTATTTTCATCTTTGCTCACTTGAGCATTTACCTTTATGTCATTTTTATTTTGCACACTGGAGCTTTTCATTTTATTTTTGAAGATACTTAATAACCAACTTGAAGCAATTAAGAAGTCTTTAATGGCACTTGGACTATTTCGTTACTATCCTTGGTATTTTGGAGTTATGGATTTCTTGGACTTAGGATTAGAGACCTTGACTACCTTTGAGACTTTTTAACTTCTATTGTTATTTTATCTAGAGTTCTTGGGGTTTACCCTGAGACATTGGGTTGTTTGTTTTCTTTGTGTGCAGGTTATTCTGATTATATGCTTTGTCTGTGACTGGGAATTCATCTATATACAACCATTACTTTGCCCAATTTTTGTAAAGACTTAATGCACTTGAAGTTTGGTATTCTTAAGAGGTTTACTATTTTTGCTTGTTTGGTTTCAATCCAAAGGATGGTAATTCTACATTGACTCATTATGTCAAGTGTTGGCTTCTTGTTGGTTAGACAGTTCTTTTCTCTAGCTTTTACCTTATCCTTTAGGATAGACCCTTCATCTCCTCCCACCTTATTTAATTTCAAAAATCTTCTCCCTCCTTTTCATAACTATTCTTGTATTTGTTTTAAACTTGAACCGCTTTTACAATAAACTTGGACTTAGGTCCATGCATTTTCAAAAAATATTTTCTTAATCAAACTTTAACCAACTTAATCACTTTGACATTTTTTTGTGAGAAGACTAAAAATCAACCAATCTTATTCAAACCTATTTTGCCACTTTTCTTTTTACTTTAAGATTTTCTCACAAGATTATACTCTTGTTAATCCTTGTAGTGATGCTAGCTACTTTACTTCTATAATATATAGTGAAGTGAGATATTTTCCACTTGGGTGTTGAGAGAGACTTTGATGAAAATTCTCCTTTTTCATATTCGTGGGTAGTAAGCATGTTCTTCCACTCGGATACGATGATGATGTCTCTTCTCTTAAAATTAACCAATACACAGTGTGTTTTAAAATTTTTAAAGGCGAACTACGATTACTCTGATCCCCTATTGCATGGAAGGTGGTACGTAGGCACTAAAGGTTCGCAACTGCGACGGGTGCAAAAATTGTAAAAAATACTTCTTTTTCTCATCCCTACAATCTATTTCTGTATACAACATTTATAGCCAAAATACACAGATTTTCAAAGAGGTTCCCGCGGAGTACTGTAGATGTTTAGGGTGCTAATACCTTCCATTTTCATAACCAACCCCCGAACTTAGATTCTCTCCCCCTTTTTTTAGGTTATTCGCTCTTTTCCCATTTCTTTGGAAACAATAAAGCGCGGTGGCAATTTTTATTTGATCTATGCGAGTCTAGTCAATCCAATGGCTTTGTCTCAACATTTCTACCGCTACAAGGAAGAACTACCACATCCGAAAAATTTAGATGCATTCAAAAAATTCAATGTATAAAAGGCTTGCTAAGTTCGAACCTTAAACAGGAAACTTAGGAAAAAAGGAGCATCCCGGTGGATCGAAAACCCTAAAGGGTGGTCTAGGAAAAAATTAGGGACATACAGAAGAAAAAAATCATCTCGGTGGATTGAAAACCCGAAAGGGTGGTCCAGGAAAACTTTAGGGATCTTATTTAGAAATAAAGAACAAAAAGACTGCGATCTAAGAGCTACGACTAAAAACCACGAAGGAGAGAGATGAGTCCAAATAATTTGGCTCGAAAGCAAAGGAGAATGAATCTATCGAAAGGACATTAGAGAAACAGCAGTAACAATTATCATTTTCATTGCCATTTTACATTTTTTATTAAAACTTTCTGTAATTACCTTTTTCAAGGAATTACATCTTGTACGCTCCCCTATTCAGTGGCATATTTATCAATAAAACATTGACTTTTCCAAATCTTTAAATTGCGTTTTTCTTTTTAGACTTGGTTGCAAAATACTATGATTATTTTTATGAATATTATGTTGAAATAAACTTTGGGGAATTGATATACAATTAAAAGTATTTGATAAGAGCGTCAAAAAATATTTTGGTTAGAAAAATGTCGAAAGAAAATTCACATCTATGTCCATGCCTACGCCTGCGATACAATTATCTATGACACATTGACATTGTTCACCATGCTTTATCAAATTCAAATCTACTTGGAGATACAATAATTAGCAACAAACATCGTTGGAAAGTTGGTGACTATGAGAACCCGGTGGTTTAAAAAAGGAGAATTATCAAAACCATTTGCAAAATACTTAGGGCATACACATACGGAAAATTTGAAGCATGTACACACATTTGGTAAATATGTAAATACTTGGGAAATACACATACATTGGGGGCATATACCCACATTAGCATTTTTGTACATGAGAATTTAAAATATTTGGGGCATATATCACACTTTGGTAGCATATCAATTTAGAGCATTCTGCATATACGTCATGCATGTAATCTTGCAAAAACTATTTTGGTTAAAATTGAGAATTTTCATGGGGTCCATCATTAGCAAGCTTATCTGTGCAAACTGAATAGTTTAAACTTTAAATGAATTTGGGATTTATTTCTTCATGTTGATAGTCTTGGTTGAGGTTTGAGACAACCGACATCATCGATGAATTTGGGGTTTATTTCTTCATGTTAATAGTCTTGGTTGAGGGCTGACACAACCGACATCGTTGATGAATTTGGGGTTTATTTTATTCATGATTGATAGTCTTGGTTAAGGGATAACACAACTGACATCATCGATGAATTTGGGGTTTATTTCTTCATGTTAATAGTCTTGGTTAGGAGCTGACACAACGGACATGATCAATGAATTTGGGGTTCATCTTTTCAAACCTAGCATATTTCATTTTGTTATCGAGTCTTGATTGAGGACTGACACAACCAACATCGTCTTTCCAAGTTCCAACCATCTAGTTTCAAGCTCATATTATATATCCTCTAGGTTGTGGTAGGTATACGAAAATCTTTGGCTGATTGCGTTAGTCTCGAAGCAGCAATAAGTTATCTTTCTCGCCAACATAATTCATTGTTTTAGTATTCATGCTGCAATGTATTATCAAGCTCTATGTTATTCATCCCCTAGGTTGCGATGAATACACAAAACCTAGGTTAAGCCTACTATATTAGTCTCCAAGCATTAGTAAGTCAACTTTGCATACCTGTATCATTTACCTCATAGGTTATGGTAAATATGCAACAAAAAAAATCTATAATCTCTCTTAGATACGGACGAGATATCCACACCGTCGTGTCTAAGTTAAAACTTTGTTTCAAAAGCTGGTAAGATGATACCTCATCATTTATGCCTATTCTTCATACCCATGGGAACATTGTACATCGTATCCTCATAATCGTTCAGACAAATTTTAGGGTCTTCCATTGTTTAATAAACTTCCGATCAGAACGTGCGACTCCTGAATATTCTTGCACTATTCAATCGAAAAGTAATTAAATAGGGGCAGCTGTCATAACCCAAATTTTCCCTGATAGATTTTTATCCCTTATTAATTTCCAGAACTATCATTTGGCTTTATAAATTATTATTGTTAAACATTCATGGGGTTGAAAGTTTGGGAGAGGGGATTTTCTTTTTACATTATTAAAGAAGTCATGAGCCTTTCTAAATCATAAAAGTCCAATGTAATTTTTAAAGCCCATTTAGGTTATCTTGTAGGGGGTGTATTTGTTAAAATACATTGGCTCATTTGTAATTCAATAGAAGAGGTGGGGTATTCTGTTTACTTAAGGATTTTAGGATTAACAAGGATCGGCCCACTAAAATGTTGGGGACATTTTTTAAATAAGGATATGGGTGTATAGTGTAAAATCAGAGGGCCCCTTTTATTTTTTGGTTCCAGCCCAACTTAATTTTTGAAGGGGTTTTACATTATTAAAAGATCGTAGACTTTTCTAAATCAGAAAAGACCCGTATAAAGTTATTGGCCCATATATGAATAAATAGAAGGGGGTATGTTTTACATTTTTGGGAAGGCCCAAACAATAATTGATATAATCAGGCTCGTTTCAGTTTTCATTGTGTTGAAATTGTTTGTCTTTAAATTATAATTAAAATTATTATTATTAACAGGTACTTAATTGAGAATTATGTTTGTTTTAATTTAAAAAAAATTGACTAAAGATGGGGCAAAAAGAAGGCTTTTAAAACGCACAGCCCAGCCCTTTGTTGAGTGCAAGCCAAAACTCAAGCAAGCCCAATCCAAAATGCTTACTACAGTCCAAAACAAAGAAACACGTATTGTTTGAATCAATCAAGGAAAAACGCATGTTTCAACTAAAAACGAGTATTGTTCAAATCACAAACTAAATCAAATAAAAGAAAATTCTTTTTAAATTAAAGTGTATGAATCTTAAACAATCAATAAAGTACATATTAAATCAAATAGAATCATTGTATATTTGAATAAAAAACTTACAAATCTATTACAATCAAAATCGAATAAAAAATTACAACTAAATCAAATCTCTAAAATTACAATCAATGTCTAAATCCCTAATTTCCTAAACAAACTAATTTGTAACGTTAAAAACATAAGAAATTTCCTATTCTGTAAAAACCTAAATACTATAAAAATCTAACTAAGTCTAAAAAGAAAATGGAGAAGAATTTTCAGAGGAAAATTAGATATATGTTTTACAGAAGGAGAATCCACGGAGAAGAAGATTCTAGCTCTCTCGTTGCACCGCCGTCAACTCGCATGTACCACCGCTTAGGGAAAACCTAGGATTTCAACAACTAAAACCCTAGATTTTCTTAATCCTTCGCCTCTTAAATCTCTCATCGTCGTTGTCACCGCCGCCGACCATTACCTACGAAACACACGAAGGAAGGAGATCAGTCGCGAACTCATACGCAAAAAAAAAGCAATTACGATTGGAGGTAATGATTTCAACTTAGCTTTTGGGTTATTTGGGGTTTGAATTATAATTGAGGGGAAGGGTTTGATTTGGATTGCACCGCTGCCGGTTTAGAATTAGGGTTTTTTCTGTTTGGGGCTTGGTGAGAGAAAGAAGAAGAATAGGGCTGAGAGAGAAAGATAACGGAGATAAAATGAAAAATGGTTTTTTAAAACGAAAATATATTATGTCCAATGATATGATGCACGTCATCCCATGTTGGTCACAATATACCCTCAATCCTAACCGTGCGATCTCAATTGAACGTCCCTAGCCTCACATGTCTACCGTATTACCATAGAACCGTCCACGCGAAGTCAAAACAAACTCCCAAACGCTCACTGGGCCAGACCCATTACTAAACTCGCCTCTCTTCAATTGTTTTTTACTAACACATGCGCATTCAAACCTCCCTTAGCCTAATAGGCCAAGTCCAAAATATGGACTTGGGCCCCTACTCCGTACAAGTCCAGTTTTTACTTTTAAACTAAAATTGACACCCCTCTGCGTTGCTAGGCCAAATCAAATATCTGGATTTTGGCCCATGCTGCTACACAAACCCCCTTATTTTACTAGCCTAACTTAATTTACACCCCCCCTGCATTTTTTTTAATTCTTTTTATGATATAATTTTTTATATTTATACTTTAATATTTTTATAAATATCATTATTACTATAAATCAAATCTATTTTCTAAAACTCATCCAAAATATTTTATTTACTTCTTGCATTAAATCATTTTTTATCATGCATTAATTAATTAACACATTAAGAAACATTTAACCAACACCAAATCATTTTCATAATCAAATTAAACCAACAAAAAAATTCAAAAAGGATTACAAATATATTTTTTATTCGAGTGCGCACTTTGTCCAAATACCTCTGCTATTCACACACCCGGACTAAGTACAAGGGGAATTCAAAAATCTTCGTAATACATAAAAAATACCAACCCATACGAACTACGAATTGGGACTTTGATTCCTCATAAGAGGATACATAGGCATACGACTAAAATCGTGGCGAGTTCCCCTAATGAAAATTAAAACCCTATTTCCTAAGGTGTAATTCTAAACCCTAGTATCCTTGTGAACAAGGTAGATGATGGATGCCTAACACCTTCCCTTCGTCTAAGATCGAGTCCAAAAACCTAGAATCTCTAAATTTTTAGGGTTAACCTTTATATTCCCTTCCTTAGGATAAAAATTAAGGGTGGCGACTCTTATTTTAAAATCGGTTAAAAAAATATTCAGTTAAAATCACATGCCAAAGGGCTAATCTTCCCGTGAGAGATGACTTTTCAAAAATATACTTGATCAGATCCATCTTGGATATCAAGAGAGTGGTGTGAGTTGATATATATTGTCTGAGACGCTTTGTTTCCCATGCGAGTGCAAAATATGTTTTTTCCAGCAATGAATATCTCAACATAAAATCAGTGAATTTCTTGCTCAGGTAGTAGATCGCATGCTCTTTCCTACCAGTCTCATCATGTTGACCAAGTACACAACCCATTGAATTTTCCAACACAGTCAGATACATTATCAAGGGGCTACCTTCCACTGGAGGCGAGAGAATTGGAGGTTCCTGTAGATACTCTTTTATTTTATAAAATGCCGCTTGGCAATTGGCATTCCAACTGGTCGTTTGATCTTTTATCAACAACTTGAATATTGGTTCACATGTGGTCGTAATATGAGAGATGAATCTAGCAGGAATGTGGTCGTAACATGTGGTCCACAAACCTTTTTTTCTATTCTCGGCTCAGGCATTTCTTGTATCCTTTTTATTTTGGAAGGATCAACCTCAATTCCTTTTTCACTTACTATGAAGCCTAATAACTTCCATGATCTCACCTCGAAGGTGCACTTGTTAGGGTTCAGCCTCAGCTTGAATTTCCTTAACCTTTCAATTAATTTCAGCAAGTGGACCAAATGTTCCTCTTTTGTGTGGGATTTGGCCATCATATCTTCAACGTATACCTCAATCTCTTTATGCATCATATCATGAAAGAGAGTTACCATCGCACGCTGATACATTGCCCCTGCATTCTTCAAACTAAAAGGCATCACTTTGTAACAAAATATTCCCCAAGGTGTAATGAGAGTCATCTTCTTCATGTCTTTTGGTGCCATCTTGATCTAATTGTAGCTAGAAAAACCATCCATGAAGGAAAAAAATTTGCTTGAGAAGTATTATCAACCATAATATCAATATGAGGGAGCAGAAAATCATCTTTAGGGCTTGCTCTGTTCAAGTCCCTATAATCCACACACATTATTACTTTGCCATCTTTCTTAGGCACTGACACAATATTTGTAATCCACAACGGGTAACAGATGACCTTCAAGAATCCTACATCAAATTGTTTTTTAACCTCCTCTTTGATCTTCTTGGACATCTCGGGATGAGTTCTTTGAAGCTTTTGTGTGACCAGAGGATAATCTTCCATGAGAGGTAGCTTGGGCATAATAGTATATGTATCCAACCCAAGCATGTCTTCATAAGACCAGGCAAAGATATCCACATACTCTCAGAGCATTCCAATCAGTCTTTGCTTAACACTCTCTTCTAATGGTGCCCCGATATTGAATTCTCTGCATACCTCCTCGATACCCAAGTTGATCACTTCTAAAGTCTCTTGGTGCGGCTGAATGACCTTTTCCTCTTGCCTCAACAATCTGGCTAGCTCTTTGGGAAGTTCACAATCTTCTTCAGCTTCTTCATCATCTTGATAGATTGGATTTTCAAAGTCATAGTGAGCCTTAGCAGAATTATTTTCAACAAACTCTGGAATTAATGAGGGACTGTATCTGCATGATTGATGATTTTGTTTTTATTTTAGCTTAAGATTTAAAAATAAAAATAAAAACACATTTCACTTTTTTTTATAAAAAAAAATAGAAAGACAAGGATAGAAATATTTGAATGCAAAAAGATGCCATTTATTGATGATAATTTTGAAAATGAAAACATTGTGTCCCTACAGCATGATCATTATGTCTTAGGCATAACGTATGGAATATTGCATGAAAAAAACAAAATAAATTTACTTTTTTATAGAGGGTAACTATGAAGACCTCCTTGGTAAACAAATTGACATGCTCTTGTCCCAGAACCGTATGACGAATCCATTTGTCCATATCACAATCGTTGTCACTTCCTCGCTCACAACATGAGCTTCCTCATGGATGATACCACCACTGACGCATTTGATCGGAGGGGGAATACCTTGAATACTCGGAATGATACCACCAATGACGCATTTGATTGGAGGGGGAATACCTTGAATACTCAGAATGATAATCTGAGTGCTTCGTCCAGCCACGTATCTGAAACCCTTCTTGTCTTTCTACATAAGGAGGTCTAAAACTCTACCCTAACCATCATAATGTCCAGATTCTACAATTTCCTGAGCTTGTCTGTAAGATGCCATGGCGACTTCCAGCTTTTTAACCTCTTGACGAGGAGCTTTGACAACTTGCACAATTTCAAACACTTGGCACGGAGTCTCATGTACCTAACCCTAAATTTCAAAATACTGGATGGTACACTGATGGGTGACAATATAGTCCTATTCCCCATAAACGGTGACCACTTTCCCATTAATCACGATTTTAAACTTCTGATGCAAATCGTTGGGCCTCAGCACAACCCATTCATGGTCTAACTTCAAGAGAGCAGACTTTGGGAGAACATTGAGTGATCATCTCGTGTCAACCATCAAAGGATATAAGATCCAGTGTCTTAATATGCTTCCTCCCCTTAGGAGGTAAATCAAAATCTATGAAACCTAGCCCATTTCTCACAGAGATGTTAGCCACGGTTCCTTCAAATTGATTCACTGAAATTTTTTGAGGAACAAAAGAAGTCCCCAATAACTTCATTAGTGAATTTCTGTGAGATTCAGAATATCAGAGTAATGCAAGAATATAAATCTTCAAAGTCGTCTGGCTCAACTGACAGATTATCTTATAATCACTCTTCTTTATATATTTCATCAACTCTTCCACATATTTGGCTATCTTGGCATTCCAAAGTCCGAACAGGAGGATTATACCCTTATTTTTAACCATTAACCATTATATTATTGGCTTTAACCTTAGCCAAGGCATTTTCACTGCTTTCTGGTATGCTAGGCGGAGAGAAAATCTGACCACTTCGGGTAATCATGCTTTCACTGACAATGTCATGAACTTCAGGCTTATCTTCCTCAAGCTTACTTTCTTCAGGTTTGTTGATAACATGCTTATGTCCTTGATAGTAGGACTCATTCCCATAATTCAGGGAACTTCTTTATCACTAACATACGACATCGGACCAGGTAGAGTGATGGTTAGTGGCGACTGCTTGGTTGGAATCAGAATTGTAGCAGGCACGTGAATTATCTCGGAATGGAAGGGAATAGTAATCACGTCCACTTCATCCTCCTCAACCTTAGTATGAACAACCACACAGTCAAACTGACGAGGTCCTTTAGTAATCAACCTCTGCATTTCATCTTTCATGCATTTACAGCCCTCTGGCTGAATCAAACAATCTTCACAGTCAACACCATAACCCAGGAACACGACTTTCTTTAACAACTGCTCTTTCATAAATGATAGAGCTGTAATCAACTGGTTTACATCCATAACAAGATTTAGAATTTCGTCTTCAACAATAGCATTGACAACAGTGCCCTCATGAGGTGGCCAAGGTTGCTGAATAATATTGGGTATTGGCGCTGGTCCAAAATTGATTACTTGGGAATCAAGTAAATCCTGCACTTTATACATGAAAGCTAAGCAATTCTTAATGATGTGTCCCTGTCGACCAGAGTGGAACTCAAACTTAACATTATCATCAAAGTTGGGTGTCAATCTTTCAGGATTAACCTTCCAAGCACATAAATCAACCAATTTTAAATCAAGTAGATAAGGTAATAGCTCAGTGTGGGACATGGGAAGCGCATCAAATTTTCTAGGGGGCTTCCTGTTGTACCCCAAATTTGCCCTACCTTTTTTTACTTTTGTCTGGCTTTGAACTTTGCATCCCATTTGCGTCATTTTTACTAAGTCATTTGCATATCCCGTATCTCATGGAATCAGGCGCCTTGGTTTGAGGTATTAAGGTTGTGCCCTCTTTATGTCAAATTTTGTTTTGAAGTTCTCTTATCAGGTAAAAGGGAAATTCATCTGGTTCTCGATTAGTGGATCGTGGGATGGATTTTTGAGGTATCATGGATTTCTTTCTCACCAAGTTACAAGGTGGTTTCTCGTTTGAATTCATCAGAGCCTGGATTAGGGTTTATTTCCATATTTATTGGTCAAGATGCTAGGGTTTTGGATCCCTGGCTTTTGCAAAGATGTTTCTTTCTCCCTCCACAAGGATGACTCAAAGTTCATTACATTTGGTTAGGCATTTCATCTCCTCGCATTTCAAGTTTTCTTCTTAAGATCTCTAAGTCACCGAGTCGAGAGTTTTAAGTTTAATTTGACGAATGTGGAATTTGGGCATGAGAAATAAGGTTGAAGGTTCATGATGATCAAGGCATGTTTTTTTTGCTTCATTTACAAGTTACTTATGGTTTGGACATCAAAGTTACGGTTCTCGTTGAGAGTACAAGTGGGGTTTAGATATGATATGAAGGTTTGGAATTGAAAGACAGGGCACGTGTTTACTTGAAGATACAAGTTACTAAGGTCATGTTTGATTTCTTAAATTTCAAGTTATGAAGTGAGAGGTATCATTCAAACTATTCAGGTGGAATTTCCATTTTTCAATTAAGATTCAAGAGTTATTTCGTTTACATACAACGAATTCATCATTCCAAAAATATATCACTCAAGTTTTGTGTTCAAGTTACATTTTTGGACAATTTGCAAAAAAAAGATTACAATGCAAAATACAAATGTGAAATCACAAGTTACAATCGTTGTTTACAAAACAAAAAAAGAAATAAATGTTTATTTCTTCAAGTCTCTTCGCTTCATCTTCAAGCCACTCATCCACTCCTCGCCATGGCCTCTTCGCCTTTTAACCTTGCCTCAATCGTCCAATTCTCATGTTCATGAGATAAGAAAAAGAAAAAGTTAGCAATAATCAACATGTGAAAAATTCCAAACAATTATTTGTTAAACAAGAAAGTTCATCATTAGGGTTTGCATTTGGAAAGGAAAAGAAATTAGTATTTATTTTTCACTGCCAAAAACAAAGTCAGAATTTACAAACATACAAAATAGCAAGCGCCGAAGCCAAACACAAAAGCAACAAACAGCAACAGCCAAAGCAACACAAGCAACAAAACAAGGCAGCACATGTGAAAAGGGCAGCAGCAAGCTGTTATACAAAAAAATAGGTAGCAGCAAGCTGCTATAAAAAAAACAGGCAGCAGCAAGCTGCTATACAAGCAGCACAAACCAAAACAAATGCAGCAAAACTACAACACAGCAGCAGCCCAACGCACCAAGACTAGCAAGTAACCCAAAATCAGCAAATATAAAATAACAACAAGCTAGCTCACGAAACCTCCAATATATCATCATTTTCATAAAATATGCAAACCCTTCAGAAATTTCAAAAAGGAAAATAGTTTGCATCATTGAAAGATAAAAGAGGAAAAGAGGTAGGGTTAGAGAGATGTAACCCTGTGCATAAGCCTGCCCCTAGCCTTCTACAAAATAGTCAAAAACACTTGTTATACTGCTATGTTGTCAACACAAACAAGCCAAGCATGTCAATCCAAGTTTTACACCAAAATGGCTAAAAACAGAACCTGCATCCTAAAACACAAAGTCAACAAACCAATTATGTTTGAATCATATAACCCTTCCCTCCAGTTCGAGCCCTCATCTCACTATAAAGTCACTGTTTCATTGAACACAAAGGAGGACAGAGCCAACATAAGAAAACCGAGAGAGAGAGAGAGAGAGAGAGAGAGAGAGAGAGAACACATCCAGCAAAACCAAGCAAAAGTGAGATAATCAAGCCAGAAAACTAAGTGAGATAACCAAGCAAAAACCGAGAGAGAGTGGTTTTTTTACCAAGCCTAAAAACCAAAGAGAACACAGATAAATAATACCAGCTACACACAAAAAAACTCAGCAAAAGTAAAACAAAAAAGAGAGAGCTTATTGTTTTTGGAAGCCCCGTGGGAGAGACTCCGATAGGTATTTTTCTCCCTCTCTTTTATTTCTGCATAACTCTTTCACATATGCCACTATGTATGCTAGATTCATTTGAATAGTAACTTGTCTTCATGCTTGAATCATGGGTTAATGCTAAATCTGTTACAAGCCCAAAACACTAAAACTTGTTAAAAAAAACAGAGTAGTTGTTATATGTGTTAAACCAACAGCAACAGGAATAACTCTTCAATTCCAGTTTTTTTAAAGTTTCCAACAGAACAAGAAATAATGTCTAAACCAAACCCCTCCTCATCCCCGTAACCTGTTCCTGCAACATCATCAACACCACCTTCGGTTCCATCTCTTACTCCAACATCACCTATACCATCAAACCAAAAGACTTTTTTTCATTGTTTCATCCATAAACTTTCAAAACCTCGCTACTTACCCTTTTGTTGAAGTTGTTAACCTGAATCTCGTTCCTACTAATCTCTCTATAGGTGGTAGTGTTGTTTTTCCTATCTTCTGCAAGTGTCCTGAATAAACCAGAAACAGTTCAAGTTTCATGAGTTTGTTCAGTCTTTTGATAATGTTTCATATGTTACAGTACTCCTTCCCTGCTTCCGCCGAAACCCTACTTCATTCCTTGCGTTTAATTTCCATTGACCTGTATACATGCATAACACACCAATCAATAGGACTGAACAAAGATGAACGAAGTTAGCAGAAGCAGAAGCGGGTCTAATTAAACAGCAAAAACAAACCTAATGGCGATATAGATAAAAAGTGAGAAACTGATTTTCAATTTCAATTGTTACCATCAATTTCGTTGACTTGGAGTGAAAAAGCGATTATTGAAGAGTTTTGAAATCCTAGCGGAGTGAAAAAGAAGAGGATAATAAGTAAAAAACTAAAAATTATTACACTGAAAAACTATAAAAAATGTTAACTTACCTATGTCAAGCCTTGAATCAATGTCCCTTTGTCACCATTTCTGAACCATCACCTTCGGCTCACATCTCATCACAACCCTCACCAAGCCACAACTCCTTTATCCCACCATCACCATCAATTTTCCACAAGCATGCAACACCCTTCTTCATCCATTCGCCCAGAAATCCACGAGTCCATTAAACCTTAACTCCCAGCGTCTATAAACCACCATCTTCGCGCTACGACAACAAGATAGCAAGTTCCAAAGTGCTGCAAGAACAATCAATGCAAGTATTCACCGAAGGAATTGTCTTGATTTTGAACTGCTGGTCAGCTCTCTGAACCATCTTCAAAAACGAGTAGGCGGCCGTGACTCTGATATCACCCTCAACAATATACGGATTCGTCGAAGCATTCAGGTCCAGCTCAGGAGCAAAAGGAGATCAGTCTCTAGATGACTTTGACGTTTGAAAAGCAGAGGGAGATGAAGTTGGTTTTAGAGAGGAGTTTTTTGTTTTATTTTTTTTACAGTAAGATAGAAATAGAGTGTTGATATTAAGCTTGTGTGTTCCTTCCCTATTTTAATAGTGTTGTACCGCAATTTTCCCCCTAAGATTCCTCTATCATCTCATACCATCACAATGAAATCAGATCACAAATTAGGGTTTGAGGTTTATCTTCTACGGCATCCTGTCTTAGGTTTGCCTATGAGAATCACCAAGCACCTTGAAGCACTTTTATTTGTATATCTTGTACTTGTATGCTTCTAACTAACTTCAAAATGTGTATATTTTGTCTCTTGGAATATCATCTTGTACGTCATGGCACAATTGCAGTCATCTCACCATCTCGTAGCACAGTTGATCAAAACTAGGGTTTTGAGTTTAATCAGGAGATATTTGGATTTTTGGGCAATTATTGATCCCATACTTCTCTGCATAGTCATGAGCATCTATCATTGGAAGTTTGATCATCAACTTTGGTTTGAAAGGGTTCAATTGATGAAAAGGGGTAAAATGGTCATTTTGTCAAAAGACAGTAAAAATCAGTTGTTGACCAAGTGGACTTTTGGTTAACCATCAATTCAATATCCCTATTCTCATATTTCATGGTCAATAGTTCAAAAATATCAAGAGGAAGTGTGAATTGGAGTTAACTTGTCAAGGAAGTTATTTGATGTTTTGAAATTTTTCTAAGTATCCATAGGGCTGAATTTTTACTAGCTATAACTTTCTCAATTTTTATTGAAAATGTGCAAACTTTATATTCCTAGAAAGAGGATGAAAAATTCTCCAACTTTGTAGGAGTGGCCACAAGTCCAAAAATGAAAGGAAAAGAAGTTATGAAGCTTGGGAGATTTTTTAACACTTAGTGAAATTTTGGTTAAAAATGCAAAAATTTGACTTCTTCATGTCCATTTTTGAATGACCATTTGGACTCAAAACAAAAAGTTGGCAACATGAAAGTTGTAGATTGAAGTTTTCTATTCATTTTTAATTCAATAATCATCTCAAATGGTTAAGTGTAGAGAAATATATGGTTATTAGGATTTTGAGTTGAAAACTAAATTTTTGCCCAGCACAAGGCAAGCCACGCGCGCTAGGCAGTCATTTCATCAAACATGTTGTGGGAGCGCATTCATCAATACATTTCTATGTGAAATATTCATTATTTTGAAAAATATCCAACATCAAACTTGAAGCCCTAAATGTGAGGAACAATGTCGCTTCAGGAAGTTTCTCCAAATTCTTCATAAATTTTGAGATATAATTGAAGGAAGATGGCAGCATACAAGCTGAAATGTTTTGCCCAGTCAGGCCTCACGCGCGCACAGAATGCCCAGTCATGCATGGTATTCCATCAAGCAGTTTGTAAGCATACATTAATAAGCAAATATCTCATTGATCCAAGCTTCACTTTAAAATATTTTGAACATCAAAGATGGAGTATGAAATGTCCTCTCCATTTCTTATTCAAACTTTGTGACTTTTCATGCACCATGGAGAGATATATAAGGAGCTAAAGATGTGATCATGAAATGGCAAGACTTGCTTTGGATTGCATGGATTTTTCGTGCCAGGCAAAGTTCCAGCCTGCCAGATCATCACTCACACTTTTCTCACTCAGTTCCCTCCCTTCATTTGTTGTTCAAAACGCATGCTCCTCATCCAAAAACAACATAAAACGCGCAGCACCTCACACCTCACTCTCACTTCTCATTTTCTATCATTTTCCTCACTCTCTCATTCTTACCTCTATAAAAAGCAATGTGATTCAACAATTGAGGAGGATTTTTTTTGGCAGTAGCAAGCTCTCACTCCCTTTCTCTCTTCCTCGCAAAGTCAACAACTCATTTCTCTTTCTCTCTCTCAAAGCAAGCTTGAACTCCATTGTTGAAATTTTCCTTCTCTTCGAAACTGCCTTCATCCTTGTTCCAACTCTCATATCTCTTTCATTTCTTCATATTTAGAGTAAGAGAAGCAAGTATCTATGGGTTTCTCATCATTAGATCCAGCCAATAGTGAATTTATTTTTCACTTGAAAGGTAAAATTCAGATTGATTTCTTGATTGCTAGCTGAATTCAATGCTTGAGATCTTGTATACATGTTATTAGTTGGGCCAGACAATAGGTCTGATGTATTGGATTGGTTTGATTCAGCTCCATTGATGTTTTAAATTTTTTTGCAAATCATGCTCAAGTGAGTTTTCAGTGACTTTGAGCTCCAATTTCTCTTTGATCCTGCCTTGTTTTTGAAATCTAAAACACGTGTGATGTTCTTAGAAGTTTGGTGATCATTTTTGCTTTTTGAATCATCTCAAATGGTTGAGAAACAAGAGAGAAATTGTAGCTGGAAGTTGCCTTGATGAAATCTGTTTTACACGCGTTTTGGGTTTTGGTGTGTTGGTTGGGACGATGACGTGTCCCTGCCTGATTGAACATGGATTCATTTTATCTTTTACAGCGCATTTTGTCAAGAAAGGGTGTAAAAAGCTTCATATATTAATTTTTCTTTTGTTTTCTTAAATTTCATTTTAATTTTTTCTTCATTTCAAAAATTATCAAAAAATTATTTTAAACTCCTTTTTCAGTATATTTTCATATTTTGATTCTTATTTCTTTTTTTTTTATCATTTTTCCTGATTAAATAAAATCATGTGAATAATTAGGGTTTTAGTATTTCTTTTTAAATCTTGAACTTTATTTTCTTATATCTATTAAGTAAAAATCCATAAAAAAATATTTTTGGACTTCTCTCTCAGATTATTACTCGAAAATATTTTTTATCCTATTTTATAAAAAAAATTGGATTACAAATTAAATCATTTAATTGAACATATTCATCTTTTCCTTGTTTTTTTTAATGATTTGTTTAAATAATTTCTATTTCTTTTTTCCTTTTGAGATAAAATTCAAGAAAAATATGATTTATGATCCTTAGAATTTTCTTAAACTTTAGGTTATTCTACATTAAATATATTTGACCTTTGGACCTAGTTGATTAATTTTGGAACTTATTTTCCTTTTTAGGGTTTTTGCTTGATCATGCACATTAATGGATTTAAATTTCTAACTTCCTATACCTATAAAATCAGAGATGAAATTTTTTGGAGTGATTAAACATGTTAAGACCATAAAAATCATTTTCTGGAATTTTACAATGTGATTTAATATTTTTCACAAATTATTTTCAAAAACCATCTAGTTTAAGGCTTAAACTTACTAGTCTCCAAGTTTGCATTTCTAAAGCAAATTTCCACCTCAATCCAGGAACTCCAAATTTTATATATGACTTTTATAGGACCTTAGGAAGTTATGGTTTTAATTTCATAATTTTTCAAGTCATTTTCATATTTTAAAATTATTCTTGTCTTAGGTGTGCATTTAAGGTTTTCCCTTTGAACAATGTTTGTAAATTGAAAACTTTTGTACATGATTCTTGTTTGATTCTTGAAATAGCATGTGGTACTAACTTGGAGCATATCTTGATACAAATTCTTCAACATCATTGGGTCTTGAGTATTGATAGGTTGATAAACCAAATCCATTAAAATGGACTAATGATGTTGATGATATTTGAAACTCTAATCCCTTATGTCTTCATCTTATTCCCCTTTCTGGTTGTATTACATGTTATGGGATAATGATCTCTATATCATTTTATCCAAATATGAAATACATAGATTTCTATTGACTGGCCTCAAAATAGTTGCGACTTTTACATAAGTCCACTTACAATTGCTTAACATAATGCTAAATTTTGTCCCGATTCGAATAATCATTTGTGGCCCAAACCTATGTTTGAAAGCCCGAGTATGTTAATTTTATCCCTTTGATCCAATAACCTTGAGATTCATTGTGTGGAGGCTTTGGTTCTACCGATCTTCTAATGGATCTTCATTAATTTTGGTCAATGTGGATCACTTAAACATCGTTGATCATTAAATGTTGCCTTGAGAATTCTTAAATGGATGATATACTTGACAAAAAGCAAATGCAACTTGTTGTTGAGAGGCTTTGGTTCTACCAATCCTCTAATGAGTTCCAAATTCAAGTTTCAAGATGGTCATCCAACTAACCACTAATTATTAACAATTGACTTTACCTTATGCTTTTATCTTTATGCTTTTACTTTATGTACTATTTACTTTAGCATTTACATTTCATGCTATTTTCATCTTTGCTCACTTGAGCATTTACTTTTATGTCATTTTTATTTTGCTCACTTGAGCTTTTCTTTTCTTTTTTGAAGATACTTAATAATCAACATAAACGATAAAAAAACTTTAATGATACTTGGACTATTTGGTTACTATCCTTGGCATTATGGAGTATTGGACTTCTTGGACTTAGGATTAGAAACCTTGGCCTATGTTGGAGACCTTGTGACCTTAATTGATATTTTGTCTGGAGTTCTTGAGGTTTAACTCAAGACATTGGGTTATTTTCTTTGTTTTGTATGCAGGTTATTGTGATTACATACTTTGTTTGTAATCTGGAATTCACCCGTATACAGCCGTTACTCTGCCCAATTTTTGTGAAGACTTAATACACTTGAAGTTTGGTTCTCTCAAGAGGTCTAATATCTTTGTTGATTGGTTTCAATCCAAAGAATGGGAATTCTATATTGACTCATAATGTCAAGTATTGGCTTCTTGTTTGTTAGACGGTTCTTCTCCCTAGCTTTTACCTTATGCTTTAGGATAGTCTCTTCTTCTCCTCCCATCTTCTTTAATTTCAAAAATATCCTCCCTCCTTTTGAAAACTCTTCTTGTTTTTTAAACTTGAACCACTTTCATAATAAACTTGGACCTAGGTCCATGCATTTTCAAAACCTTTTCATAAATAAAATTCAATCAACTTAATAATACCTTGAAATTTTTTTTGAGAAGACTAAAAGTCCATCAATCTCATTTCAAACCATTTTTTCACTTTGGCTTTTTATTTTTAAACTTTTTTCAAAAGATTAGACTCTTGTCAATCCTTGTTGTGATGCAAACAACTATACTTCTACAATATGTAGTGAAGTGAGATATTTTCCACTTGGGTGTTGCATGAGGCATTGTTGATTTTAAAATCCAAGCCATATCCTCCACTTTGAGATGATGTAAATTTGCCTTTCTCATGATTGTGGGTGGTAAGTATGTTTTCCACACGGACAATGACGATGATGCCTTATCTCATAAAATTTACCAACACACTTGTGCTTTAAAATTTTTAAAGGTGAACTATGTGTACCCTGATCCCCTATTGCATGAAAGGTGGTACGTAGGAACTAAAGGTTCGCAACCGCGGCGGGTGCAAAAATCATAAAAAATATATTTCTTTTCTCACCTCCACCATCTATTTTTTATACAACATTTTCATAGCCAAAATATACAGATTTTACAAAGAGGTTCCTATGGAGTACCGTAGATGTTTAGGGTGCTAATACCTTCCTTTTGCATAACCAGCCCCCTTACCTAGAATCTTTCCCCCTCTTTTGGGTTATTCGCTATTTTCCCGTTCCTTTGGAAACAATAAAGCGTGGTGGCGATTTTATTTTTGATGTGTACAAGTCTACTCAACCCAATGGCTTAGTCTTAACATTTCTACCACTACAAATAGTATAATTAGTCCTTTTTGATTTCATAATAACTGATAATAATATTCAATCTTTTTCTCTTCCCTAGACTACCATACAGCGGCGCCTTTTGCTTTTTAGGGTTCCAAAAAAAATTTCCTTGTTTCTTTCCCCAAAATCGGATAAGCCCTTTGGGCCCTTTGGCCCAATCACTCAACCATTTTCCCTTATATTTTAATAGAATCATGATAACAAATAAATAACTTAGCACAGCTGGCAAGGCACCTCACCAATAATCTTAGAGGACCCGGGTTCTACTCTTGCTGGGGCTTTCTTTTCTGTTTTTTTTTAATTCATTTAGCTATTATTTTCCATTTCATTAATATATGATAATAATTTAATCCATTCATATAATTATTTCATGAGAAAATACAAAAAAAAAAACATGCCTTTTATTAAATTGATCTTTCCCTTAATTTTTGTCATTTGCCTAATCTTTTATTTTAATATCATTTATTCTTTTGTTATTTAATTTAATATAAAACCACGAAAAACATTTAGAATTTAAGTTTATTTATTCGTTCAAACCCTGATGCCATACTCCCTTAGGTAGCTCCATGAGGCGATTAATCCCGTTTCGATTGCCTTATGTCGAAATAGACTTTTAGCTCACTTGTACATAACAAACAATTAGATTTCTAGTCTCCCTCTTAATATTTTCTTCTTTTGTAATTAAAACTTAATATTCACAAATAAAAAATACAAAACCTCCTTTAATCATGACTGGAATTTATTTTAAAAACTTGCAAAAACACTCAACCTATCAAAACTCCCCAAAAAAGGCATGTTATCTCCGTTCTACCGCGATACCGGCCGTGCCTATTGCTAGAATGTGTGTGTTAACGTCGCCCACTAAAAAACATAAACAAACCAACCATTTTCTAGAAGAACTATGGTGTTCTGATTCCTTCATTGGATACGTAGGCAAAGGGTCGTGAAACCCTTACGAACGCAATAATAAAAAAACATTCCTTTCCCCTTAAGCAAGTATAGTTGTACATAAGTACACCCTTAAAGACAAACAAACAAAATGGATCCTGTTGAGTAAAACAGGTGTGAGGGGTGCTAATACCTTCCCCTCGCATAACCGACTCCCTTACCCTTTCTCTTGGTTGAAAGACCATCTTATCCATTCCCTTGTGGTTTTATCGATATTTCCCATTCCTTCGGGATAAATAAAGTTCGGTGGCGGCTCTGTCTTTTCTGCTGGTAGCTTCAGCTGGCAACTCTGTTGGGGAATTTTGCGAGTCTCTCCTAGTTTTGTTTATTTGTCTTTTTGGATGTTTATTTACTTGCTTTATCTTGCTTTGCTGTTTTATTGCTTTATTTCTTTATTGTATTCTTTTGTATATATTTCATATATTGTTTCTACTCACATATTCTGGATACAATGTGATGTTGGGTTGGGAGATTACATTTGATAAGTCCTATACCCGGATTTGGGTTACACTTAGGATTAGGATGGGCGGTATAGTCATGTTAACTTTGAGGGAGTAATCCCGAAGAAGGAGGCATGAAAATCCCCCACGCAATGGAGGTCCCCTTGAAAGTAGTGATGTTTACTGAGTAATTGGGAAGACATCGTTGCTTTCGAACTGGGAACTCGAAAAGTTGAGGGCCATAGAACCATTAACCCATCCTGGCCTTTTTAGGTGCAGTGCGGAGACTATAACGGAGTAATCCGAAAGTAATTGTCACGTGATACTGCATTCGGACGAGTTTTCCTGTGAATATTACTGATTACCAAGTAATTGGGACATCGGTAATATCAAAGGAAGAGCGTAGACTCTGAGATATCTTTAGAACCTTGTCCGACAGGTGATATACCCCTAGTACATACCTTATGGGTGGTTACTTTGACTCCATGCCTGTGACGCCGGACTTTTGATCCTATTACTTTCAGTCTGCGCAACGGACTACGCAGTGGTTATCCAGAATATGTGGAGCTGAGACTTTATGTCATAGCATACCATGACATTATATCATCATATATATATATATATATATATATATATATATATATATATATATATATATATATATATATATATATATATATATATATATATATATATATATATATATATATATATATATCTAAGGAAGTCCAAAGACAAGTCTCGTTGGTATAGCTTTTCAAAAAGGAAAACAAATTTACAAAGATAGATGAGTCTTTGGGCTTCCCCAGAAATGAAGATAAAACATTCATTCATACTATCATGCATTCAGTTTTCACAACAAAACCCCATTGGGGTCCCTTTTACGACTAACTTCAGTAAATAGCAAAGACAACTTCTCCACATCCCTACCGTACAAGAAGAAACCATCGAAGACTTATGGATATTTTTGAAGAGAATAAGAATGCGCTCCACCGAGATATGGACACCATGGGCAATCGCATGGATCAGCTTATGGAAACCCTTCATGTTGTGATCAAGGGTCAAGAAGAGTTACATCAAAGTGTTTCCAAGCTTACTACTTCCGCTCCCATCACTTCTGCTAATGGGAGGAATGATAATGCAAATCTCGAGACCCCTACTGGAGCCCCCAGGAATGATGTTGATTATCATCACGACATCATTGATCTTAATGAAACCTAAGTGAATCTTGCCGCTGGAGTTGTTGAAACTGCAAAAATGTACCATGCTCTCGAAGAACGTCTCAAAGCCATGGAGGGTATCAAGGCTTTTGGATTCAATACTGCTGCAATGTGTCTTGTGCCTGGGGTAGTTATTCCTCCCAAGTTCAAGGTTCCTGATTTTGACAAATACAAAGGCACTTCCTGCCTAGAGACTCATTTGTGTTCCTACTGTCGCAAGATGGCTGCCTATACTGAAAATGAACCGTTACTCATG
Organism: Vicia faba; assembly: GCA_948472305.1. NCBI lineage: Eukaryota > Viridiplantae > Streptophyta > Magnoliopsida > Fabales > Fabaceae > Vicia > Vicia faba. Next base: position 24,160 of record CATIWC010001201.1, on the reverse strand, counting down.
CACTTCTTCCAAGATAGCTTGACCGGGGCACCATTGGATTAGTTTATGCAATTAGAAATATCTCATGTTAGTACTTAGGGAGAAATTGCTGACGCCTTTTTGAAGCATTACCTTTACAATACTGCTATGGCTCCTAGCCGTACTCAGCTTCAAGGGATGATACAAAAATATGAAGAGTCATTAAAAGAGTATGCTCAAAGGTGGAGTGAACTGTCTGCAAGGGTCCAACCTCCTCTCTTGGATCGTGAATTAATTGATTTGTTTATGGGTACTCTACGAGGTCCTTATCTCCAACACATGCTTAGTAGTACCTCTACTTCATTCTCTGATATGGTCATTATTGGTGAACATGTTGAAACTTGCATTAAGGCTGGAACGATCCAAGGTGTCCCTAACAATACCAACAATAATAATGGAATTGGTAGGAAGTCGTTTCTGGTTTTGTCAAGAAGAAAGAAGGTGAGACTTATGTTGTCACCATTAACCAAGGAAAAGCTCCCGCATATCCTCAAGTTCGGTTTCCTTATTTCCCAACACCTGCTGTTGTTCCTAATAAATTTGTTCCTCAAGTGTATGCTGCTACAACTCCAACACCCTGGATGGCCCAACAACGGCCTTTCACTCCTCAACCACAGTATCTTCCACAACAACAATTTGCACCACCTCCAACTTATCAACAGCAGAATCAACAACCTCAAGGTCCGAGAGCTTCTCAAAGACAAAGAGTGCCTGAAAGAAGATTGGATCTCATTCTTATGTCCTATGCTCAGCTTCTCCCACAGTTACTTGATAATCAGTTGGTTCAACTACGTGAACTTGGTCCACCACCTAATCCTCTCCCTAGGGGGTATGACATTAATTCTCATTATGAATTCTATTATACTGCCCCAGGCCACACGATTGAGAATTGTAGAGCATTTAAATGTAAAGTTCAAGACCTCCTTGATGCAAAGGCCATCAATTTCAACCCTGTCGGTCCCAATATTCAGAATAATCCCATACCTCCTCACCCAGGGAAGCGGTCAATGCCATTGAAGAAATTAGTGAACAGATTTTGGTAACCAAGGTCGACGAGATCAAGATATCATTAACAACTATTAGAGAAAAATTGTTGGAGCATGAGGTGCTGCAGGAACTCCATTATTTTTGCTTAACATGTTCCTCTAAACCTGAAGGGTGTATTGGTTTGAAGATGGTTATCCAACAACTAATGGATGAAGGTGTCCTACAGATAGAGAAGACGTTTCGAGAAGAAGAGATTGATGTAATTCCCTATTATCTGAGAAGCTTTTCAGAAACACCAAGTATCCCATTGACAATTCATGCTCCTACTACCCCAATAACGATTCAAGCTCCCGCTACCCCCGTAATGATTTAAGCTCGTATTCCTCCTACAAGTGGCAACTCGAACGCAGTTTTGTGGGAGTATAATGTGGTCTATATTCATGAGAAGAAGTACGAGTGTCCTTCAGTGGATGACAAGAATATTACCAATATTGTAGGAACCAGTAGCATGACTCGTAGTGGCAGGATCTTTTCTCCCCCACCACCGCCTCCCAAAGAAACTAATAGTGATGCCCTGGCCAAGGCTAGGGGCAAGCAAGTGATTGATTGTTAGCCTGAACCTTTTGTAGGACAAGAAGCGGAGAAACTTTTTAGGATTATCAAGGGAAGTGATTACAAAGTGGTGGATTAACTATACCAGACGCCGTCCATGATTTCCATCTTGTCTCTCCTTTTGTGTTCAGAGACCCACCGTAATGCTTTACTGAAGATTTTGTGTTTTTCGCATGTTACCCAAGACATCTCTGTGGCCCAATTTGAAGGAATCATCACCAATATTTCTGTGAGAAATTTTTTGGGTTTCTGTGATGATGAACTCCCAGTTGAAGGCAGAGCCCACAACAAAGTGCTACATGTTTCTATGAAGTGTTTGGACACGGTTTTATCTCGAGTTTTGGTAGATACGGGTTCTTCACTCAATGTGATGCCTAAGGCATCTTTGTTTAAGTTGAATATGGACGGGGTAATGATGAGGCCTTCCACTCTGAATGTTCAAGCGTTTGATGGTTCAAGAAGATTTATGGATGGAAAAGTGGACTTGCCTGTCAAGATTGGTCCCCACACTTTCTATTTATCATTCTATGTTATGGGCATCCGTTCATCCTATACTTGCCTTTTGGGCTATCCATGGATCCACGTAGCAGGAGCTGTGACATATACTCTTCATCAATGCCTGAAGTTCATTGTAAATGACCAAGTTGTCATCGTTTGTGGAGAAGAAGATATAGTGATTAACAATCTGACTACCTACCGTTATGTGGAAGTGGAAGGTGAAGTGCAGGAGTTGCCCTTTCAAGCTCTGGAGATTGTTACTGTTGACAAGTTCCTTGTCATGGAATGTAAGAAGTCTGAAGCACCCCTGGCCTCTTTGAAGGATGCCAAAGCCCCCATAGAAGCTAGACCTCCCCAGGACAGTTGGGGGAAATTGATTGAAGTACCAGAGAAGAAATATCTCTATGGTCTCGGGTATCAGCCATAGTCCTCCTTGCAAGCCGGTTGGGTTCCTCTCAAAGGAAAGTAGGTTCCCCAAATTTCTAAAGTGTTCGTCAAGGATGGTATAAGCAAATAAGGATAAGTACTCTCGATAGATGATGAAGGTGACGATGAAGATGTTTCCAGATTTATCTATCAAGTTGTGCCGGACCAGGAGCTCAGCAATTAGACTGCTGTGGACATCCCTGAAGTTGTTTTCCTTGATGTGTAATTTTCTGTTTCCATTTAAGTCATATGTCCTGCCCAAGGCATACTGACAGCTTGTAGAAGGGGCCCCTTATGTTTCAATCTCCGTTTAAAATTGAATGAAAAATCGCACTTTCGCATACAATTTTGTTCTCTGTCTTTTCTTTTACTTTTACTTTTTCAAAATAAAAATGACAATACTTTTCTTTTCATATTCTAAATATTTTCTTGCACTTTCTAAAAATAAAACATAAAATCATCAATCATGCAGATCTGTCTCGAACTCCATTGGAAATGGTAGTGCTATGGTTCCTTATATCCTTGAGAATTCAGTTGACCATGCTAACGAAGATAGTGGGGAAGATTGTGAAGTCTCTGAAGAACTAGCCAGGCTCTTGAGACAGGAAGAGAAGGTCATCCATCCATATCAGGTAGAAAAACATAAGTCATCAATATCGGTACTGAAGAGGTAAAGAGAGAAGTCAAGATAGGTGCTTCCTTGCAAAGTGAAGAAAAGAAGGGGTTGATTGAGTTTCTTCGAGAGTATGCTGACATATTCTCCTGGTCGTATGAGGACATGCCCGTTTTAGATACTGACATAGTGATGCACAGATTGCCACTCAAGCCAGAATGTCCTCCTGTAAATTAGAAGCCGCGAAGGACCAGATCCGACATGGCCTTAAAGATCAAAGAATAATTTTAGAAACAACTTGATGCAGGTTTCCTATCTATGATAAATTATCCTCCTTGGATTGCTAACATTATGCCTATACCTAAGAAAGATGGTAAGGTACGCATGTGTGTTGAGTATCGAGACTTGAATAGAGCAAGCCCGAAGGATGACCTCCTGTTGCCTCATATTTATGTATTGGTTGATAATACTACTCAGTCTTCAATGTTCTCCTTCATGGATGGGTTCTCGGGTTTCAATCAGATAAATATGCCTCCGAAAGACATGGATAAAACAGCTTTCACAACTCCTTGGGATACCTTTTGCTATAGAGTCATGCCTTTTGGTCTCAAAAATGCTGGTGCGACATATCAACGAGCTATGATCACTCTCTTTCACGACAAGATTCATAAAGAGATCGAGGTGTATGTGGACGATATGATTGCGAAATCATAAACTAAGGAAGAACATTTGGTCCATTTGGAGAAGTTGTTTGATCATCTACGAAAGTTTAGATTAAGGCTTAATCCTAACAAATTCACCTTTGGGGTTCGATCGAGCAAGTTACTTGGTTTTATTGTCAGTCAACAAGGGATTGAAGTAGATCCTAACAAAGTAAGAGCAATATAGGATATGTCGGCACTAAAAAATGAAAAGGAAGCATGAGGTTTCCTTTGAAGGTTGAATTACATAGCCAGGTTCATCTCTCACCTCACAGCTACCTGTGAACCCATCTTTAAATTGCTACGCAAGAATCAAGATGTTCGTTAGGATGAAAGTTGTCAAGAAGCCTTTGAGATGATTAAGCAGTATCTTCAAGAACCACCAATACTCATACCACCAGTTTCGGGGAGACCTCTCATTATGTATTTGAAAGTTCTTGAAGGATCTATGGGTTGTGTGCTCGGACAACATGATGATACTGGACGAAAAGAACACGCCATTTATTACCTTAGCAAGAATTTTACTGATTGTGAATCAAAGTATTCCTTACTTGAGAAGACTTGTTGTGCTCTTACATGGGCAACTCGATGTTTGAGGCAGTATATGTTGACACATTCTACACTTCTGATATCTAAGATGGATCTGATAAAGTACATCTTTGAGAAACTAGCACTTATAGGGAGGTTGGCTCGGTGACAAATGCTATTGTCTGAGTATGACATCCAGTATGTCACACAAAAGGCTATTAAAGGTAGCATTCTTGCTGATCATCTCGCTCACCAGCCATTAGAAGAGTATCAGTCCATGAAATTCGATTTTCCAGACGACGATGTTATGAAACTTGATGAAAAATAAGGACGTGAACTAGGGTAGCGATGGACTCTCACGTTTGATGGGGCTTCAAATGCTATGGGCCATGGCATTGGGGCAGTTCTGACCTTTCCACGCAACACTCACATACCTTTCACTTCCAGGTTATGTTTTGATTGTACAAATAATGTCGTCAAATACGAAGCTTGTGTGATGGGTCTTGAAGCATCCATTGATTTGAAGATCAAGATTCTTGATGTTTATGGGGACTCTGCCTTAGTGATACATCAAGTACGAGGTGATTGGGATACACGAAACCCTAATTTAGTCCCATACTGAGATTACATATTAGAGTTGTTTCCCGCTTTCGAAGAGATTACCTTGGAGCACATTCCTAGAGAAGCAAATTAACTGGCAGATGCTCTGGTCACTTTAGTAGCAATGTTCAAAGTCAGTTATCTGAATCATACACCCAATATAAGAATCTATCATTACAAGGAGCCAGCATACATTTTCCCTGCTCATTGTCTCATAACTAAAGACGTGTCGGGCGAAAAGCCGTGGTACTTCGACATCAAAAGATACCTTGAGAAGCAAGGGTACCCCGAGGGTGCTACAATTTGTGATAAGCGGACTCTCAAAAGGTTGGCATCTAAGTTTTTACTATCAGGAGACATTTTGTACAAGAGAAACCATGATTCGATTCTGCTCAGATGTGTGGATAGACACGAAGCAGAATCCATTATATGGAAATACACAAGGGATCTTTTGGGACTCATGCTAGTGAATATTCCATGGCCAAGAAAATCCTACGAGCAGGTTATTTCAGGATGACGATGGAAAGCGACTATTATGTATATGCGAAGATGTGCCCCAAATGTCAGGTTTACGCGGATAGGATACATGTTCCTCCTACTCCTTTGAATGTGAAGACTTCACCATGGCCCTTTGCAATGTGGGGAATTAATATGATTGGACACATCGAGCCGAGTGCTTCAAATGGACATAGGTTCATCCTTGTTGCTATTGACTACTTCACCAAGTGGGTGGAAGCGGCTTCGTACAAGAATGTGACCAAGAAAGTTGTCACTCGTTTCATCAAGAAAGAAATCATATGTAGGTATGTAACTCCTAACAAGATCATCACTGATAACGGGTCGAATATCAAAAACAAGATGATGAAGGAAATGTGTGAAGAATTCAAGACCGAGCACCATAATTCATCACCTTATCGGTCGAAGATGAATGGGGCAGTCGAAGCTGCTAACAAGAACATAAAGAAGATCGTCCAGAAAATGGTGAGAACATACAAAGATTGGCATGAGATGTTGTCTTTCGCCCTACACGGATATGGAACTTCGGTGCGACTTCCACTAGGGTAACTCCGTGTTCACTAGTCTATGGTATGGACGCGGTACTCTCGGTCGAAGTGGAGATTCCTTCCTTGAGGGTTCTGATGGATACTAAACTTGATGAAGCTGAACAGATTCAAACGAGACTCAACCAACTCAATATCATTGAAGAAAAGCTCCTAGCAGCCATTTGTCATAGTCAAGTATATCAACAGCATCTCAAGAGAGCATTTGACAAGAAGATTCGACCTCGAGAGTTCCACACAGGTGACCTAGTATTAAGGAAGATTCTCCCAATCCACATTGATCCAAGAGGCAAGTGGACTCCCAACTATGAGGGACCGTACATCGTGAAAAAAGCTTTCTCAGAAGGTGCTCAAATCCTAACAAACATGGACAGGGAAGACGTTCTGCTTCCAGTGAATTCACACTCAGTCAAAAAATACTACGCGTAAAAGGACCCGCTAAGTCGAAAACCCGAAAGGGCGACTTAGGCAAAAGTTAGGGCTAAAAAAAGAATAACCTACTAAGTTGAAAACCCAAAAGGGCGGCTTAAGCAAAAATGGATGTCCCGGTGGATTGAAAACCCTAAAGGGAGATCCAGGCAAAAATTATGGACAAAAAGCGAGAGATTGTCGTCTGAAGACTCTTCACGTACACCATCCTAACACAGGATGGATTGATTCAAGTATCATTCTTCGGAAGCACAGCGCTAGGACGATCCAGGATATGGGAACTATAGCAATATCAGTTTTAATAGAAGTTTGAGATTTTCTTATTGCCATTTTACTCATTGTATTTTGTCTTTTTCTTCGCAACTTCCTCATTTAGGAGTTGTTTCCATGTACGAATGCCTATTCATAGGCCATGCTCATTAATGAAAAATTTCCCTTCCACCAAAAAGTTTTTATTATGTCCTTTTACTTTATTTTCGTATGCGAATTATGATTTAAATTCTTTGTTAAGAATTGCATTGAAAACAATAAGGCAATAATAATCATAAGCTAAGATGTGAAACACTACATTACATGGATATGAAGGAATTCCAAGGGAATTCCATGGAGTTCAAGTGTTTGTTTTTCTGTGCAGATAGCAAGTCATAATGGTCACCTTGACCAAGTTTTCATCCTCTTCACCTCCTTATAGTCGATCGAGCACCCGATTCTCCAACACTGAGAAACTTGGGGCATTAGATGAGATCCACGACTCTGTTCAGTATTCATAAGAAGTCTTGCATATGAAGAAATTCAGATCAAGCTACTTCTCCTCAGCAATATTTAATCCCAGTGAACTCGATAAGGCTAACTCTATTCTCTCAGTTTTCAAGAACCAATCCATATTGGTATCCCAAGACAAAGGGAAACGGATCCCAATGAGCCTAACATTTGGAACTTTTCATACAATAATCATCACTGCATATTACATTGCATCCTCAAACGTATAACATATCCATGGATCATCATGCCACACTTCAAATGCATATGAAGCATGAGCCAGATTTGGCACCTTGCCCGAAAGCCCCAAATCAATCCCAAATTAGTAAAACACCCACAAAAAAATATCATCCTCATAATTCCCAGTTAACATATGTTATTACACTACCAACCAAAATAAACCATGGTTCCAGTACGTCGTGCTCCCCAACTCTCAATACTCACATTATCTTTTTCTAGGGTCGTAGGTCGCTCGTAGGTCTTACCCTCGCATTATATTTTATAGGGTTGTAGGTCGCTCGTAGGTCTTACCCTCACGTTATCTTTTATAGGGTCGTAGGTCGCTCGTAAGTCTTACCCTCTCGTTATCTTTTCTAGGTTCTTAGGTCGCTCGTAGGTCTTACCCTCACGTTATATTTATAGGGTTGTAGGTCGCTCGTAGGTCTTACCATCACGTTATCTTTATAGGTTCGTAGGTCGCTCGTAGGTCTTACCCTCATGTTATCTTTTATAGGGTCGTAGGTCACTCGTAGGTATTATCCTCACGCTATCTTTCATAGGCTTGTAGGTCGCTCATAGGTCTTACCCTATCTTTTCTAGGGTCGTAGGTCACTCGTAGGTCTTACCCTCACGTTATCTTTTTTAGGGGTCGTAGGTCGCCCATAGGTCTTACCCCCGCGTCATCTTTGCTAGGGTCATAGGTCGCTCGTAGGTCTTACTCTCATGTTATTTTTCTTGGGTCATAGATCATATGTCGATCTTTACCTATTTGTCTTTACCTTTCTTTTTGGGTCGTGAATCCCACACGATAGATTCTCTACCGTCATCGAGTTCTATCCATCGTCTTTAAGTTATCATTTTATCGATAATTCTACTTTCAGTCACCACGACATCGTCAACCATATCATTTCGGTCACTTTACCGCCTACTTCCACGAGAAACTTGTATTGGCACCATTACCCCAGTACAAGCTACCATTATTCAACCATGTTTATCCATCATGACCAGTCCACCAGAAGACCAATTTTTCTTTCCCCAGCAGACATCACAAATAAATAACACTCACACCATCTCTCCAGGACAAATTTCGGGTGCTAGTATTTAATCATCTTCTACCTTTAACTTTCGAAAGGTTGACGCCAATCTCGTCTTCGGGTTTAAGACAATTAAATAGGGGCAGATGTCGTACCCCAAATTTGCCCTACCTTTTTTTTACTTTTGTCTGGATTTGAACTTTGCATCCCATTTGCATCATTTTTACTAAGTCATTTGCATATCCCGTATCTCATGGAATCAGGCGCCTTGGTATGAGGTATTAGGGTTGTGCCCTCTTTATGTATAATTTTGTTTTGAAGTTCTCTTATAAGGTAAAAGGGAAATTCATCTTGTTCTCGATAAGTGGATCATGGGATGGATTTTTTAGGTATCGTGGATTTCTTTCTCACCAAGTTACAAGGTTGTTTCTTGTTTGAATTCATCAGAGCTTGGATTAGGGTTTATTTCCCTATTTGTTGGACAAGATGCTAGGGTTTTGGATCCCTGGATTTTGGGAAGATGTTTCTTTTTCCCGCCTCAAGGATGACTCAAAGTTCAGTACATTTGGTTAGGGATTTCATCTCCTCGCGCTTCAATTTTTCTTCTTAAGATCTCTAAGTCACTGAGTCAAGAGTTTGAAGTTTAAGTTGACGAATGTGGAATTTGGGAATGAGAAATAAGGTTGAAGGTTCATGATGATCAAGGCATGTTTTGTTGCTTCATTTACAAGTTACTTGAAGTTTAGACATCAAAGATACAGTTCTCGTTGAGAGTGCAAGTGGGGTTTCGACATGATATGATGGTTGGGAATTGAAAGACAAGGCGTATGTTTACTTGAAGATACAAAATACTAAGGTCATGTTTGATTTCTTAAATTTCAAGTTACGAAGTGAGAGGTATAATTCAAACCATTTAGGTGGAATTTCCATGTTTCAATCAAGATTCAAGAGTTATTTGGTTTCCATACAACGAATTCATCATTCAAAAAATATATCACTCAAGTTTTGTGTTCAAGTTACGTTTTTGGACAATTTACACAAAAAAATATTACAATGCAAAATACAAATGAGAAATCACAAGTTACAATCGTTGTTTACAAAACAAAAAAAGAAATAAATGTTTGTTTCTTTAAGTCTCTTTGCTTCATCTTCAAGCCACTCATCCACTCCTCGCCATGGCTTCTTCGCCTTTTAACCTTGCCTCGATCGTCCAATTCTCGTGTTCATGAAATAAGAAAAATAAAAAGTTAGCAATGATCAACATGTGAAAATTTCCAAACAATTATTTGTTAAACAACAAAGCTCATCATTAGGGTTTGCATTTGGAATCATAAATTAAAAGGTTTTTTTTTTAATCATAAGCCATCTCCTCATATTTTTCAAATCTCAAAAAAGGCTTTTGGTTCACAAAAGGAAAAGAAATTAGTATTTATTTTTCACTGCCAAAAACAAAGTCAGAATTTCCACACATAGAAAACAGCAAGCGCCCAAGCTAAACACAAAACCAACAGACAGCAACAGCCAAAGAAGCACAAGAAATAAAACAAGGCAACACATGTGAAAAGGGCATCAGCAAGCTGTTATACAAAAAAAAACAGGCAGCAGAAGTAAGCTTCTATACGAGCAGCACAAACCAAAACAATTGCAGCAAAACTGCAACACATCAGTCCTAAAACAGCATACAGCAGCAGCCCAACGCAGTAAGACTAGCAAGCAACCCAAAATCAGCAAATAAAAAATTACAATAATTCATAAAAACAACAAGCTAGCTCACAAAACCTCCAATATATCATCATTTTCCAAAAATATGCAAACCCTTCAGAAATTTCAAAAAGGAAAATAATTTGCATCATTGAAAGATAAAAGAGGAGAAGAGGTAAGGTTAGAGAGATTTCACCCTGGTAATAAGCTTCCCCCCAGCCTACTGCAAAATAGTCAAAAACAATTGCTATACGGCTATGTTGTTAACACAAACAAGACAATCATGTCAATCCAAGTTTTACACCAAAATGGCTAAAAACAGAACCTGCATCCTAAAACACAAAGTCAGCAAACCAATTATGTTTGAATCATATAACTCTTCCCTCCAATTCCTACCCTCATCTCACTATAAAGCCATTGTTTCATTGAACACAAAGGAGGACAGAGTCAACATAAGAAAACCGAGAGAGAGAGAGAGAGAGAACACACAACCAGCAAAACCAAGCAAAAGTGAGATAATTAAGCCAAAAAACTAAGTGAGATAACCAAGAAAAAACCGAGAGAGAGTGATTTTTTTACCAAGCCATCAAACCAAAGAGAACACAGAGAAAGAATAACAGCTACACACACCAAAACTCAGCAAAAGAAAAACAAAAAAGAGATAGCTTATTGTTTTTGGAAGCCCCATTGGAGAGACTTCGATAGGTATTTTTCTTCCTCTCTATTGTTTCTGCATAACTCTTTCACATATTCCTCCATGTATGCTAGATTCATTTGCATAGTAACTTATCTTCATGCTTGAAACATGGGTTAGTGCTAAATCTGTTACAAGCCCAAAACACTAAAACTTGTTAAAAAAACATAATAGTTGCTATATGTGCTAAACCAACAGCAACAGGAATAACTCTTTCAATTCCAGTTTTTTTAAAGTTTCCAATAAAATAAGAAATAATGTCTAAACCAATCCCCTCCTCATCCCCGTAACCTGTTCCTGCAACATCATCAACACCACCTTCGGTTCCATCTCTTACTCCAACATCACCTATATCATCAAACCAAAAGACTTTTTTTTTCATTGGTTCAACCATAAACTTTTAAAACCTCACTACTTACCCTTGTGTTGAAGTTGTTAACCTGAATCTCGTTGCCACTAATCTCTCTATAGGTGGTAATGTTGTTTTTCCTATCTTCTGCAAGTGTCCTGAAAAAACCAGAAAAAGTTCAAGTTTCATGAGTTTGTTCAGTCTTTTGATAATGTTTCATCTATTACAGTACTCCCTCCCTGCTTCCGCCAAAAACCTACTTCATTCCATGCGTTTAATTTCCATTTACCTATATACATGCATAACACATCAATCAATAGGACTGGACAAAGAGGAACGAAATTAGTATAAGTGAATCTAATTAAATAGAAAAAACAAACCTAATGGTGATATATATATAAACACGAAGAAACTGATTTTCAATTTCAATTGTAACCGACAATTTCATTGACTTGGAGTGAAAAAGAGATTTTTGAAGAGTTTTGAAATCCTAGTAGAGTGAAAAGGAAGAGGATAATAAGTAAAAAACAAAAAATTATTACACATAAAAACTAAAAAAAACGTTAACTTACTGTTATACCCCAAAATTTTCCCTCTCATTTCACTCAAGACATGCCTATTAAGATCTCCTAATTTGTCCTAAGATGACCAAGAATTGACCAGACAAACTCTCCTCCTAAGGCAATGAATCTCAAATTAGGGTTTCAATTTCAAGCAAGATGTATGACTCTAAAGGATCCCAAATATTCTCCATTGTCCTAATATGTCCTCAAGATCATCCATGCCAAATTTCATGCCTTGAGCAATAAGTTTGCTTAGTCAACTGCTCAAATGCCTGGAAATCAACTGTATTAGATCAAAAGTCAACTGTGACCCAAATACAATCAAACTTCAAGATTTTTGGTCAACATCAATATTTTGAAGTATTATCCATCATTCGATCAAGGGTTAATCCTGATTCCTCAAGAAATTCTCCTAACTCGTCAAAAGTAAAAAATGGCAAATTAGGGTTTCTATAGGAAAAGTCAACCAAACTTTGACCAGACATAACTTTCTCATACTTTATCAGAAATTTTTCCTATAAGGCTAATTTTGAAGAGAATCCAATTCGCTACAAATTCTTTTCAGCCCTTAATTCCAAGAAATTCCTCAATCAAAAGATACAAGCTCAGACATTATAGGTCATTTCAAAAAGTCAACAAAAACACCTTTTGGGTCAAACCTCCTTACATGAACATGGAAAATCCAATTGAGATGAAACCAAAAGGGTTGTTTAGAGGAAATTCTAAGCTCTCTAAAAAGTCCAAGAACACACTCTTAGGGTTAAAAATGAGAGAGATATGCATTGCTAAAGTTGACCAATTTTTGGAAATGTGCATGAAGCAAATAATGACCAAACTTGATTTTTTTTCAAATGGGCTCATGTTTCCATGCTTGAAACTTGTTCCTAACATGGCCCACGACCCATGAAATCACTCATATATTATTTCATTATTTTTATTATTTGTTTTGATTTTCTATTCATTAAAATCAAAATAAATCAAATAAAATAGTGAATTAAAAAAATAAAATCCAAGATTTGTTTTATGACCACATAATGAGTCTAGAATCAGCTGGCAAATCAAATATTTCGTGCAAGGGGTGATTGGAATGAAAAGAGAATGATTTGTCCTATTTTAGAAAATTAAAATATCCATGGCCAATCAAATCTTTCTCTCACAAATCTTCAAGATTTAGTCTAGTTTTATTGACCTAATTCATTCCATTATATATTCATAACCTTGCCTGATCGGAAAAACAAGGATTGGCAGCACGAAATTGACACAAGAAACTCCAAAGTTTTTGCAAAAAGTGGAAATCGGATTTTGATTTACAGGGAGATTCAAAGCATTATGAAGGTTGCAATCAATTCTTGAGCACATTTGGAAGCTAACTGGATCGTTCTCACGCATCAAATCATCCAGAACAAGCATCTATAGCATCATGGTTTGCTTCTTGTTCTTGAATTCGATTCTGATAATATATGAATTATAAATGGATTTTGAGTATGCATTCATGTTTATATGATCATTTAGAACATGTTTGAATATTTAATTGCTTGTTTTGATGCGTGTATGACTAATTGTCATTGTTAGGGTTTTGAGGTTTGTTTTAGGGTTTTCTATTACAGGAAAAATTAGGCCAAAAGAAGAGTACCATTGTACTCACGAGATCAAACCCAGTTGATCAATGTGTTTGTATGGAATTTATATTGCTTGGTGTGAATTTTTTAAATGCACAGGTTTTTAGTGACAAGTTCAGTTCGTAGGTAAAAGTTCTCAGGCTAAGACGACAGACAGCTGGAGAAGAGGAAGGCGTGGCACAGCCTAATTGGTTCATTTGAATACATCGCGCGTTTTTTCTTAAAAATATAATTTTAATTGTTGATTTTGGATTATATTATTTTGTTGTTGTTTTATATAACAAATGTTAAGTTGTCTCATATGGCAAGGCTGAAGGGTTTAAGGCACGCGCGTGTGGGAGGTCAGGGGTTCGACCCCTGCCTCCTGCATATTATTTTTCCTAACATCTATTTATAGATCCCATGTGTTATTGTTCAACGTGCATACCATAGGCCTCATCATCATCACCATCAGATCAATCAATGCCAGATCTGACGTTCCAAGATGGCAGCCACATGATAGATCTCCCAGCTTGCTCCATACTGAACCATACGCTGGCTACGGGCTTACAGTTTCTAGGCCTTCGACAAAAGTTTCATCCTGCAACCCCCAATTTGGGTTCACACCCCCGTCAGGCCTATTTCTCAATTTCTCTTTTTTATTATTATTATTATTATTTAGTTTTTATTTCTTTTTTTTAAATCATTTTTTCAAAATCCTAAAATTAGAAAATAATCACAAAAAAATTAGGACTTAGGTTTTTTCTTCTTAATAAATTAATTTTTTGCCAAATAATTAGTTTAATTAACTTTAATTTATTTTCATTAATTAAAATTAATTAGAAGATTAGGTTAAATTTCAAATCTTTTTCATAAAAAATCCCAAAAATATTTTCAATGAGCAAATTAGATTTTTTAGGGTTTTGAACTTTTTCTAGTTTAAATTCTTGCGTGTTATTATTTTTCCGTTCAATTACTTTTTTTTATTATTGATGTAACTGCGCCCGGTTTGTAGTAGCTTAATTAGGGTTTACAATTTCCGCACTTTATTTTTCATTCATTATTTATGTATCTACACCAAAGCCCTTTAATAGCGTAGGACCCTTTATTTCTCGCTTTTATATTCCTTGTATGCTTGTATATAACTGTTAGTAACTTAGGCGTGCATGACAAGAATAAATCAATCAATCTGTAGATCAATAATCTCAAGATAAATATCTAAAAAAAGCACACTGTCGCACACTTGCACCCTTAGGGTATACCTCACTTGGTTTCCTCAGAAAATAATGGTCATAATTCTTGAAACGTGAGAATTCTTAGTGGTTGTCCATAAGTCTAAAGAGATCACTAGCCCCTCGGTGACCCTCTCGACTGCTTCCTCGGTTAAAAAGGTGATCTTAGGGATTTAGGACAGTTACTAAGAGTTTTTCCCCATTTGCCTTTAGTGACCGTACGTCCTTTTTGATAGTCCCTCAACATCCGACGACTAGGGCTACCTACTCATTAATAGTAGGATAGCACTGTCTAATAAAGGATAGGAGGAAAAGAATAAACTTTTTTCGAGTAGGTAGATAGTTGTTAAGTACTTGCTCAAAACAATTCATTTTTACACACCACACTTTCAAACACTTTTCAAACAAAGTTTTCAAAACGCTTTATCACACTCTCGAGGACTGATACGAGAGTTACCATAAAGCAAACAAAAAAATACCTTTCAAAACACACAAACACAAACTGTTTTCAAAAATGAAAGGGTGTTAATACCTTCCTTTTCCATAATCAACCCCCCTTACTTAGAAAATCTCGAAAAAGGTCTTTTTCTGTTCTATTCACCCTTTCCTTTTTTGGATAAAAGAAAAGTCGATGGCGACTCTTGCTTACTGCGAAATTTGCAAACAAAAAATGCAAACCAGTAATAACAGTCGGTTTTTCCACCGTATCACACTTACCTATTTCAAACCTTGAATCAACCTCCCTCTGTCACTGTTTCTGAACCATCACCTTCGGCTCACATCTCATCACAACCCTCACCAAGCCACACTCCCTTCACCCACCATCACCATCGGTTTTCCGCAAGCATGCAACACCTTTCTTCATCCATTCGCCCACCAATCCGCGATTCAACTAAACCATAACTCCCACCGTCTATAAATCACCATCTTCGCGCTACAAAGGAATTGGTTTGATGTTGAACCGCTGGCCAGCTCTCCGAACTGCTGCTGAAAACAAGTGGGGTGGCTGGGACTCTCATCTCACCCTCAACAATATACGGATTCGCCGGAGCATTCAGGTCCAGCTCAAGAGCAAAAGGAGATTGGTCTCTAGATGACCTTGACATTTGGAAAGCAAAGGGAGATGAAGTTGGTTTTAGAGAGGAGTTTCTTTTGTTTTTTTATTTTATTTTACAGTGAGATAGAAATAGAGTGTTGATATTAAGCTTGCGTGTTCCTTCCCTATGTTAAAAGTATAATTAATCCTTTTTGATTTCCCAATAACTAATAATAATATTCAATCTTTTTCTCTTCCCTAGACTACCATACAGCGGCGCCTTTTGCTTGTTAGGGTTCCAAAAAAAAATTCCTTGTTTCTTTCCCCAAAATTGGACAAGCCCTTTGGGCCATTTGGCCCAATCACTCAACTATTTCCCTTATATTTAATAGAATCATGATCACAGATAAATAACTTAGCACAGCTGGCAAGGTATCTCACTAATAATCTTAGAGGACCCGGATTCTACTCTTGCTGGGGCTTTCTTTTCTGTTTTTTTAATTCATTTAGATATTATTTCCCATTTCATTAATATATGATAATAATTTAATTCATTCATATTATTATTTCTTGAGAAAATACAAAAAAAAACATGCATTTTATTAAATTGATCTTTCCCTTAATTTTTGTCATTTGCCTGATCTTTTATTTTAATATCTTTTATTCTTTTGATATTTATTTAACATGATAGAATAAAAAAAGTATATTTATAATTAGATTTTTATTTCCTTTTAATATTTTCCTTACATAAAAATTACAAAAATATATATTTAGAATATGTTTAAATTAGATTCTAGTTTACTTTTAAATTTTATTTGTTTATTTAATTTAATATAAACCATGAAAAACATTTAGAATTTAAGTTTCTTTATTCGTTCATACCTCGATGCCATACTCCCTTAGGTAGCTCCATGAGGTGATTAACCGTTTCGATCGCCTTATGTCAAAATAGGCTTTTAGCTCACTTGTACATAACAAACAATTAGGTTTTTAGTCTCCCTCTTAACCTTTTCTTCTTTTGTAATTAAAACTTAATATTCACAAATCAAAAATACAAAAAACTCCTTTAATCATTACTTGAATTTATTTTAAAAACTTGCAAAAACACTTAACCAATCAAAACTCCCCAAAAAGGGCATGTTATCTCCGTTCTAGCATAATATCGGCTGTGCCTATTGCTAGAATGTGTGTGTTAACGTCCCCCACTAAAAAACACAAACAAACCAACCATTTTCTAGAAGAACTATGGTGTTCTGATTCCTTCATTGGATACGTAGGCAAAGGGTCGTGAAACCCTCACGAACGCAATAATAATAAAACATTCCTTTCCCCTTAAGCAAGTATAGTTGTAAATAAATACACCCTTAAAGACAAACAAACAAAATGGATCTCATTGAGTACAACGGATGTGATGGGTGCTAATACCTTCCCCTCACATAACCGACTCCCTTACCCTTTCTCTTGGTCGCAAGACCATCTTATCCATTCCCTTGTGGTTTTATCGATATTTTCCCTTCCTTTGGGATAAATAAAGTTGGTGGCAGCTCTGTGTTTTCTGCCGGTAGCTTCACTGCCTCGGCCTGTGCTGATTTCCCTACCTAAGCGCATATGCCTGCCACTGAGGTGTTGTAATTGGGATTGTCACAACAGAAATTTGATTATCAAACTCTTGATGATCCCTTCCTTTACCCTTTCCCGCATATATCTCATTGGCTTTACCTTCTTTCTTCTACTAGTAGCCACCAATCACAGACATCCTTCTGAATCTTTCCAATCTTAATTCCAACTTCAATCCTTTCCCGTAAGTTACCAATTCTACAAAATTATCAGAAGTATTACAAGAAGTATAGTAGTGCCCTTGTAGGGTGCTGGTAAACATGTCTACCATTTCTCTTTCCATCATTGGCGGTTGGACCCTAGCTGCTATTTCACGCCACCTTTGTGCGTATTCCTTAAATGACTCATTCTACTTTTATGACAGATTCTGCAACTGAGTTCTTTTAGGCGCCATGTCAAAGTTGTATCGATAATGCTAGACAAAAGCTTCGGCTATCTCTCTCTAGGTACGGATACGAATGATCTTGAGTTGCATGTACCATTCTAATGGCCCACCAGTCAAACTGTCGTGAAAGAAGTGCATGAGTAACTTCTCATCATTGAAGTAAGCTGACATCTTCCTGTAGTAAGACTTGACATGTTTCCTTGTATAGGAGGTGCCTTTGTACTTTACAAAGTCTGACATTATAAATTTCGAAGGAATCTTCACTCCGGGGACTAATCCAAAATCAGACATGTCAACGCTCATAGCGCCCTGATTCTCAAAATCCCGCATATGCTCCTCGATCATATGCATCTTCTTATCAGCTTCAATAGATTCTTCGGCATTAGAAATCTAGTCCTCATAGTTATCCTCTTCAAGCTGATGAACATGTATGCAAACATGCCTTGGCTGAACGAAATGTTGTTCATTGTTCTGACGAGAAGGAGTGGGTGGAGGATGATTTCCCACAACTTTAATTACAATGATACCTTGATTATTACTAGCAAGATCATTCTGAAGATTACTACCAGCATTACCATTCGGATTCTAATAGCCTGGATTACCAGCAAGATTATTGACAGTAACCCCCATAAGATTTCCAGCATCTCCCAAAGAATGATACAGAGCTCCATTCCCATTATCTATAGTTGCATTAGGCCTCACAATTAAGGCTCTCAAATCTTCATGCTGACGGGCCATATTCTCTATGATCACCATCAATTGTTCGATGCGAGTGTCCATCTTGACACCCATAGCAGAAACATTGGCTTGAATCTATTCCATATGTCTTTTGGAATTACCTCTTGTGTTGTATCAGTGAGAATTGGAAATATCAATCTCTGAGAAAAAACCATATTAGACGTAAGAAGACCTGCTGGAATAACCTGCCATGATATGATATGAATGAATGCATGATTATGCATGCAATGTTTTACCATTTCCAAGAATCCTAAAATTTTCATTAAACATCAAATAACAACAAGTTAAAGTAACAATAGACAAGATAATTTGAGAAAGAAATCTTCTCATATCATAAAACCAAACAACACTTATACATAAAATCTTCAACATGAATACCATGAAACACCATAAAGATCCCGTCCAACAAATTTGACGGTGATCTTATCAACAAATAAAAACTCAATAGTGCTGAGAACTGCCATCAAACTCCAGATGACTAAGAGGACCTTTCCCCAAGAATTTTTGACTCCATGCTTTGGACGCTTCAAATTGATTCTTTGCCATTTCACTATTTGGCCTTTGAATCAGATCCTGAATTAGACGATCTTTCTTCCTCATCATAGTCAATAAGTAACGACACTTGAGCTCGAAATCTTCAGGACCTATGCTTTCCATATCATTTCCTTTGCCAAAATAATATATTTGTCCTCTATTTATGCTTTGAAATTTGTCAACTCTTCTACAGTTTGAGCCAACTGGATATTTCTTCCTCTCAACTAAGCCTCTGCTGCTAACTCTTGACCATTCTTCTCTCTGAGCAGAATCTTGAGCTTGCCAACTACTTCAGTCAACCTGGTGATCTATACTTGCAGGCTTTGAATTTGTTGTTCCAAACTCTCTCGATGTTTGCAATCTTCTTAAGATTTGGATTCCTCCTCTCTAATTTGTTTCTTCATAGCTTTAATTTCTTCAGTATGTTTCGCTTTTGGCCTGTCCTTAGACAACCTGAGATTTTCAAACTGATGATGATGCTTCGCCTGCTCTTCAATTTGATACTAGTTCCATGGGAACTTTTGATCCTTAGCTTTTTCGACTTCCCAAGCAAGTCATGATCTTCTAGCAACTTATCCTTCAGCTTGGACTCGTGAATTAACCTCTTCTTGTCTTGCAATGAAAATGAGAGTACAATGTTTTTCTTTTGCTGCTACACCCGTAACTTGAGACTTTCGACTTTAACATGCTTAAAACACACCATAGGCACAAATTCAGACACTCCGGGAGTTTACCTCTTAATAGATGATTCAGCAAGGAATGATTGATTAACCATTGCTTTTGGTTGTAGTTGACCATCAACTGATGGATCAAAAGTAGGTTGAGGATACTGGGGCTCCTTTCGTTTATACAACAACAACGTCACCTTTACTCGGTTCTTAACCCATCTTTCATAAGCATCAAGATCCATACACCCTCTTTGGCCAAAGAAAAGCTTCCCTTTTATGCAAACCTTCCCCTAGGAGACTTTTACTCTTTCAAGAAAGATGGGGTCTTCTCCTTTTCTAAAACAAACATTTTCTTCCACCTCATGATCTGTGGGTTTATCATTCATAACATATCCTAGTTGGCGACGTGCTAAAATAAGATTACAGTTGATGCAACCTTTCGTTCCCATGAGTGGAACGTTTGGAAACTCACCACAGCTTGCAATGATCTCCTTTACACCCATTATGTTATGCCAAATAATGTCATAATAAGTTAGCTCCATGATCCGTTGCGACCAAAGAGTCAAATCAACAATATCAACAAATGGTCCTTTGGTGGGAAAATGCAACATAAACTATTTATAGAGAAAAGGAATACAAAAATGAACCCCTCCTTCTTTCCGTGTTTGGAGTAGATGGTATAATAGGTGTTAACAAGTATATTCGGCACCAGATTTCCATTCATGAAAACAGAGATTTCCGCTAAGTCCATACAATTCTTCACAACAGGAAAGAGGACTATACCATAGATCATGAAAGCTAGAAACGCGTTGAACACGTCCCGGTTCTTGTTCTTCACAAACTCTTTATCCTTGGGTATCAGAACCTTCAAAAGAAGACCGCTTATACCACTGTTGCTAATCTAGTTATCTTTCACATAGCTCAGACTCAAATAAATAGCCTTAGCGATGGCTTCAAAATCAAGATCATCGATACACGAACAAAAGGAATATAGTTTGTCACCTCAATACCAAGGATAGAAACATATTCTTCCAAGGTTGGTGCTAACTGATATTCCTGGAAAGTAAAACATTGCAATTGAGGGTCATAGAACTGTAAGAGTGCTACCATGGCCCAATTATCGTACCCATCATTCAACAAAGGTAACAGATCCCTATAACTCTCCCTGAAGAACTTTGCATTTGGACCTTTCACCAAATCTCCTACTTCCCTCAATGAAAAGTCTTCCTGGTAATAATCTCTTTGTCTGTGACGGTGTTGCTATCCATCCTTGAAGATAATGAAAACCTCGGAATATCCTGGAAATGATATGCATATGAAAGTCATCTTTTTCATATACAATTTTTATACAATTTTTTTTATAAAAATAAATATGCCATGATGCAAGTGCAATAACATAGAATCAAGGTTTCCATAACACAGGCTATCTGCTGTGTTGTTTCTGAATATGTCGAGAATACCATGACCAAAGGTTTGGAACATAAACCAAAGAAACCCAAATCACCGATAGAACATACAATCACCATCAGAATATATAGTCACCATTTGTACCTGTAAAATCATTCCTTCCCCACTCACGGGTAAAGACTAGGTTAGGATCAAGTCAACGGTAACTCAAAGTCGTGAGTCCTCCTAGAAAAACTATCATCGTAGCACCTACATGATAACAATAGCTCCCCGCTTGAACCTCTTCTGAACATGGAACACATGAGCGCACTAGCATGGACCTACGTCCAGTAGCCGTCATGACTTCACTTTATTCCTATGTGTTCCTAGTGGTTTACAACTCTGGCCTGGGTACTGAGCATTTCACCTCAATAGTAACACCACCCAACATGGAAAACCAGCAGAGCCAGCACAACAAATATAACCAGTATATGGAAAGCGGTAAAAATGAAATGCATACATATGCTCAAACATATAAAAATGAATATGATATAAGGCATATAGATAAACACCCAATGTAAAAAAAAAGTTAAGAATGACTTCGGGATAGACCAGCATTTGGTCAATTTGTCCCCAATGAAGTTTTCAGTTGAAATAACCGGTCGAAAATCATCAAGAGAAAATCGATGAAGTCGCCATCGAACATTTTTTATCCCACAGCATGGGAAAGGTGAACATCAAGTAAACCAGAGAAGGGTGAAATAACAGTCTTACGACCGAGAGATACATGTAAGGGAGTCAATTACGCGAGGGGAGGGTATTAGCACTCCTCACGTCCGTGGTACTCTACGGGATCCACTCTTGTTCTTCTAATTAAAGAGTGTGTTAAAATCTAAAACTAAAGCTTAAGATCTAAGGGAAAAATTACAAAGAGGGAATGAATGCAAAACAAAACACAGGGAAAAGAAGGAATATTTACAAAGTTTTGCTCTCCTAGGCCCTGCGACCAAATTCCTACGTATCCCTTTAAGGAATCAGAGCATTGTAGTTCGGCTCAAAAGTTTCCATTTGTTTTGTGTTTTTTATGATCAATATTAATTTTTATTTCTACCGCAACTCAACCTTTGAAGACTCACGCATTTGCATTGGAATGAATTAACATGTTCTTACCTAAAGAGGTTTTTTCAAAAGAAATATGCCTAAAGGCGGATAATGCTACATTCGTGCTCTAGCAAGTAGATATAGTGCCACCCGACCTTTGGGGATTTACACATTGTATTGCACAGAGTAGAATTAACACATCCTTTTGAGAGTTTCAAAGAAACTCCTGAAGGCGAAAGAGTTTGAATTGGTTGAGTATTTTGTGCGATAATAGCGAATGGATCCCACTGGAGGGACGTGCGCTACTTCTCCACTTAATTGCAAAAGGTTTACGATTTAAACCGTAATATAGTCCGAACATGAAAATAGAGAGAGGCTCAGTCTAAGCCGGTTCTCTCTACCCTACAAGACTCAACTGCATATGATTCCCATCTTTATTTATTAAGATGTTTTATAATATTCCATGAAAAAAGAGTTTTAGTTTTAATCATGCAAAAGGGAATGAAAAACATCTAAGGGAAACTATTTATCTCTATCCCTAATATTATCATACAATGATTGATCCTATAGTTGAGTCTGAAAGGGAAGCACTACCTAAGTTAGCATGCATGGTTTGAAATCCTAATTTCTAACTTAAATGGAAAGAGAAACAAGCAATCATAAGGGAACATGCAAAGGCCACAACCTAATATCCAACTTGCATCGAAAACGAAACAGGCAATCCTAAGGGAGCCTGCAAAGGTTTAAAGAGAAGCACAAACACAAGAGCAATCAAACAAAGTCAAACTAAAACCAAAACAAAATTGAGTGCAAGCTAGCAACAAAGAAAGAGTCCAATGGATCTCAAAGTGGGAGTAAGGAACTCTTTCCACTTGATTTTCTCGAGCACCGATATCGAGTTACAACTCGAAGCATCAACGTTTAAAAAAACGTGAGCTAAAATCGTCAAAATGAATGAAAAAGTGTGGGGGTTGGTTACAAACCCTTTCTTCCACTTATTTGACTCAATGGACAAGAACAAGCATGGTTTAAAGAATCAACGCACAACACGAGCTAAGAACGGCCAATGGACTTGAAATTATGGGGGCCGATTGCGAGCCCTTACTCCACTTATTGACTCAATATAAAACATAAAGTAAAAGGGGAGGGGAGTTTCCTTCTTTTAGGAATTTATTAAATGCCTTCGTCGAGGTCTTTAAAAAATTAACTTTCCCCCTTTTGAGGTCTTTAAACAAAGACAAACATTGCCTCCTTTAAGGACTTTAAATAGATTTTTCCACCTAAAGTAGGGACTCCAGTCATGCATCTCTATTCCTACTTATCATGGAAAGGAAAAGAAAAGAAAACACGGAATTAAAAAACCAGAATTAGAACAATAACAAATAGGCAAGAGTTCGTAGCAAGCATGCAAAGCAAAGAAACCCGGAAAACTTCGTGCAAGCTTCACCAATAAAGCACATAATCATAAATCGTACACAATGACAATAAGAATCAAAGCATCATGTGAAAGTAATCACATGAGTATCCAATATCATGTGCATCCTGCACAACACACAAAACTATACAAGCACAAATAATCCACACATCACATGGTGTGAGAAATCGCCTTTGCGAAGCTTGCACAAGTTCACAAGAAGAGTTGGTGATAACAAGAAAGCATAAACAAAGTCAACCAATCATACCGTAGCTCAAAATAAGATTGAAATTCGAAGAGATAACATCTGAACAAGTATCAGAACATGGAAGTAGATAACCGGGCAGCACCACATCAACACATGAAATGGCTAAAAAATTCAAGTCAAAACCAACAAAATTCATCATAGATGTCCAACGAATGCTTAAATACAATCAAGTATGCACCACATGATAATTGAATCACAATGTACATACACATAACATGTTTTTGGTTCATGAGATGCTTTAAAAATTGTTTAAAAAATCTATCGAAACCAGCACAAATGTCATGCAATTACCAAGTGCAAACCAACCATGCAAAGTGAAACAATTAAATCCAAGTTTATGGTACATTTGTGGATTCCAGAAAACGTCACATTCTATCACATATATACTAGA
>CATIWC010001200.1:0-309845 GCA_948472305.1 Vicia faba | reverse complement strand
TGATTATCAATCATGTTGTCTATAATTAAACGGCACAATCAATACAAAGTAAGAAAAATAAAACTGAGGTGAAACACAATGGAAATAAAGTCAAACAATGACGACTGGTCAAATACGAAAATTCATTTCTGAATTTATGAAAAATCAAATTTTAAATAAATATTGAAGTGCATTTTCGTATTAACTTGCATTTTAGAAAACACGAAAATAATATAAATGCATGGAAATCCAACATTCTCAAAACGCATTGCTCGTTTAAACTACCTATCAAACACATTGCTCGATTAAATAACCTATCTAAACTACCTACTGCACAATTTAATGTTCAATTTCTACAAATGTGTGTATATAAAAATTAGGGGTTTTCAAATTCAAACTGATCCAAATTAAAACCGCAAACCAGTCCAAATAAAAATCACAAACTGCAAAAAAACAAATATTATTGAATGTGTTTGGATGTCATTTTATAAAAACAACTCGGTTATGATCAGATTTCAGATTGATTTCTCAATAC
Organism: Vicia faba; assembly: GCA_948472305.1. NCBI lineage: Eukaryota > Viridiplantae > Streptophyta > Magnoliopsida > Fabales > Fabaceae > Vicia > Vicia faba. Next base: position 309,331 of record CATIWC010001200.1, on the reverse strand, counting down.
CAATTCAAACTAAACCGAACCTCGCATGTATATATATTTTTATACTTATTTATTACTTATTTATTTTTATTAATATGATATGTTGTCTAAACTTATTATTCGATGATACTTATTATTTTAAAATATTCTTTATTAGTTTAGTTTAATCAATTTATTTTTATTATTTTATTTGTTTCAACCATCATTCTTATTTATTATTAATTTTTTGATATACTATATATTATATATTATATTAGATCTATTATTTATTAACATTTTTATAATCGTAATAAAAATTATAATATGTAATTTGGATATCTAAAAAATTGATTCAAATAAAATAGCGTGAAATTAAATCAGATTGGATCATAATTTATTAATTAATTATTTAAAATCAAATCGAACTATGAACACATTTATTTTTAGAACGAATAAATTTTAATATGCAAACGGCCTGCAAATATCCCTAATAAAAATTAAATGTATAGAAAAATAAAAAAATAATAAATGTGAAGTTGACGTTTGATTGATTAGATGTTAAAAAATAGAAACTTTAAAGTGTTGAGAGAATTTAAGAGAACTTATGAGTTTGAGTGAGAAATGAAGAAGAGTAGTCTAACTTTTAATTAAAAATCCATCTGAATGAATATTTCCATATATTATACATGCATTTTCCTTTTCTTTTCTTTTTTTGACATAAAATTAAAATTTAAGTCACTAACAAATAAATTGTGTATGACTAGACTGCATCCAAAAATATTTTTTCATATTTCAGAAATAATTTTAATTTTTCACTAAAACGTGGAGTAACCTTATAGTGAAAGCATCGCTGTTTTTTGTACGCATGTGCCAGACAGATATCTCGTAGGAGCAAGAACTTACATTATTTTATAATAAATCGTACATCAAGTACTAGCTGCAAAAAAATAAAATACTATTATTCATTTGAATTTTGTAGTATACTTGTATAATAGTTTATTGAGAAAATGGTTATACACTGCCATGCATAATAGTTTATTGAGAAAATGGTTATACACTGCCATGCATAATAGTTTATTGAGAAAATGGTTATACACTGCCATGCATAATAGTTTATTGAGAAAATGGTTATACACTGCCATGCATAATAGTTTATTGAGAAAATGGTTATACACTGCCATGCATAATAGTTTATTGAGAAAATGGTTGATACATTGACATTGACAGAATACTTTTTTTCTATTAGGTGATAGTGTCAACCAATCAAAAAACACATTTCAAATCCATTGAAGAACTAGATTGACTACTAAATCGAGGTGGCTACTAAGTGTTTCCAGCAAAGCTACTTTTATAAATAATACACATCAATTTTGAAAAAGAATACAAAACTTGAGGAGTAAATATCATAGCTGCTATAAACTTGTAATCTTTGGTCGCAGTATCAATAAACAAAACGGTGAATTTCCTACCAATACTTTGACACTAACTATAATTTTATAGGAAAAAAACAGTCAACCATAAAGAGCATTCTAACTACTTTAATTTGCCAGCACAGTTTGGTGCAAATAGCACCACTCATTTGTCAGGGTTGACTCTGAACTTAACATTGTTAGCAATGCAGCTTCCATAAGTACTTCTGTGAAATATGACATGGGTCTTAACCTGCAAAGATCCAGGGAGATTCAAGATAAGAAGCTACAATATTATATTTTGAAACATTCTATATACTATAGTCCCTCCGGTCGCTATTATAAGCAAAAAAATGATCTTAAATCTTGGTCACTATTATAAGTAAAAGTCATTAACTTTTAGAATAATTAATGCTTGTATTACTATTATATCCTTAATTTAATTCAAATGCATTTTATGTGATGGTTGATTCATCAAATATAACTAAGGATATTATAGTAAATTTTATTTTGATTGTACATGAAATCAAGAAAATTAATTACACTTAACTAACTTTCTTAATCTGTGTAAAAATAGTTATTTTGACTTATAATTGTGATCGGAGGATGTTCCAAGCTAAACTTTATTCAACCGTTTGTAGCCACATCATTATCCAAACGTAAGAGGAGTTGTACTCTGACGACCAACAATGATAGAATATATACACAGACAAACCTAGCAAAAATGACCCTCCCACCCTTGTGTTAAAACGAAACACAAAAGCCATGTTCACGCAATAGAGTGACTGCATTTAAGAATTCAGAATAGAACAACCTTGGAAATAGCAGTTGCTTTATTTTCTTTACAAAATATGGTTGATAACCAAAAGAAGTTAACATGTGACAAATTTAACAGAATGAGATTAATGCGGTGTTTCTTATGTTCAATAAAAAAGGGTATATAAAGAAACTACCGTTAACTTGTCCAGAAATTGCATTATCTGGCTTCTTTTCTGACTTTGCTTTCTTTTCCGACCTTTTTACTGCCTCAGCTGAAACCATAAAAGTTTGTTTATTAATAATGGAACATGAATGAAGAGATATTGTCACGGTAAGCAAGGGTCGCCACCGACTTTTATTTCATCTAATCATGGAAAAGGAAAAAGAACAGAAAAAACCTTTTTCCGAGATACTTCTGAGTACGGGGGGTAGGTTATAGAAATGGAAGGTGTTAGCACCCTTTCTCTCCATGGTTTTCAATGGGCTCTTAGGTACTTGCTCATCTTTTTTAAAATTGCTTGTGTGTGTGCTTGCTTTGAAAATGTTTTACCTCGTGATAACCCTTGTATCAGTCCTCAAGGGTGTGACAAAGTTGTTTTGAAAATTTGTTTTGAAAGTTGTTTGTATGAAGAGTTTTTATTGAGCAAGTACCTACTAGCATCTACCTACTCGAAAGAAGATCGTTTTTGTTCTATTTCCTTTAGACAACATTATCCCACTATTAAAGAGTAAGTAGCACCGTCGTTGGAGTTTGTAAGGGACATTCGAAAGGAACAAATACAATCACTAAAGCAATAGTTAGAAAACTTTAGTAGTAACCCTAGAGTCTTAAGATCTTTTCAAGGCAACGTTTCCGAGGTAACATTTCAGAGGCAACATTCGAATGGGACAATTTGATGTTTTTAGATTGTAGGGCAACCACTAAAATCTGCTATGCTTAATGATTGTTTACCGAAGGCAACCGAAGTGAGGTAAACCCTAGGAGTGAACATGTTGTGATTTGTTTCAGTTATTTAATCTTTGCACATTAGGATTTTCTAACTGTTTTAATTTTTCATGTATTCTTGCCATACAATCCTTTTAGCCATGCATCTAGACAATTAATAGTTTGCTGAAAGTAAAAGCGGAAATAAACCTAGCTATTACATGGCTTTGACAGTTACACAATTGCCTTGACGTAAAATAAAAATGCGGAATTTAAAATCCTGATTAAACTATTACAATCTTGAAACAGTTACAATAATCTGAATTAAAAGAAAGTCAAGGCGCGTGCGAAGAATTACGTACGAGAATAAAGTTGAGTCCTAAAAAATCTAATCAATTAAAGAGGAAATATTTTTTTTGTATTTTATTGTTGCGAAAAATATTTGAAATTTTAACCTAATTTGTCTAATTAATTTTAATTAAAAAAAGGATTTGAATTAATCTAATTAAGCTAATTAATTAATTGCAATTAAATATTTTTATGAAAAAAAACTAAAATCTAAATTTTTAGTGATTTTCTGATTTTATGATTAAAAAATGATTTTTGTTGTGAAAATAATTAAAAATAACCAATAAAAAAAGAATTAAAAAAAGAGAGAAAGATTTGGGCCTGGAGTGATGAAGCAAACTGGGGGTGTATGTTGAACTTCTGAAACCCAGAAGGATGGCCCAGAGTCTGGCGCCTGATCCAATGAGACCATCTTTTGGGGACTCATGGCGGACCTGCGTATGCTGGCGTTGGATCTGGCTGGAGATGGATCCGAAGGATGAGATCAGAGGGCGTGTGATGATCCTCAGAAGGTGAGGTATGTTGGATCTGGCTGGAGATGGATCTAGAGGATGAGATCAGAGGGCGCGTGATGATCCTCAGAAGGTGAGGTGTGCTGGATCTGGCTGGAGATAGATCTAGAGGATGAAATCAGAGGGCGCATGATGATCCTCAGAAGGTGAGGTGTGTTGGATCGGGCTGGAGATGGATCCAGAGGATGAGATCAGATGGCGCGTGATGATCCTCAGAAGGTGAGGTGTGCTGGATATGGCTGGAGATGTGTCCAGAGGATGAGATCAGAGGGCGTGTGATGATCCTCAGAAGGTGAGGTGTGTTGGATCTGGCTGGAGATGGATCCAGAGGATGAGATCAGAAGGCGCGTGATGATCCTCAGAAGGTGAGGTGTGTTGGATCTGGTGAAAATAATGGAGAAAATACCAAAAGCTCACGCCTAGGATCAAACCCAGGACATGAGCTTCATACTTCCTTCCTCTGACCAACTGCGCTGGATGTCTCAATTGTTAATATAATAACGAACATATAATATATTGGAAAACAAGTTAGTGGCCATAAAACGCGTGCCAATTTCAAATGGACCAACCATGCTGTGACACGCATCGTCTTCTTCCTCATCCGTCATTTTAGGCTCTGGTACTTTTACCTACGGACAAATGTCTGTAGCTACAAACCTGTGAAACTAAAAAATCCACAACATGCAAGATAAATGGCATCTAATTATATAGATAAACTCGTTTTGATCTTGTGAACATCATGGTACCCCTTTTGCTGGCCAATTTAACCTGTGGACAAAACCCCTAAACTGCACATACAAACCCTAACAATGACAAAGACATATATAGGCTTCAAAAATGCAATTAATGTATTCAGTTAGCTTGCAAACATGATGAGGATTACAAAGATATGACTTAAACATACTAAAGATGCCAGGAATACAATAATTGATTTTGAATTTTTTTGCAAACCGTGAGAGTGATAAGGAGCGATTCTGGACGTGTAGAGTGCGCAATCGATTGGGTTAGCTTTTGGGAAGATCTAGGAATCGTTTGGCAATGCTAGAAGGGTTTGAATTGGACTCCAAGCTTGACACTGAGTCACACTTTTTCCTTGAATTTTCTGAGTTTTCTTTGCCTCTTTCACGATTGCTAACCCCTATTTTTTGCTTTGTTCTGATCAAATTGACTTTTGGCAATTTTGCAATAAAGGTCAACTTTGACAAGGCATATCTCCTCCAATTTTAACCCTAGAGATGTCTTCTTGGACGTTTTAGAAAGATTAGGGTGTCCCCTAAGCAACCCTTTTGGTCTCATCTCAATTGAGTCTTCCATGTTCATGTAAGAAGCTTTGACCCAAAAGGTGTTTTTGTTGACTTTTCAAAAGGACCTAAAATATCAAAAATTCATATCTTTTTCTTAGTGCATATTTTTAACTTGTGAGCTGAAGATGAGTTGTAGGGAGTTTCATCCTCTTCAAAATGAGATTTGGATGGAAAATTTATGATAAAGTATGAAGAAGTTATGCTTGGTCAAAGTTGGGTTGATTTTTCCTACAAAACCCTAATTTAGCAACTTTTGGGTTTTGATGAATTTGGAGCATCCCTTGAGGAATCATGATCAATCCTTGATCAAATGATGGATAACACTTAAAAATGATGATGTTGACCAAAAATCTTGAAGTTTGACTGCATGTGGGCTACAATTGACTTTTGACCTAGTATAGTCGATTCCCAAGCATCTGAGCAGTTGGCTGGGAAAACTTCTTGTGCAAGACATGAAACTTGACATGTAGGGTCTTGAGAACATATTAATACCATGGAGAGCATAGGAGACCTTTTTTATCCTCTCATCTTGATGAAAGATAGAAACCCTAATTTGGGGTATAATGCCTTAGGAGAGAGTTTGTCTGGTCAACTCTTAGGCAACCTTGAGCAAATTGGGGACCTCACTTGAAATTTGTTGAGTAAAATGAGGGGGAAAATTTTGGGGTATAACACACAAGAAGAGCATGTATGTGCACTTGTATAACAATTACTTTAATTTCTAGGATGGTCGTAGGATACATCTCTTTTCATACAGTATAAACATCATGTTTCTTGCCACTTATCGTACAACGGTAAATCTCAATCTATATTGAATTTAATTTTGAATTATTATTTACATTTTATATTTTAATTTTTTTCAAGAGAGAGGTGCGAAGAAAGAACTAAAGGTTGCAGGATATGGAAGTAGTTGATAGAGCGAGTTCCATTATATCTCTCATGTGTGATACAAGGATGGTTGGATGACTCTGGTCTATCTTCACATTAGAGAATCATATTAACTAGGATTTACCAAAACCCAGTATCAACAATTTTGGAGAGATGGCATCCAAGTACATCGTCCTTTCATATGTCACTTGGTGAGATGACTATTACTTTGGATGATATTTCTTGTCTACTTCAACTTCCGATCAATGGTGATTTTTGGAACCCCCACAGGGTGTCACTAAGAAGGTGTTGTTTATCTTTTTGTTAACGTGTTAGAAGTGATCATAGAGGAGGCAAAATGAGAGGTTCCTTCATGTAGGGTCATATTATAAGATAGATAAGATGAACATTTCATTTGTGCTACATCGAGCTGATAAACAATTCAAATATGTTGTCAGATCATACATGATGATATTGGTCACTTGCACCGTTTTTCAAACAATAATTTTACTTTTATACAGGTAAAATATTTACAACTATTTAGGAACCTATCAGCATGTGGTAAATATCTAACACTATATAGTGTGGGAGTGCCTAACTTCATAAAAAATCTCATGAAATGAAGCTCACATGTTGTCCAATTGTAACTTGGGGTTTTTATTCATAGCCTCCCAATATTTTCACAAGTCACATACATTGTTCTCCAATATATGCTTTAATTTTCAATGAGGCGACTCAACCCTAAATTTAAAAAAAAAATCAAATTGACACACAAACCCTAAAGTAAAATAAAAATCAAATCCATACAATTTATAACTACTACAAGTATATACCTATTAGTCGCGGTGTTACCCAAATGTAGTACTCAATTGATCCATCCTCCAACAAATCTATGCTTATGATGAGTCAACCATGTGTCTTTCACATAATCAACGAATTCACTATAATCAACACATGCTTGCTTAAGTTGTTGCAACCATTGATGGTATTACACCCTGTCATTAGCCTACACAATTTACATTTATAGTGTGTTTATCACCTTTTGCATACATTCAAAACATATTGTTTTCATCTTGCATTAACATTTCTGTTGATGTAAACTTAACAAAGAAAATTAATCGTCTTTGGCAACACAATATAAATTGCTTTCATCAAATCAAAACCTCTATCACTCAAAATCACTTATGACCATAACCCTTACTTAGTAATAATTGTTTCAGCTTATCTAATATCTAAAAAAAGTTCTCTGCCTACTCATATTCCATATAGGAAAATGCAACCGCAAATGTCAACTCGATTGATATCATACCAACTATTTCAAATAGAGGTTGCCTATATTTTCTTGTCTTATACCATTTTTTCCATAATAAACACAATATAAAACATATTCAATAACTTGAGTGAGGTGGGCCCAAAAAATATCTCTCACAACTTTTGAGTCATCTTTTCTTCTACCCCAGTAAAGATAATCTACATCATTTATCAGGTTAAACAAATTGTATATCTCTCTTCTAGGACCTTTTATATTTTTTGGAACATACATTTTATGTTTATAAATGTGTGTGATCTGAGTGTCATTCTCTGGATATCGCTCTTGCAAGGAAAACAATATGTGTCTGGGTAGAATATGATGCAATTTAAATTTAACAACACATTGATGCTCATATATACTTAATCGACCAAGAAATTGATAACCTCTTAGTCTGTAAGGTAAATTATGGTTTTTAATTCCACATTTACATCAATCTTCCATTGATAATCATCTTTCGACGATGTTGATCTGATTTTGAATTAACCACCACATTTTTAGTAACAATTTGTGTTGCATTATCCACTTACTAGTATTTTCAATACATCATATAATACATTTTATGACAAAGCTTTCACCTCAACCAGTCTAACATCCAATGTATAATCCCTAGGAACACAAGGTTCAATTTGTTTTAACAAAAAATACATTTTATTGTTGCAACTATGGATAACAACTGATAAGAAAAGTTGTTAAGAAATTACATTTCAAATCTGAGAAAATGTTGTTTTACTTTTTGTTCATTTTTCAATTGGCACATTTCAAATTTTTTATTACTAAATTAATCAAAATAATTTATTCTCTCAGTTGTAAGAAACAACTGAAAGGAAATATGCTCAGGGACCAAGCTTTAAAACCCATCTTTTGCATTTTTACTTTCATTTTTTTCAATTGTCCCCTTTCTTTTTTTTTATTTATCTTTCCATCGGTTGGGACCTCCAACCGAGAGAAAATGTCATCTTTGTATTTCAAATGACACTTTCCTTTTTTTTCCTTAATTTATTTATTTCTTCGATTGAGTATTCTAACCGAGCGAAAATCCCAACTTTGTGGTGCTTTTCTATTTTTTTAATTTATCGATTCCCTTGGTTGGGTGGTCCAATCGATAGTAAATCTCTTTTGCATGTATTTCCCAGAAGTAGACTTTAGCTTTCATTTACTTTTCAACACTAATTTTCATCTTCTTTCTCGTATGAAACCAAACAGTCTCTAAACAAAACATACCCTAGGAAATTTTCATCTCCATCTTTCTTCGTTAAAGCGACCTAACATATTTCTAAATTCATCTTCCATCATCATTTTCAGAACACCATGTCTTTCATCATCATTTTCAGAACATTGTCTCTTCCATCAAAGTACATATTTGAAACAACATATCTTCCAACACACATACATTTTTAAGGTTTCATTTCCTCCCTTAAAACGGAACTAACATCATTGAAGCACCAACAAAGCTTAAAACAAAGGAAAGACAACAAAACTCGAACTAAGCTTCCTCTAGCATTGAAGTATCATCTTTGTTATTTTTTTCAACATGTAACTTACGTTATCCATGCATGTAACTTAGAAATATTTTTTTGTTGTTATGGATTACTTATAGATTATGTTGAGGGAAGTTTTTTTTGGTATTTCTATTATTATGATTATTTTGATAAAACAATAAATAGGTTTTTCCTTTTTAATGGCGATGTTGATAAATTTTAAAATGTATCATGAGTAACATTAGGTTTCTTTGTTGATGTCGTTGAAGAATGGAAAAACACAAGAAGGGGGTGGGGGAAGGGGTTGAATTGGAGTTTTTAAAACTTAAATCAAAAGACATGTTGGTTATCCTCGTTCGTTTGAACTCAAACTACTCCAGTCCACCCGCCAAGGTGATTTAGCCTCTCTCAACGAGGTCTTAATCCACTAATCAAACTTGATTACACAGGAACAATGACAATTGCCAAAGTTTTCTTGAGTTTAAACCACAACCCAGTTTTCTCAAGGTATTTCACAGTACTATATTTGAAAGCGTGTACAAGATATGTTTTCTAACAAAAAAAATAGTATCACAAAAGTGATGTATTACACAAATGAAAATCAATGGATTCAAGGTAGTGATTTTTCTCGTTTGTAGTGCGTAGCAAAATCGTAAAACGATTTCTCCTTCAAGTCTTGTTTATCTAGGAAATGAGAGGTCCTTTTGGAATGTTGATAAATAATAGTTAATGAACTTTCCAAACATAGAGATTTTTGTCCTCTTTCAGCCGTTACTTTTAAAAAGCCATGAATAAAATGTAACGCTTCAGAACATGCTTGCTAAAGGTTACATCATAAGATGAGTGTTACCATTGGGACTTCTTTCCAGAATTATACGAAACAGAATAATTGAGTGCTTGTTCTCAGTGTTTAGTGCACTCAGAAGTTTATAGCTTTAGAACTTCTTTATATAAGTGTGTTACGCAGATTTTTCTTTATACGTAAGACGTGTTAAATTGGAGTTTAAACAACAATCTAACTTATCTTCTGTGCTTCTTACATCAGAACTTCCCTGCAAAACAAAATACTTATTTAGGGAGCATAATAGTTCTTTGAGTGTTTGTTATCATCAAAACTCTTACAAGGGTTGTAGAATCAAATTATGTTCTAACAATCTCCCCCTTTTTGATGATGACAAAAACTTAGATATTTTGATCAAATACGTAAAGAACATAAAGCATTAAAGTCTCCCCCTGAGTTGGATACTCAGATAGAGAAGAAATACTTCCCCGAAGATTGTTCAAATCAGAGTCTTTGAGAAGAAGATTTTTGATGTGTCCACAACTGTCCTTAACAAAGGTTGTTCCTGTTTTGCTTTCAGATGAAAAACAATAGAAGTTATGATATTTAAAATGTTTGAGACTGAGTCTCGATACTGTTATATTTGAAATATCTTACAAGCAATAAAAATACTTGAAATAATAAAATGTATTTTTTATTCAGAAATATTCAAGGGAACAAACAAATAAAAAACACAATGAAGAAAACAAATTTCAGAACTAAGTTTGAGGAGGTGGAAGTCGTGTGAACAGGGCTTCCAATAAACTCTTAATCTGATTGTTTGATTCCTCTTGTTTTCCAAGCATCCCCTTAATTTCATTGCAAGTTTCATCCTGCTTGTTTAGCCTTTCCTTAAACACATCATTTTCTTTCTTCAGCTCCTCCAGAGTTTGCAGCACAATAGAAGAAGTGGATATTTCAGCAGAAGGGACCATTTTTTTAGAGTAGACTTCAGCCGATTCTGACTCAGGAGCTTCTATAATTTTCTTGCTTTTGTCTTGAAACATGACCAGAGGAAGAGGATCATAGGATGGTTCATTACATTTTGATGGCTGATGATCTTCCCAAGGGGTATTGTTCAACAAAAGGAGTGACTTCTTTTCCTAGTGTCGCAGAACTTGATCCTTGAAGATATTCATGCGATCGTAGAAGTTCTGTTGAGCAATTTCATAACTAAGCTCCTTTAATCTTAGAGATTTAGAGTTGAACCATTTTCTGAACTGGTTCCAATGAGAATCAGAATTAGCTGGATTGAGATTCTCTATGCAAGATAGCTTTAGAGAGTTAACCCATTCCTGTATTTCTGTTTCAAAAATAAGTAAGTATTTACCAACATCTGCTTTAGAGATTTTTGGTTTTGGTTTTGGAACGACAATTTTCTGAGAGCTTGTGACGGGATTGTCTAAAGCTTCTAAGTCTATAACTGTTCTAAGAGGATCTTCTGGGTAGTTATTTGGAGAGGGGGAGTCAAAAGGATAATGGGAGAATTTGGTGAGTTTGGTGGAGTGGACTGATAAGGAGATGGAAGATCTGGAGTGAAGAGGTTTTGGGAAGATGTTGAGGGAATTGTAGGTGGTTGAGAGACCATGAGAGAGAAGGTGATTCCAAGGATGGATGTTGTGGTATCAGAGTCAAGATTTTGATTTTCCGTGTGGGGAGCTTCAAACAGCGAATCAAATTGGTCAATATCAGAGAGAACTTATGCAAGTTCAGGTTGATTTTGGTCAAGATGGGTAGAAGGTGGATTGTTTAGAAGGTTGTCTAGAGATAATGAGGTGTCAAAGTCTATGTCAAAGTCATCAAAAGTTTGAGTCGATGGATCTTCTGTGGGTTTTGGAGATGAAAGGTTTTTAGATGTTGATAATAATACTGTGTGATGCGGTGGGAAGAACTGACTGTTTTTTTGGAATGCTGGTTCGCGTTTTGCGTTTGTGTTTGCAAAATGTCGCGGTAAGCAAGAGTCGCCACCGACTTTTATTTTATCCAACAAGGAAAGGAAAAAAGCACATAAATATTCCTTTTTCGAGATATTTCTGAGTACGGGGGGTAGATTATAGAAAGGGAAGGTATTAACACCCTTTCTATCCGTAGTTATCTACGGGCTCTTAGGTACTTGCTCATCATTTTCAAAATTGTTTTCTTTGTGCTTGTGGGTTTTGAAAAGTTTTTGTTTTAACTTCGATTTAACTCTTGCGTCTGTCTTCAAGAGTGTAATGAAATGTTTTTTGAAAACTTTGTTTGTAAAGGAGTGTAAGTGTGAAAATTTTTGTTTGAATTGAGCAAGTACTTAAGAACTAATCTACCTACTCGAAAAAGGAATTGTTCTATGTTTGTTTCCTTTAGAAAATGCTATCCCACTATTAGTGAGTAGGTAGCATCATCGTTGGAGTTTGAGGGTCAATTCAAAAGAGGGACATACGGTCACTAAAGCAGTGTTAGAACGTCTTAGCGGTAACCCTAATGTCTTAGATCATTTATCCGAGGAAACAATATCCGAGGCAACCATTTCGAGGCAACTATGATCTTTTAGACAAGAGGGAGACCTCTAAAACGACCTATACTCAATGACAGTTTACGAAGGCAACCAAGTGGGATGTACCCTAAGAGTGTGCATGTGCGAGTGTATTGATTTCAGTTATTTTTATCTTTGCACAATTACAGGTGATCTAACTGTTTTAAATTTGGTCATTCATTCTTGTCATGCAAACCCTATTATCAAACATCTAGCAGTTGAATATTTGCAGAAATTAAAGGTGCGGAAATTAAACTAAATTATTACAAGGCGTCGGGTATTTACATCACCAAAGACAAACCCTTTGAAATTTAAAAGCAGAAAAATAAATAAATGTCCTAATTAAAATTATTACAAATCGGGAGCAGATACAATAATTTGGATAAAGAAAAATAAAGTGCGCGAGACAATTGAATTGAAAGCAAAACTAGGGTTTTGACCCTCTTAATTAAAAGAAAATGTTTTTTTTAAATATTTTTTAAGAAAAGAAATTAAATCCTAAAATTAAATGCTAAATTAATTAGTAATTAAATTAATTAATAAAAAATAATTAAATGACATATTTTTGGAGTTTTGTTAATTTAGGAAAAAAAATAAAATAATTAAATTAATGTTAAAACCTAGTTATTCTAATTGATTTTTTAATTATTTGCAAAATAAATGAAAGTTATCTAAAATTAACCTAATTAAATTAATAAATATTTATTAATGAAAAATAAAATTCTAAATTTATTTGGACATAAAAATATTTTTGTGATTTTTGAAAAGAAAATTAATTAATTGTTAGTAGAAAAAATAATAAATAAATTAATTAAAGAAAAGTATAGGAAAAAGAAATAAGAAGTGAGAAATGACCCTGATTTTAGGGTGTGAATAGCAGCTTTCTAGGCCCAATTGAGGAGATCCAATTTGACTTTTTGCAATCTTGTGCATTGCGTTTGACTGGACTTTTGGTGCACCCTCAGTGGTAGCCACCAGATCTGGCCATCTGGCCATCTGACGTGTGGATGATGAATGTCCATGGTGGATCTCCTAGCCTCGCTTGCACTGAATCACCTGAAATAATAAGGAAAAATAACAAATGCTGGAGGCAGGGATCAAACCCCTGACCTCCAGCCTCTAACGCCTTAAGCATACACCTGGTGACCATTGGGCTATGTTGTCTTGATTGTTAATATATCAAATGCTGGAGATAATATATAAAACAAAAGAAAATTGGAAAATAAAATAAAAAATGCGCGCAATAATTTGTATGGGCCTATAGGGGAATGACACGCCTTCATACCCTTCCTCTCTCCGTGGCTAAAACCAGAAACACCTATACCCACGGACAAATGTCCGTCCCTACAGACCTTGCTCGTTCCAAAAGCTTCTACAGGCCACATAAAAGGAATCTAACACCATGGTTAGATTTTTCTTGTCTTCCTGATCAAAACCATAGCCATTACTAGAGACAATTTTTCCTAAAATCAAAAACCCTAAAAAACTCAAGAAAACCTAACAATGGTGATTCACGGCACAGGTCATATAAATGAAATTGAATAATGCCAAAAGCTTGCAAATGCTCTGTAGATTAAGATTATGCCATTATTTTACGCTATGGATGCAAGAATAAAGCTTTCCGAATTCAAAAAGATGATGATACCGATGCGGACTTACAGTGCGTGGGAGGGCTTGAAAGCGCTTGGTTTTGATTGCTTTAGGTTGTGGAAACTTCCATGAAATGATTGGGAGAGGTATCGAGCCTTGAGGACGCCTCTAAGTGGGATTTTGAACTCACACTTTTTGCTTATTTTTTCAGAACATGTTCTTGCTCTTACGCTTGCTTCTAACCTCGTTTTTGATCTGCCTCGCCTCCTTATGTATTAGACAATGCATTAGGGTTGTTAAACTGATCAAAATCTTCTTCTTTCCATGCTTTGGATCTTAATTTGATTTGCTTTGAAGATCTTTCCAAAAATGGCTTATTTTGAATCTTTTTGTTCACTCAATCCTTAATGCGAATTTGGAATGATGCTAGCTGTTCAATGAAGCCTGAAACAACATAAAATCCTAGGTTATTAATGTTTTGGATTTTTATTTGATTTATTTTGATTTAAATCAAATTAATTCAAATAAAAATCAAAATAATTAATAAAAATATGATATCGACAAGTGGCAAAGGCAAGAGCACGTGGGCTATGATGCCAACTCAAAATAAGTGAAAAAGAATGGGCCCATTTGGCAAAATTTGATGTTTGGGGGATAGTTGACTTTTGACAATTTTGCAAAAAAGGTCAACTTCAACAATGCATAACTTCCTCAATTTTGACTCTTTGGAGGTGTTATTGGACTTTTTAGAAAGAATGAGATGTCCTCTAATCAACCCTTTTAGTCTCATCTAATTTTGATATTCCATGCTCCAGTATGAAGCTTTGACAAAAAAGGTGTTTTTGTTGACTTTTCAAAATGACCTATAATGTCCAAATTCATAACTTCTTGTGAGTGCAAATTTTGATCTTGGGAGATGAAGATGGATTGTAGGGAATTGCATCCTCTTCAAAATTATCTTTGGATGGGTCATTTATCATAAAGAATGAGAAAGTTATGCTTAGTCAAAGTTGAGTTGACTTTTCCTACAAAACCCTAATTTAGCAACTTTTGAATCTTGATGAATTGTGAGCAATCCTTGATGAATCATGACCGAACCTTGATAAAATGATGACATATACTTCAAAATAAGGATGTTGACAAAAAATCTTGAAGTTTGATTGTATGTAGGTCACAGTTGACTTTTGCCCTAGCATAGTCGATTTTTGGGCCTTTTGAGCAATTGACTGAGCAAAATTCCTCTGCAAGGCTTGAAACTTGACATGGATGATCTTGAGAAAATATTAGGACATTGGTGAGCACTTGGGGTCACTTGGAATCAAGGATCTTGATGCAACATGAAACCCTAGTTTAGGGTAGACTGCCTTAGGAGAGAGCTTGTTTGACCAACTCTTGGACTACCTTGAGCAACTTGGAGATCTTTCTTACAATGTTTTGAGAAATATGAGAGGGAAAATTTGGGGGTACAACAGCTTCCCCTGTTCAATATTCTTAAACCTGAGGATGCAGATTGGCTTTCGTGCCTTTCGTAATCCGAAGGTGGAAGTTGATTGAACACTAGAGTGCCCAGAAATTTGCACTCGCGTGAAGTGATAATTGTCTTGTGATGTCAGGAATGGGCTTATAGATTCCATTTGGAAATTGCTGATGAGGGGGGTGGGCTTCAAGATGCCATCTGAAGGAGTGTCGATCGAATAAGAGATTCTTTAGCGAGAGCTTGTATACCTGTTGTTGAGGAAGATTCCGCTAGGGAAGTCTGATCTTTTATTGAGAGAGATAGAAATTTAGGAGCTTCGTCGTCCGTCATTCTGCTGATGAGTCGTCGCTGTTGATATTTAGGAACTTTGGTCGTCCGTACTCAACTGAGGAAATAATTTTGCTGAGATTTAGGAACTCGTCCGTAATTCAACTGGAGGAACATCTCTACTGAGATTTAGGAACTCGTCCGTAATTCAACTGAAGAAACATCTCTGCTGAGATTCAGGAACTCGTCCGTAATTCAACTGAGGGACATATCTGTCGAGATTTAGGAGCTCGTCCGTAATTCAACAACTTTGCTGAGATTTAGGAACTCGTCCGTAATTCAACTGGGAAAATATCTGGCGAGATTTAGATTTAGGAGCTCGTCTGTAATTCAATAACTCTGTTGAGATTTAGGAACTTGTCCGTAATTCAACTGAGAAAACAATCTTTGCTGATATTTAGGAGCTCGTCCGTAATTCAACTTGAGTAAACATATTTGCTGAGATTTAGGAGCTCGTCCGTAATTCAACTGAGGAACCATCTCTGTTGAGATTTAGGAACTCGTCCGTAATTAAATTGAGGGACATACCTGTCGAGATTTAGGAGCTCGTCCGTAATTCAACAACTTTGCTGAGATTTAGGAACTCGTCCGTAATTCAACTGGGAAAATCTATGTTGAGATTTAGGAACTGTTCCGTAATTCAACTGAAGAAATATTTATGCTGAGATTTAGGAGCTTGTCCGTAATTCAACTGAAGAAATATTTTTGCTGAGATTTAGGAACTCGTTCGTAATTCAACTGAGGAAAGCATCTATGCTGAGATTTAGGAACTTGTTCGTAATTCAATTGAGGAAATATTTTTGCTGAGATTTAGGAACTCATCCGTAATTCAACCGAGGAAACATCTCTGCTGAGATTTATGAGCTCGTCCGTAATTCAACTGAGGAACATATCTTTGTCGAGATTTAGGAACTCGTCCGTAATTCGACTGTGGAAACATCTCTGTCGAGATTTAGGAACTCGTCCGTAATTCAACTGAGGAAACAAACTCTGTTGAGATTTAGGAGCTTTTCCGTAATTCAACAACTCTGCTAAGATTTAGGAACTTGTTTGTAATTCAACTGAGAAAACAATCTTTGCTGAGATTTAGGAGCTCGTCTGTAATTCAACTTGAGTAAACATCTTTGTTAAGATTTAGGAACTCGTCCATAATTCAACTGAGGAAACATCTCTACTGAGATTTAGGAACTCGGCCGTAATTCAACTGAGGAAAGCATCTCTTCTGAGATTTAGGAACTTGTCCGTAATTCAACTGAGAAAACAATATTTGCTGAGATTTAGGAGCTCGTCCGTAATTCAACTTGAGTAAACATCTTTGTTGAGATTTAGGAACTCGTCTGTAATTCAACAACTTTGCTGAGATTTAGGAGCTCGTCCGTAATTCAACTGAAGAAACATCTCTATTGAGATTTAGGAACTCATTTCATAGCTTGAATTTTGTGAGAATCTTTCCTGAAAGGTAAAGGTTAGCTGTATGTAATGCATGATATGTATCAAGCAAATGATGTTCTCAAAATAAATGAGATTGTGTTGTATGATGCGCATGCATGTCATGATGTATGGAAATGTAGTGTTTTGAGCTGGGGAAAATAAATCCCGAATTGCTGCTGGAGAAAAGAGTTGAATTCTTCATTTTTGCTGGAAATAGTGAATGAAGATGATTGTGAGAATAAACCTGTAGGAGAGGATAACTCGTTGGGTAATAAACTGATGAGAGAATGACTTTATGGGGAAGAGATGCTCTGCTGAGGATACCGTTGATAAATTCAACTGGGGATGAACTACCATTGCTGGTGATAATGAAACATGTTGGGGATTGAATTCCTGTTTTGTGAAAGGAAAGAACTCCGTTGGGGATGATTTTCCAGTTGCGACTTCACGGGGAATAATCTTTTAGATTCTACTGTGGATGATCTTCCAAAGTCTACTGGGGATAATCTTCCAGAGTCTACTGGGGATAATTTTTATACTCCGCTGAGGATGATAAGACTTTTTAGTGCTAATGGTAGATAAACTCTTCTTGGGGAGAATATTACCGATTCATTCATAGTTGTGAGTCTCAGCTGGGGAGAGCTAACACCACTATATTTCTCTTACTCTGCGGGGAATGAATGTACTTTCAATCGTTTCCTCCAAATAGGTTTATCCCTATACCTGGTAGATAGAGCAACTGTTCGGTTTGGAAATTTCTCGTTTGCCCCTATTTCTGATATTACAAGTAATTGTCTTTTGTTTCGCATGTAAATTTTATGAGCAGCAATCAATGTCAAATGCATATATCAAAAATGAACATTGGACGTTCTCGCAAAACAAAACAGAAAAAAGGAAAACAGTTTGAAATTTATTTGTGAACATGACTTATATTGATTTTGAAGTTAGCCTGTAAATAGGCATTTTTGTACAAGAGGCTGACGTTCTAGTAAGAGAATGCCGCCGAACAAATAGAATTTATACAGTTTGTGAAAAACAAAGAAAAACACTTATGTGAACAACCCCACTGGGTTCCAACTCTGATATAGCCTTTATGTCCTCGAGCATCTCCTCCCTTCGCTACTTGGATGAAGGTGGATCAGACTGATTGGTGTCGTCCGAGCTTGATAGTCAATACCGAAGTCTGGTTGCAAGGTGATCCAATAAGACATAGTGTTACACTTTAATCCCTAATTTTTGCATGGACCGCCCTTTCGGGTTTTCAATCCACCGGGATACCGTTTTTTGCCCAAGCCTCCTTTTCAGGTTTTTGACTTGCCGAGTGTACAAATTTTTTCATTTTCATCCCTTATTTTTGCCTGAACCCTTTTGGTTCGCCGGGAAGCCCTTATTTTTGCCTAGGCCAGTCGACCTAGCGGGTCTTTGGTTATGCGTATTATTTTTTCACTATGTATGCATTGACGGGGTGAGGAAGGTTGTCACCATCCATGGTGGTTAGAATCATAGCTCCTCCTGAGAAAATGTTCTTAACCACAAATGGCCCTTCGTACGTAGGGGTCCATTTGCCCCTGGGATCACCTTGAGGTAGAATGATGCGCTTGATCACCAGATCCCCAACTTGATACTCTTGTCGTCTGACTTTCTTGTTAAATGCCTTGATCATTTGCTTTTGATACGTTTGACCATGATAAATAGCAGTAAGTCTCTTTTCGTCAATTAGGTTTAGCTGATCAAGCCGGGTCTGAACCCAATCATCTTCACTCAAACCTGCATCCTTCATAATCCTAAGAGAGGGTATCTAAACTTCAATGGGCAAGACCGCCTCCATGCCATATACCAAGGAATAGGGTGTTGCCCCTGTTGACGTCCGCGCTGAGGTACGGTACCCATGAAGAGCGAAAGGTAACATCTCGTGCCAATCTTTGTATGTCACTGTCATCTTCTACACAATCTTCTTAATGTTCTTATTGGCCGCTTCAACAGCCCCATTCATCTTCGGCCGGTAGGGAGAAGAGTTGTGATGCTGTATCTTGAACTACTTGCAGAGCTCGGTGATCATCTTATTGTTGAGATTTGTACCATTGTCCATAATGATCATCTCTGGTACACCATATCGACAGATCAAATTGTGCCGAATAAATCGTGCCACGCCGTTCTTGGTTACTGTAGCAAAGGAAGCTACTTCAACCCACTTCGTAAAGTAATCAATTGCTACCAGGATGAAACGATGCCCGTTGGATGCCGTAGGTCTGATCTCGCCGATCATGTCGATGCCCCACATTGCAAAAGGCCATGGAGATGTCAAGACGTTTAGAGGAACTGGAGGTATGTGCATTTTATCAGCATAGACTTGGAACTTATGATAAGTCCGAGAATGCTGATAACATTCTGATTCCATTGTAGACCAATAATATCCTCCCCGTAGGATTTTCTTCGCCATAGTGTATCCACTGGAATGAGTCCCAAAGGTACCCTCATGTAACTCTACCATAATCCTTTCTGCTTCGTTCCTATCCACACATCACAGCAAGGTTGAGTCATGGTTACGCTTGTAAAGGATGCCATTACTGATGAAAAACTTCGCCGCGAACCTCCTCAGAAACTTATTATCATTAATAGATGCACCCTCGGGGTATTCCTGAGTCTCAAGATACTTCTTTACCTCATGAAACCAGGGTTTATCTGCTACCTCTTCAGTCTCAATGTCACATCAATGTGCGAGTTCGTCCAACCTCTCAATGGTAATCTGAGGAGCCTCACTATCCCATCTAACCTTGAACATAAAAGACATCGTAGCTAGCGCGTCCGCTAACTGATTCTCCTCTCTAGGGAAGTGTTCAAAGGTTATCTCCTTGAAGTGTGGAAGCAACGTCAATACATATTCCTTGTAAGGAATAAGATTTGGGTGTTTCGTATCCCACTCGCCTTTGATCTGACTGATCATGAGAGCGGAATCTCTGAATACACTTAAGAACTTAATCCTTAGGTCAATAGCTGCTCGAAGACCCATAATGCACGCTTCATACTCCGCCATGTTGTATTTGCAGTTGAAACATAGTCGGGAGGTGAACGGAGTATGAGAGCCTTCAAGAGATATGATCACGACACCGATGCCATTACCCAAAGCGTTTGAAGCTCCATCAAAGTACATAGACCATCAGGATCTTTCCTCAGGTCCTTCATCCGGTCCAGGTGTTTCACAGTCAGTCACCAACGTAATATTCTCATCCGGGAATTTAAAGTTCATAGACTGGTAATCGTCCACTGCCTGATGTGCTAGATGATCTGCTAACACACTTCCCTTGATTGCCTTTTGAGTCGTGTATTGGATATTGTATTCAGTCAAGATCATCTGCCATCTTGCTATTCTTCCGGACAAGGCAGGCTTTTCGAAGATATACTTGATTGGATCCATCTTTGATATCAATAGGGTAATGTGAGTCAGAATATACTATCTCAGCCAGCGAGCAGCCCATGCCAAAGCGCAACAAGTTTTCTCAAGCAACGAGTATCGGATCTCGCAGTCGGTAAACTTTTTGCTAAGGTAATAAATAGCATGCTCTTTTCAGCCAGACTCGTCATGCTGCCCCAGCACGCATCCCATTGAATTATCGAGTAATTTCAAGTATAAGATCAAAGGTCTCCTTTCAACTGGAGGCATCAAAATAGGAGGCTCTTGGAGATACTCTTTGATCCTTTCGAAAGCAGCCTGACATTCATCGTTCCATCTTACCACTTGATCTTTCTTCAGCAACTTGAAGATTGGTTCACAAGTAGCAGTCAGGTGTGAGATGAATCGGGCAATATAGTTGAGACGTCCCAGAAAGCCTCTGACTTCTTTTTCTGTTCGGGGAGCTGGAATTTCCTGTATAGCCTTCACCTTTGCAGGATCCACTTGAATACCTTTATCACTTACGAAGAAACCCAGCAGCTTACTAGATCTCACCCCGAAGGTGCACTTGCTTGGGTTTAGCCTTAGTCTGTACAACTTCAACCTATCAAATAGCTTCTGAAGATGGTCAAGGTGCTCTTCCTCAGTCTGGGACCTTGCAATCATATTGTCAACATATACCTCAATCTCATGATGGATCATGTCGTGCAACAAAGCGACCATGGCGTGCTGATACGTTGCCCAAACATTCTTCAATCTGAAAGGCATGACCTTATAGCAAAAGGTACCCCATTGAGTAACAAAAGTTGTTTTCTCCATGTCTTCGGGAGCCATTTTAATCTAATTGTAACCGAAGAAACCATCCATAAAGGAGAAGACCTTATGTTGTGTGGTGTTGTCAACCAGAACGTCGATATGAGGCAGAGGGAAGTCATCCTTGGGGCTTGCCCTATTCAGATCCCTATAGTCAGCACACATTCGAACTTTACCATCCTTTTTCGACACTGGAACCACGTTGGCAACCCACTGCGGGTAAGAAGTAACTTCTAGAAAACCGACATCAAACTGCTTCATAACTTCGGCCTTGATTTTCTCAGACATCTCTAGGAGTATTCGGCGGACTTTCTGTTTCACTGGAGGACAGTCTTCCTTGGTAGGCAAGTGGTGAACCACGATATCAGTATCCAACCCAGGCATATCTTCATAAGACCAGGCAAAGATCTTCACATAGTCATGCAGCATCTGAATCAACCGTTGCTTGACACTAGACTCCAGATTTGCACCGATCTTGACCTCTTTCTTGTCTACTTCTGTACCCAGATTTAATGTTCCCACTGGTTCTTCATGCGGCTGTATGGCCATCTCTTCTTGAAGTAACAGTCTAGCAAGTTCACCAGGCACTTCGCAATCATCTTCACCTTCGTCCTCGGCTTGGTTGATCGGACTTTTGAAGTCATAACTGGCAGTACTAGAGTCGTTATCAGTGGGATCCAGAGTGGATTTAGACCTGTATATGTGAGTGTGTGTAAAATAGTTGTTTTGCAAGATAAAAAGAAAAAGAAGGAGCGCAAAATTTGTAATGCAAGAAAACATCCAATGCTTTTATTAATGATATATGGAGATGACACATATTAAGCCCTCAACCAAAGCCATGGTGTCTCGGGTAAGGCATCGGGCCGTAAATTTTTAAAATTGTCTGTTACAAATTCAAAACAAAAGTCTATTACTGTGTAATAAAAGAAATTAGCATGAAGTCCTTTACCGTCTAATTGCTTAGTCCGCCGTCGGTAGTCGGGTAAATCCAGCTGTCGAACTCAGACTCTTCCATATCATCATCCCCAATAGCATTTACTCCCGCGTCATGTTTAGGAGCCGTTATGACATTAGGCTTCTCAGGCGCTTCAAACTCGATCTCCTTAGCTTCAATCAGATCCCGTACCTTATTCTTCAAGACCCAGCAATTATTCTTATCATGCCCCGGGCTATCAGAGTGAAAAGCATAGCGGGCGTTCGGATTATATAGCGGTGATGTGGTGTTAGGATTCTTCGGGGCATCCCTTAGAGTCACCAAATTGGTCTTCAGCAGTTGCGGAAGAATTTGAGATAGAGTCATACTGAGCCGAGTAAACTGTCTTTGCAGCCTCTCTGCTCTTGGCTGGTTGTTGTGTTGTGGGGCAACAGTTGGTCTTGAAATAACTACCGCATTAACCGCTTGGAGGCGCTCGGGTCGACTTTGGCTCCTAGAGTTGTAAACTGCACTAGAATCCTTCTTGAAAGGCTTATTCTCAGTACTTGACGAACCACCCTTCTGTATTTTGCCTCTCTTGATACTAGCTTCAACTCTCTCCCCATTCATTATCAATTTGGTGAAACCAGACGATGAACTTCCGATCAAATGGTTGAAATATGGACCAAATAAGGTCCCATGAAACATATCCACCAACTCCCTGTCAGCCAGAGGGGGTTGGACTCTACCAGTAAGGTCTCTCCATTTCTGAGCGTAATCTTTAAAACCTTCGCTCGCACCCATAGACATACCCTGAAGTTGGGTACGTGTGGGAGCAAGGTCGGCATTATATTGGTACTTCTTGTAAAAAGCAGTAGCAAGGTCCTCCCAGTTACGGACATTAGCTCCTTATAGCTGATAGAACCACTCAAGTTGAGTCTCTGAAAGACTATCTTGAAAGAAATGAATCCAGAGGTTCTTGTCAGCAGTATATGGTTGGATTTTTCTAACATACGAGCTGAGGTGTAGCTTTGGGCAGGAGACCCTGTCGTATTTAGCAAAGACTGGTGCTTTAAACTTGTGGGGAATCACCACCCCAGATGCCAGACCTAAATCACCAAAGTCTAATCCAGGTATCTTCTGGATCTCCATCGCACTTAACCGGTCTTCGAGTTGTTTATACATGTACTCAGCATGAGGATACTGGTCTTTATCAAAGTCAGTCTCATTGTCAGAAACCACAGGGCTAGGAGCCCTCCTTTCTTCTTGGTTATCTCCCCCTCCAGATGAGTGGGACAAATCAACTTCTTCTCGCAGCCTGTTCTCAAACCTGTGGCCCATGTTCAGGAGGACTTTCTTCTTCTTCTTCTTCTTCTTCTTCTTATCCTTCAAGATAAGAGTCTTCAGATCTTTCTGCCCCTTGGCCAGGCTCATGAACATTTCCTGGAACTGAGTGTTCTGAGCTTGAAGAGCCTTAATAGCTTGATCAGTGGATGTTTCAGTAGACATGATGCTAAAATAAACAGCGAAGAAGATAAGATACCTGTAAGGGTACCTGTAATGAGGTGCATGGAAATGGAATGTGTATGATATGATTTCAAAGACTTTTAGGGAGATTCAAATTAGTAGACCAAAATAAAACACACTTTTATTAGATTAAAAACTTGAAACAATGTTCGACAAATGCCTTTAAGGCGTTACAAAGAGAAAAACTGAAAAGTAAATTAAAACTAGAAATAACAAAAGAAATCATCTCTCCCATGGTTGTTTTCCTTGCGTGCTGACATAGTCGTTGAGGACCTTCTCATTCTCCAGCTGCCTTGTAAGCTTCAGGATCTTTCGTTCCTGTTCATGATACTTCTCTCTGTAAGTATCCCGTTCTTCTCTTAACTGGATCCAAGACCTCTTTAATTCCCCAATGTCAGTAGGCATGTATGGATGGAGGACAGTATGAGGAACCCCTTCTTCATCAGTACTCTCAACAATTACCAGTAAGACAGCTTCGCATTGCATCCCCAGTTTTTGAGCACGGGCTCGAACCCACCGGAGATACGGTTCCATCGGAAGAGAAGTCTTCGCTCCTAGCTCATGCGGATCAGACCTGTTAACCCTATTCCAAGCTCGTATGAACCTGCGGCAATGTCCCTCAACATCCCCTTGGAAGTCAAAGACAATGCTCGGAATCAACAACTCTTGAGGACCGTCCTTTCGAGCTCGCCCAAACTGTCGTAAGGCTAGACAAGGATTATAGGTGATCCCTCCCCTAATTCCAAGCAAAGGAACATTGGGTTATTCTCTGCACTGGTCAATAACAACTACTTCTTCCATGTCTTTAGTGCTCCAGATGATGTCCGTATGAGCAAGGGACATAATTCTGTAGGCCCAACCCATACCTTCCTTGTTCTTTAAAACAGATTTGGGGAGGTGAGAAATAAACAACCTCGCCATCAATGGTGCACAACACATAAGGGTTCCCCATTTCTGAGCAGTACGGGCATAAAGAGCATGTAGAATGTCACCTAAGAGAGTAGGCACTGGATTACGGGACATGAAGATCTTCAATGCGTTCACGTCGACGAAAGAATCTGAATTAGGAAACAAAACCAAACCATAAATGAGAAGTTCCAGGATATCTTCGAATGCTTGAAAGTCCAAACTGTCTCAAAACTGTTGAGGCTGATCAATCAAGAACTTAGCCAAGAAGCCTTTTACCCCACTCCAAGTCTCCCAGTTAGACATTACTTCAGCCTTTGTCAGATGTAGGGCTGTAGCAGCATCCTCTGGCCTAAGATTTGTCTCCCAACCTATAAATGGCGTCTGCTCTAGAATATAAATACCAAGTAAATCAGAGAACTCCTCCAAAGTAGGGACCAACTGATAGTCCGAGAAGGTGAAGCAGTGGTGCAACGAGTCGAAGAACTGGAACAGGACACTCATCATCTGCTCATCCATCTTAAAAGTGACCAAACCAAGGAGGTGACCATGTCTTCTGATAAAGGATGAAGTATCTGGAACTTTAGAAACCAACTCTCTAAGTTGAGCAGGGATTTATATGAAGCTGATGCGAATAGTATTTTTGCGCATAAATGACATGATCTGCAAAACAGAACAAAGATGAATCCCCTCGGTCTTTGAAATGGGTTAGTCTGATGAAATATGAATGCGATGTCATGATGCATGATGTCATGATAAGAACACACCACAAGTATTCACAAATAGCAAACATGGTAAAGGCATACAAGTCACACAGTAGCCCTTAAATTTCAAGCTGGCATGGAGTTTAGATATTACCCTCTTTCAGTTTAGTTGGTTCAACCTATCCTAGTAATAGTAACCGGGTTCTAGAGGATCTCAATATCACTGACCACCCTCTATTGGTCATAATTCCAGTTTAGAAACCTTTTCTTGCATCCAGAATCATCGCGAGAGTTTGGTCTCAATGAGTGTAGCATACTGCTACTTTTCTATGGCCAAGTTGGTCAATTATAGGTTCTAAGGTTAGTTGGTGCTTGATGACCCCTTAGCAGCCCCATATTCTCCTTGTTCCTCCACAAGGGATATCGGTACAAACTAAAGTTCCACACCAATGTAGCTACTTCTTCAACCGTATCGATCTACGATGTACAATTCCCTCACAGTCTATTGCTACTTACCTAAAAGGTATCCCCAGATCCAGGTTAGGATCTACAGTAACTCTGATTTAAACCCACAAAGATAAATCATATAAATCAAGCAATTGAAAACATTATGATGAACTATTCCTAAGGTACACCCCACTTATTCATCCCCAGCAGAGTTGCCAGTTCTGTGATACAGTGGGAAGAACTGACTGTTTTTTTGGAATGCTGGTTCTCATTTTGCATATATGTTTGCAAAATGTCGCGGTAAGCAAGAGTCTCCACCGAATTTTATTTTATCCAACAAGGAAAGGATAAAAGCACAGAAAAATTCCTTTTTCGAGATATTTCTGAGTACGGGGGGTAGATTATAGAAAGGGAAGGTATTAGCACCCTTTCTATCCGTAGTTATCTACGGGCTCTTAGGTACTTGCTCATCATTTTCAAAAAAAATTTCTTTGTGCTTGTGGGTTTTGAAAAGTTTTTGTTTTAACTTCGATTTAACTCTTGCGTCTGTCTTCAAGAGTGTAATGAAGTGTTTTTTGAAAACTTTGTTTGTAAAGGAGTGTAAGTGTGAAATTTTTTGTTTGAATTGAGCAAGTACTTAAGAACTAATCTACCTACTCGAAAAAGGAATTGTTTTATGTTTGTTTCCTTTAGACAATGCTATCCCACTATTAGTGAGTAGGTAGCATCGTCTTTGGAGTTTGAGGGTCAATTCGAAAGAGGGACATACGGTCACTAAAGCAATGTTAGAACGTCTTAGCGGTAACCCTAATGTCTTAGATCATTTATCCGAGGCAACAATATTCTAGGCAACCATTTCGAGGCAACTATGATCTTTTAGACAAGAGGGCGACCTCTAAAACGACTTATACTCAATGACCATTTACGAAGGCAACCAAGTGGGATGTACCCTAAGAGTGCACATGTGCGAGTGTATTGATTTCAGTTATTTTTATCTTTGCACAATTAAAGGTGATCTAACTGTTTTAAATTTGGTCATTCATTCTTGTCATGCAAACCCTATTATCAAACATCTAGCAGTTGAATATTTGCAGAAATTAAAGGTGCGGAAATTAAACTAAATTATTACAAGGCGTCGGGTATTTACATCGCCAAAGATAAACCCTTTGAAATTTAAAAGCAGAAAAATAAATAAATGTCCTAATTAAAATTATTACAAACTGGGAGCAGATACAATAATTTGGATAAAGAAAAAAAAAGCGCGCGAGACAATTGAATTGAAAGCGAAACTAGGATTTTGACCCTCTTAATTAAAAGAAATGTTTTTTTGTTGTTTTAAAATATTTTTTAAGAAAAGAAATTAAATCCTAAAATTAAATGCTAAATTAATTAGTAATTAAATTAATTGATGATAAATAATTAAATGACATATTTTTGGAGTTTTGTTAATTTAGGAAAGAAAACAAAATAATTAAATTAATGTTAAAACCTAGTTATTCTAATTGATTTTTTAATTATTTGCAAAATAAATGAAAGTTATCTAAAATTAACCTAATTAAATTAATTAATATTTATTAATGAAAAATAAAATTCTAAATTTATTTGGACATAAAAATATTTTTGTGATTTTTGAAAAGAAAATTAATTAATTGTTAGTAGAAAAAACAATAAATTAATTAATTAAAGAAAAGTATAGGAAAAAGAAATAAGAAGTGAGAAATGGGCCTGATTTTAGGGGGTGAATAACAGCTTTCTGGGCCCAATTGAGGAGATCCAATTTGACTTTTTGCAATCCTGTGCATTGCGTTTGACTGGCCTTTTGGTGCACCCTCAGTGGTAGCCACCAGATCTGCCCATCTGGCGTGTGGATGATGAATGTCCATGGTGGATCTTCTAGCCTCGCTTGCACTGAATCACCTGAAATAATAAGGAAAAATAACAAATGCTGGAGGCAGGGATCGAACCCCTGACCTCCAGCCTCTAACGCCTTAAGCATACACCTGGTGACCACTGGGCTATGTTGTCTTGATTGTTAATATATCAAACGCTGGAGATAATATATAAAACAAAAGAAAATTGGAAAACAAAATAAAAAATGCGCGCAATAATTTGAATGGGCCTATGGGGGAATGACACGCCTTCATCCCCTTCCTCTCTCCGTGGCTAGAACCAGAAACACCTATACCCACGGACAAATGTTCGTCGCTACAGACCTTGCTCCTTCCAAAAGCTTCTACATGCCACATAAATGGAATCTAACACCATGGTTAGATTCGTCTTGTCTTCCTGATCACAACTATAGCCATTACTAGAGCCAATTGTTCATGAAATCAAAAACCCTAAAAAACTCCAAGAAAACCTAACAATGGTGATTCACGACACAAGTCATATAAATGAAATTGAATAATGCCAAAATCTTGCAAATGCTCTGTAGATTAAGATTATGCCATTATTTTGCGCTATGGATGCAAGAATAAAGCTTTTCGAATTCAAAAAGATGATGATACCAATGCGGACTTACAGTGCGTGGGAGGGCTTGAAAGCGCTTGGTTTTGATTGCTTTAGGTTATGGAAACTTCCAGGAAATGATTGGGAGAGGTATCGAGCCTTGAGGATGCATCTAAGTGGGATTTTGAACTCACACTTTTTGCTTATTTTTTCAGACCCTATTCTTGCTCTCACGCTTGCTTCTAACCTCGTTTTTAATCTGCCTCGCCTCCTTATGTATTAGACAATGCATTAGGGTTGTTAAACTGATCAAAATCTTCTTCTTTTAATGCTTTGGATCTTGATTTGATTTGCTTTGAAGATCTTTCCAAACATGGATTATTTTGAATCTTTTTGTTCACTCAAGCCTTAATGCAAATTTGGAATGATGCTAGCTGTTCAATGAAGCCTGAAACAACACAAAATCCTAGGTTATTAATGTTTTGGATTTTTATTTGATTTATTTTGATTTAAATCAAATTAATTCAAATAAAAATCAAAATAATTAATAAAAATATGATATGGACAAGTGGAAAAGGCTAGAGCACATGGGCTATGATGCCAACTCAAAACAAGTGAAAAATAATGGGCCTATTTGGCAAAATTTGAAGTTTTGGGGATAGTTGACTTTTGGCAATTTTGCAAAAAAAGGTCAACTTCAAAAATGCATAACTTTCTCAATTTTGACTCTTTGGAGGTGTTATTTGACTTTTTAGAAATATTGAGATGTCCTCTAATCAACCCTTTTGGTCTTATCTCAATTTGATATTCCATGCTCCAGTATGAAGCTTTGACAAAAAAAGGTGTTTTTGTTGACTTTTCAAAATGACCTATAATGTCCAAATTCATAACTTCTTGTGAGTGCATATTTTGATCTTGGGAGATGAATATGGATTATAGGGAATTGCATCCTCTTCAAAATGATCTTTGTATGGGTCATTTCTCATAAATTATGAGAAAGTTATGCTTGGTCAAAGTTGAGTTGACTTTTCCTACAAAACCCTAATTTAGCAACTTTTGAATCTTGATGAATTGTGAGCAATCCTTGATGAATCATGATCAACCCTTGATAAAATGATGACATATACTTAAAAATAAGGATGTTGACAAAAAATATTGAAGTTTGACTGTATGTAGGTCACAATTGACTTTTGCCCTATCACAGTCGATTTTTGGGCCTTTTGAGCAATTGACTGAGCAAAATTCCTCTGCAAGGCTTGAAACTTGACATGGATGATCTTGAGAACATATTAGGACATTGGTGAGTACTTGGGGTAACTTGTACTCAAGGATCTTGATGCAACATGAAACCCTAGTTTGGGGTAGACTGCCTTAGGAGAGAGCTTGTTTGACCAACTCTTGGTCTACCTTGAGCAACTTAGAGATATTTCTTGCAATGTTTTGAGAAATATGAGAGGGAAAATTTTGGAGTACAACATATTGATTCAATAACAGAAACAAAATATGGATTACCTTTATTTTTGGCAACTTTGGGAGTCTTTTGAGAAGTTCCTTCTTCAGCTTCTTTCCTTTTCCTTGATTTTCTGGGAGCAATTTCTAGAGGTTGTTGCCTTAAATCACAAATGTTCACATCTGGATTTGTATCGTCCCTCTTGAATGCTTCCAGATACAGAAGAACAATATCTGGAGAAGAATATGTTTGAGTGAAGAGAGGAAAATCCTTCAGAGGCACTCTTCTGGTGATAATGACTTCCTTGGTGGTGATTGTTGGATCCTTCTTAATGGTTTCAATAATCTTCACCTTCTTCATATTTTTGGTGTTGAGAGGTTTACGAGCACAAGCTTCCATAGGGCTAGCTTGTTCAGCCTCAGTCAGATGTTCTATCAATCTGTTTTCTGTTAGAATATCTGAGATGAGTCTTCCCAGAGGGATTCAATCTCTCTTTGTTCTTTGTTCTTCTTTTTTTTCTTTGACGTTGATCTTCAGATGATTGAACAGAAGATGTGGAAGATTAACCTTTTCTTTGGTGGCGATGAAGTATAGAAGGTACTACTGATCAATGTTGATGTAATCTGGAGAACTTGTAGGCTTCCTGTGATTGATGCAACCCAAAATAATTTAGACCAAATTATGAGGTAATCCTTTAGGTCTTTGATTTTGTTGGACGGTTGGCCAGAAGTAAAAATTTCCTTTGAGATCTTGGTTAGGTCAGAACCTTTGTCAACCATGTCACTGCATCAAATACCTCTGTCGTCATGACCTATTAGTTGCCCAATGAGATCTTCAGAGATGATGATTTTCTTTCCCATAACAAAAGATATAACCTAATGATTTGAAGTTGTAGCGTGAATCCAGAATTTTTTAACAAGTCTTGGAAAAACTGGACCTAGGAGGCGATCAAAGTACTAAGGCCATCCTTGAAACTCAACATCACGGGTTAAACCGTATCCATTTTCCTTCGTGCTGATGAAATCTACAATGAGCTCACACAGAACTTCCAGCGAATCAATGGGTGTGAGGAGAGTTCTTAAGGGTTCTTCGTACCTTTCTGTTATTGAGGAAGAAGAGCCAGGAATTCTTTGAGAACCTTGAGAAAGTTGTTGAGAGAAAGCCATTTGTTCACGAAGACTTTTATTGGGTTTTTGAAAGATTGAACAATTTTAAAAGAGAAGTAAAATCGAGAGTGGAAGTGTGATAGTGAAGGTGAAAGAAGTATATATATAAGAAAATTGAAGAATTAATTAACACGAAAAAGATTTAAAGAAAAATGATTGTGTGCATTAATGATTCCTGAAAAGAGGGATAGCGTAAAGATATGGAACAATTACTGATTTGACACAGACCTCAATGCATCAACTCAATGTTTCAGTCTCTTCAGAATTTGAACACGTGTTCAGCCTTAGAGGAGGACCTTACATATAGAGTTGACAAATGTTGATATTGTGAACGCATGCTTCTATCTTTGAAATGAACCATTTGGAGAACGTTTAGATCTTCTTAGATAGATCCTGATACAATTTTCCTTCTTACTTCTGAAGAACTATTGATCAGATGTTCACACAAAAAAATAAAGGCATAAAATTATGACGGTTAAAGTATACATAAACAAAACTATCATTCTGGGCATAATTTTATGCTGAGATGTTTCAGAATGAAGTTAAACCTATCTTCAGAATGGGGTTTAGTGAAAACATCAGCCCGTTGATGGTTTGTGTCTATAAATTTTAATGAAAGAATTCCTTTCTGAATATAGTACCTAATAAAATGATGCTTAATTTCTATATGCTTAGCCCTAGAATGTAAAATGAGATTATTTGAAAGACATATAGCAGAAGTATTGTCACAGAGAATAGGAATGTTACTCTCATATATGTTGAAGTCTTCAAGTTGGCTTTACATCTAGAGCATATGTGTGCTGCATCTAGCTGCTGCTATATATTCAGCTTCAGCAATTGACAATGTAATGATGGATTGCCTCTTGCTGGACCACGAGATTAGATTGTCTTCCAGAAATTGGCAGCTTCCAGTAGTACTTTCTCTTTCTATTCTATCTTTAGCGAAGTCAACATCACAGTACCCTACTAATTTGTATTCTTTGGTTTTTCTATAGCAAAGACCAAGATTAGTAGTACCTTTCATATACTTGAAAATTCGCTTAATAGTTGTTAAGTGAGATTCTCTAGGATCTGATTGGAATCTAGCACACAGAAAGAAACTATACAGAATATCAGGTCTTGAAGCTGTTAAATATAAGAGAGAACTAATCATACCTCTATAGAGCTTCTGTTCTACCTTCTTACTTACCTCTTCCTTTTCCAAAATTCATGTGGGATGCATAGGAGTTTCGGTTGGCTTACATTTTGACAAGTGAAATTTCTTCAGAAGTTCTTTGACATACTTGCTTTGATGCATGTAGGTTCCTTATGATGTTTGATTGATTTGGATACCCAGAAAGAACTTGAGTTCTCCCATCAAGCTCATTTCAAACTCTGCCTGCATAGACTTAGCAAATTCTCTTCCAAAAGAGGCTTTAGTAGATCCAAAAATAATATCATCTATGCAAATTTGACAAACTAAAATGTCATTTTTAAATAGTTTGCAGAATAAGGTTGTGTCCACCTTCCCTCTGGTAAAATCATTTTCTAACAAAAAATTACTTAGTCTCTCATACCAAGCTCTGGGAGATTGTTTCAGACCATATAATGATTTATTAAGTTTATAAACATATTCTGGATGTTTTGAAATTTCAAAACCAGGGGGTTGGTGCACATGAACTTCTTCATCAATGTAACCATTTAAAAACTCACTTTTAACATCCATCTGATAAAGAGTGATTCCATTATTTACTACAAAAGAAATTAAAAGTGTGATAGATTCTAACCTGGCGACTGGAGCAAAGGTTTATATATAGTATATCCCTTCTTGCTTACTATAACCTTGTGCCACCATTCGGGCTTTATTTCTGACGACTTCTCCTTGTTCATTTAGTTTGTTTTTCAAGACCCATTTGGTTCCAATGATGTTAAACCCTTTTGGTTTAGGAACTAGATCCCACACATCGTTTCTAGTGAACTGGTTTAGTTATTTCTGCTTTGCAAGTATCCAGTTATTATCCAAAAGGGCTACATCAATGAAAGTTGTCTCAATCAGAGACACTAATCCCATGAGAGTTTCTTTAGAATTTATGAATGTAGATCTTGTTCTGATTGGGTCTTCTTTCTTTCCCAGAATATTGTTTTTCGGATGAGCTAAACTGCTTCTGGAGTGTCTTTTCTGGATGGGCTCTTTAGATGTTGCTGTAATGTTTGTGACATCTTCTTCTGGATTTGATTGTGATTCCTTGTAAGGAACTTCTGATGCAGTGTCTTCAGTACATGTAAATTGAACTTCTATATATGTAAAAAATTTACCCTGCTTTGAATTTTGAGAGCCAAGATTATCATCAATCTGACACTGATAGACTCTTCCACAATTCGTATTTCTGTGTTATATACTCTATAACCTTTTGAGCATTCAGAGTATCCCAACATGAGACACTTTTGTGCTTTAGATTCAAACTTGTTCAGATGTTCTTTAGTGTTTAAAATAAAACAAGTACATCCGAATGGATGAAAATAAGAAATGTTGGGCTTTCTGTTCTTCCACAGTTCATATGGAGTCTTATCCAGAATAGGTATTATGGAGATTCTACTCTGAATATAAAACAATGTGTTAATTGCTTTTGCCCAGAAATTCTTAGCAATGTTAGTCTCGTTGACCATGGTTCTGGCCATTTCTTTTAAAGTTCTATTCTTTCGTTCTACAACTCCGTTTTGTTGAGGAGTTCTAGAACAAGATAAATCATGAGAGATGCCATTCTCAATAAAAAATAATTCAAATTTTTTATTTTCAAATTCCTCACCATGATCACTTCTGGATTTAACAATTCTAAGATGTTTTTCGTTTAGGACTTGGTTACAGAAAGTAAAGAACACAGAGTGTGACTCATCCTTGTGTATTAAGAACTTTACCCATGTCCATTTGCTATAGTCATCTATGATCACTAATCCATACTTCTTGCCACTAATGGATGCAGTTTTCACTGGTCCAAATAGATTTATATGCAGAAGTTCTAATGGTCTAGAGGTAGAAACAACATTTTTTGTTTTGAAAGAAGGTTTTGAATTTCTCAATAATTTCTCATCACAAAGCCCTTGGAGCTCAAGATCCAGTTAGGGTTTCATCTGCTCAAGATTTCTCCTTGCACTGTTGACCCAAATTAGGGTTTGTGTTTGCACAAAGATGTTTTGACCTAAAATGCATAAGATGACTTTCATGCCTCATATTGGACTCCCAAGTTTATCCATATCAAGTTTCAAGTCTTGATTCCAAATTTTGCCTAGTCAATTGGACAGTTGACCTAGAAATCAGCTGTATTGGGGAAAAAAGTCAATTGTGGCCAATTGACAGTCAAATCTCATAAAAACTGACCCACATCAACATTATGAACTCACATGGACCATTTGATCAAGTTTGGATCACAATTCCACAAGAAATTTGATCAGATCACCAAAAGGGCAAAATGGTCATTTTTAGGGTTTTGACTGCACAATGGCAATTTTTGACTGTTTGACCTAGC
This sequence comes from Vicia faba, assembly GCA_948472305.1. Taxonomy (NCBI): domain Eukaryota; kingdom Viridiplantae; phylum Streptophyta; class Magnoliopsida; order Fabales; family Fabaceae; genus Vicia; species Vicia faba. The sequence continues at coordinate 275,034 of CATIWC010001200.1, read as the reverse complement.
CAATGGTAAACCAAGCTCACATATGGACTCAAGGACCCCATGGAATTGTCTTGACATGCTCAACAAGTTCAAAAGATCCCAAATGCACAAGATTGACAGTTGAATTTCCCAATCAATTGATCAATTTTGACTGTATACTGAAAAGTCAAACTTTGACTTTTTGGTCAAAATCAAGAGTCAAGATTCATTTTTCATCAAAACATTCCAAATCATGAAACTTGTTCATCAAGAAATCAAGAATTGTAAATTAGGGTTTGAAATGAGAATTTTTCATAACTTAGAATTTTTCTAAGTTATGAAAAACCCTAATTTTTTCCTAACTTTGCCCCACTTTCTCACCAAGATTCATTTGGATTCAAGCAAAATTCAAAACATGAAAGTTGTAGCCTATTTCATAATCTAAAACTTTGATTCACAAAGTTTTCCCAAAAGAAGCTTTCATCTCAAGTTACAATTTTTGGAACAAGGGTACCAAACCATTCTTAACTTAGTGAAAATTTGACCTATTTTAGGCAAGGTTTTTACCTAACTTCAAGACCATTTTTCACATACTTCCACTTGGGATTTCAATTTGCATTTCAAATATGGATTGTAGTACACATTCCAAGCTTTCCAAAATGTCCAAGAACTCATCAAACAACCTCATGACTTGAGAGAATCGAATTTTGCAATATGGCAAAAACTCACTTTTGAATTGGCCAATTTCCATGTTCATAACTTGTGCAATTTTTCAAATCAGCATGCTTCCCTTGATTACAGGCCTCTAAACCATCTAACACTCATAAATTTAATGCAAACTCTTTGTGCCAAGACCATGTTCTATGTGTTCAAGCATTGCATGATGGATTAATCCCAAAATAGATAAAGCACTTTAACCACTTTTGCAAAAAGTGAGCTTTATGTCAAGTTGCAAATCAGCAAGTACAGATCAAATCTCTTTGGCACAAGATTATGAACAAAACACACTGATCAAGGGGGAGGTTAGCAGCACATTAGGGGGGCCTCTAGCTGTCTAAAATTCAACTTGACCTTTTCTTGCTTAAGTGTTAAGAAACCTAGCATTTTGTAACACAACTTTGATCTCAGTAATAGAACCCTTAAGCAAATACTTTATACACATTCAAGACATCCTAACTGAGCTAGCACACGACTCCAACACCTCCATTGCCCTCTAGAACACAGAACCCCCCTCAAGCTGCCCAAACAGAGCACCTGCTGCAGTTTGAGTGTCAACTCTAATCCCTTTCATGCATTCCTGATAAAACCACATCAAACACATCCTACAACATCCCTTGAAGCTAATCCAAACATCAAACACGACCTGTAACTCCTCTAATCAGTTCCACCATTTTCACTTTCTTGTTTTGCAGTTGAAGTTCCATAGCTCGATTCAAAGTGTTTCAAAGCAAAGTAAAACTTGGAATAGCATCCCTGGACATCAAGGAAGTTGTACCAATCATCACCTTGCTCTGAAAGTACCTCCATCATCAGATACAACTTCAACTGAACAGGTATCTTCTTGAACTTCTATCTTCCAATGTAGGCATCATTAGCTCTAGGTTTGTGAACAAGAAGTGTTCTACTCATGCCCCTGAATCTGTACATACTTTTACTTTCCATTTATTTTGCCTGAGCTATGAGAATTTAAGGTCTGAATATGGAAGAAAAACTAGGTCAAGATTTGGGAATGATAAAATTCTCTCTCATTTCTGAGAGTTAGGAGGAGTTCTTTATATATTCAGAATCGTGATTCAATGCTTAACATTTTTGGTGTTGTAAGTTTGTGCAAAAAGTCAAGGAATCCAGATGTTTGAATCAAGTGTACAGGCGCGCGTTTTTGAACATTTTCTGGCTGGAGGTTGAAGAAGAACCTATTGGGCTGGGCTTGTTCTATATTTCTTATTTGCACCATGTTATTACTTTCACACCCCCTGAGTCCATTTTGTTTGTTTTAATGATTTTTTGACTTTTCTTTTTTCATTCTGACTTATTTATTTTTCCTCATGATATTAAAAATATAAAAATAATTTTTTACACCATTTTTGAATTTATAGGCATTTATTTGTTTAGATTAGTTATTTGTACATAAATAAATATATAAACTTACTTTTATTTAAAAATACCAAAAATAATGTAAACACCATTTTATTTTCATTTTTATTTTGTTTTATCTTCTTAAAATATTTTATATAAAATAACCTTTTCTTTATAAATATTAAATATTATTATTTTTATATATATAATACATATTTAGAAATTAATACATATATATATATATATATATATATATATATATATATATATATATATATATATATATATATATATATATATATATATATATATATATATATATATATATATATATATATATATATATATATATATATATATATATATATATATATATATATATATATATATATATATATATATATATATATATATATATATATATATATATATATATATATATATATATATATATATATATATATATATATATATATATATATATATATATATATATATATATATATATATATATATATTAGTATATTTAGGTTAAAATACAAAAATACCTACATTTTTCTTTTATTAATATTTGACCTCAAAAAATACCCTTTTTTATAAATATACTTCATTTTATTTTATTTTTGTATATAATTATTAAATATTGTACATATTAAATAGTTAATATATTTACTTAATAAAATTAGGGTTTTGCCCTTAAAACACAAAAACCCCAAAAATATTACTTTTTTTATTTTATTCATTTTGTTTATTTGACATAAAAAACACCCTTTTTCCATACATATAAAAACCCTTTTTTCATTTTGCATCTTTATTTTATTTTCCATTTAATTTATGCAATTAATTATCTTGTAAATAATTCCAAATTGATGTAATAGCTAGGTTTAAATTCCTTGTCTAAATATCCCCCCATTTGAACATTTGTACCCCCCTTCCCATATGGTGTTGTAATAGTTTAGAACTTTATTTTTCGCACTTTAATGCTTTCTAAATATACCATGTTAGAATTAGGGTTTGTATGCAAATAAAAAGAACAAAATAGTTTGACCTAATTTCAAGATAATCAAAGCATGAAAATGGACAACACATATCACACTTGCACCCCTAGGGTATTCCACTTGTTGCCTTCAATAAATGGGCCCATGCTAGGTCTCTTTGGGCAAAAACAAAACAAACAATCAAATGATCATAGTCCCTCGATGACGCTTTCGAAAAGTTGCCTAAAATGATCAAGTCCCTTTCAAAGAAAAATTGCCCAAAGATACTTAGCACTATTGCAATCATGGTCTAAACGATGACCCGTGCCCGTCCCTTTCACATCCTAACACAAGATTGTCCACCAAATACAATGGTGGAACAAAATTGTTAAAAGGGTTAAAACATAGCATAAATCTTTGGGAACTTTAGGGTAGATAGCTCTTAAGTACTTGTCAACTTGCAAAAGAAAACACTTGCCTATTTTCAAACCACACTTCACAAACACTTTCAAAACAAACTTTCAAAAAACCTTGAAACATCTTTTCAAAAAGACAAAACACCTTTTGTAAAACATTCGAGTAAAGAATTGTTACAAGGGTAGCCTAGACAAGGCATCTTTTTCAAAACATTTTCAAAACCACGCACAAAGCACCATTTCAAACAATTGAAAACCAGGGCAAGTTGATCTAAGCAAGTACCTAAGAGCCCATGGATAACCATGGATAGAAAGGGTGCTAATACCTTCCCTTTCTATAATCTACTCCCCGAACCCAAGAAAAATCTCAAAGGTTTTTGCTGTGCTTTTTAAACCTTTCCTTAGGATAAAATAAAAAGTCGGTGGCGACTCTTACTCAACCGAAACATTTGCGAAAACAAACGCAAAACCACAGTCAGTTTTCCCACCGTATCACAGAACTGGCGACTCTGCTGGGGAGAATTTTAAAAGTGGAGTAACCTTAGGGCTTAGATCACCCTCTTGCATGACTAATTATTTGATTTGATTGCTTTATATCTTGGCTCCTTTATTTGGGTTTGCAATCCTACACCCGGATTTTAGGAAACATTTCATAGATAGAAATACGTTGTGGAAACTGTGCGGGGTATACCGACACGGTCGAAGCAATATCTATATTAGTGCGACATATTTGTGAGTACCGGTAACCCTTGAGTTTAATCAAGGAGAGTACGGAGCCGCTAAGTGATGTCACTAAGTACTAATGACCTAGAACCTTACTTGACCATCTTGGCTTTTTATTAGGGGTAGTGAGATGACCGGCTTTGGTGCAGTCCGAAGTTGGTAGATACTCGATACTACACTCATTGAGGGTTGTTTTCTTGGAATATTTTGGTCGCTAGTTAAGTGGCTAAACCGAAACAATGAACAATGAAAACAATCCAATGATATTGAGCTCCTTAGAACCCGGTTACTATTTATAGGACAGGTTTTTAAGCCAACTACACTCAAGAGGGTACTTACCTATGAAACCCCATGCAAGCCTGAAACTAGGGTTTGGTGTGATTTGCTTGTACATGTGTTTTGTGCATACATCATAAACATCATAAAGCATCATATGCATTCACTAACCATTTCAAGGGTTTGGATCTTCATCTTTGTTCTTGTTTTGTAGGTCATGGAAATTCCTCGCAGAAAGACCATCCAAGTCAACCTTGTGAGAATCTCTCCTCAACTCAAGGAACTCACCTCAAGAATTCCGGAAAGTTCATCCTTCAGTGAAAGACATGGTAGACTGCTCAGCTTAGTCAACACCAACATTGAAGAAGACATGATGAAAGTGCTATTCCAGTTCTTTGACCCTCTTCACCACTGTTTCACTTTCCCTGATTACCAGTTGGTGCCCACTTTGGAGGAGTTTTCTCAACTCCTGAGAATTCCTATCCTTAATCAACTACCCTTCAACGGTACGGAAAAGGAACCAAAGCCGGAAGATGTTGCTCGAGCATTACATCTACAACCATCCGACATCAAGGGGCATTGGGAAACCAGAAGCGGCGTCAAAGGATTCTTAGCAAAATTCTTGTTTGAGAAGGCACAAGAATGTTGGAATTCATTGGACCTACAAGCCTTTGAAGAAATTGTGGCACTCCTTATCTATGGGTTAGTCTTGTTCCCAAACTCTGACCAATTGATAGATGTCAACGCCGTCAAAATCTTCTTGTCCAGAAATCCAATACCAACATTGCTTGGGGACATCCTTCACTCATTTTACACACGAACAATGAGACAGAGGGGTGTTCTCATGTGCTGTACTCCTCTCCTTGCAAGGTGGTTTATTTCGCACCTTCCACAATCTGTCTTGAAGAATGACCAAGGCTCAAGGTGGTCCCAACGGTGTGGTCCCAACGGTTGATGACTCTTACTCACTCTGATGTACGTTGGTGTTCTCGGTCCAGAGAAAATGTCATCATCGTCGATCGTTGTGGAGAGTTTCCTAATGTTCCTTTACTTGGAATCAGAGGAGGTATCACCTACAACCCTTGCCTAGCTTTGAGGCAATTTGGATATGCACGGAGGGATGTCCTTCATGACATGTTGATTCCTGACCTAGTTTTTGACTTCGACAATGATGCGCAAGGACTTCGCCAAAGATTCATCAGAGCTTGGGGGAGGCCCAACAAGGTTGATAGCAAGACTCTGGGACACAAGAACTCCATCCCTCTTGAGCCTTATCTCAAGTGGGTACGAGTCCGAGCCCAAAGTCTAATGATGCCTTATCCTCATGTACTCCCGGTGATTAAAGAGCCCGCCAAGGAAGGAGAGGTTCCCTACACCATCCTACATCCTGACATGCCTACATCGTGGGAGGAAATGCAGAAAAGTTGGATTCAGCTCAAGGAGGAACGAAACACTTTTGAAGCCAGCTTCTACGCTAGTGAGAAGAAGGTTCTAGAGCTTACCCGCCGACTCCATGAGCAAGAGGCCCTCAACACCTACATCGCACCAAAGAGGATGCGCAATGTCTTTTTACCTTGAGAAGTTGTTTTTATAATATTTGGCCCATGGGGAATTTATGTACTAACAAATTTCTTCTTATTAATATGACGTGCGTTCTTCTTTGTCTGCAACAATTTTGAAAGTTCTAAATCCTTGAATGCATTGCATACATAAGCATACCATTTATCATGTGCATAAGCAGGTCTCACTCCAGGTTTCCTTATCTGTCTGCTGTTTATTTCAGTAGGATGGATCTCGAGCAAACAGTCAAAGACCTTCAAGCTCAAAATGCACAGTTCCAACAACTCCTGACAACCTTGGCTAAAGGTCAGGAAGATCTCAAGACCTTGCTGGGGAATAAAGACCCAGTGAAAAAGAAGAAAAAGAGACTCGGGGTGGCTACTTTAGGGAGAAGATTTGACGGAGAAGCTCGGAGAGTGCTTGAATTTCCTCCTACTTCTGATGAAGGAACCAGCAAAGGAGGTGGGGCTGCGGTACCTTCTGAGTCCGATATGGAAGAAGAGGAGGTCGAAGAGGATGAAGATTACTCTGATCAACAATACCCTCCAGCTGATGATAAATACAAAGGTTTAGAAGACAGGTTGGCCGCCATGGAGCTACAAAGAGTACCGGGTTTGGATTTTGAAGACTTGGGTTTGGTTGCCGGGATTGTGATTCCCCCAAAGTTTAAAGTGCCAGTGTTTGTGAGGTATGATGAGCTGTCCTGTCCAAAAATGCATCTCAGGTCCTACGTAAGAAAGAACCAACCCTATACGGCAGATAAAAACCTTTGGATTCATTTCTTTCAAGACAGCCTTTCTGGGGCTCAATTGGAGTGGTTTTATCAGCTAGAGGGAACCAGCGTCCTAAATTGGGAAGATTTGGCCACCGCCTTCTACAAATAATATCAGTACAATTCTGACCTTGCTCCTACTCGTACCCAACTTCAGGGTATGTCACTAGGAACAGGCGAAGGATTCAAAGAATATGCACAAAAATGGAGGGATTTGGCTGGCAGGGTGCAGCCTCCTTTAACTGATCGTGAGCTTGTTGATATGTTTCTAGGGACCCTATCTGGGCCATTTTTCAATCATCTGATTGGTAACTCTTCCGCGGGGTTTACCGATTTGATCTTAACAGGCGAAAGAATAGAAGCTGGCATCAAGTCAGGGAAGATTCAGAAGGGTGTTGCTGCAAGTGTTGAGAAGAAGCCTTTTAAGAAGGAAACAGCTGTTGTATACTCCCAAAGAAGAGCAGGGAAGATTGAGCGCCGGCCGACCGTGGGGGCCGTAATGATTCAAAATCCTTCAAGTGAGCAGCCTCGCTATAACCAATCCAGACCAAATCAACAACGGGTGGAACGGACACAACGGCAGTCACCCACATTAATATGACTCCAGCGCAAGTGCTTCCCCATCTGTTGAAGTTGAATCTCGCCACTATCAAGGAGGCACCAAAAATGTGAATACGCCATCTCCGCATTATCATCCTAATGCTAAATGCGCCTACCATTCTGACAGTGTCGGGCATGACACCAATGATTGTTGGGCACTCAAGCATAAAATCTAAGACCTGATAGAGGCGAAGGAGGTGGAGTTTGACGCTCCGGAGAAGCCTAATGTGATATCTGCTCCCATGCCGAAGCACGGCCGAAATGTCAATGCCATTGAAGAAGATTTGTATGTTGCTGATGTCAATGATCTGATAACCCCATTGTTAACCATCAAGTTGAATCTGTTAAGGGTCGGGATCTTCCCGGGATGTAAAGAAGACTGATATTGTTGTTACTCTCTGCCGTTTGATTGTCCGTTACTGAAGAAAGGCATCCAAGGCCTAATGGATAGTCGACAAATTTTGTTTGAAAAAGTTTCTGCTGTTCCAACCCATACTGAAGATGTCTCAATCATAACCATTCACGCCAATCTTTCTAAGGCCGTCAGAAAGCCTGTTAAGATTACACCAGCTACGAAATCTGTTCCTTTGAAGATAACAATGCCAGGGCCTGTCCCCTATATTTCTGAGAAGTCAATACCATGGAACTATGGCGATGACGTCTACTACCATGGTATTAAACAAATCGAAATAACTGAAGAAAGTTCGGATGATGAGGAAGCCAGCATTGGTAACATTGCAGGCACGAGCAAAATCACCCGGAGCGGGAGAATATTTTCTCCAGAGATTGCCCCTCCAAGAGCAATCTTCGGACCCTCATCAGCTGACAAGGTTACCCCTGCACCAATAAAACTCTCCGCTAGAACCCCATTGATTGAAGATGTTTTTGTTCCTAGTATTGTCCCTCCTACCGCTGTTGATAAAGGTAAGGGAATCCAAGATGAGCTCGTCAGGACGAGGGCTCAACCCTTGGTCGTCCCGGAGACCTCCAAGAAGGAAATGGATGAGATCTTGAGGATAATCAAGAGGAGTGATTACGATGTGGTAGAAAAACTGGGGAAAACCCCCTCAAAAATCTCCATGCTGGCACTACTACTTTGCTCGGAAGCGCACGCTAAAGCCCTGATAAAATTCCTGAAGGCAGCCCATGTGCCCCAGGAAACCTCTGCAGATCAATTTCAAAATTGCGTGGCTAGCCTTACTGCGGACAATGGATTAGGTTTCTATGATGCCGACCTAACTCCTAAAGGTAGAAACCACAATGATGCTTTGCACATTTCAGTCGAGTGCCGAGGAACTACTCTCGCACATGTCTTGGTCGACACTGGTTCGTCGCTGAATGTACTGCCTAAGAAGGCCTTGGACCGACTAGATTGTGAAGGGTTGGAGTTGAAACCGAGTGATATTGTTGTCAGAGCTTTCGATGGTTCGAAGAGAATGGTCCATGGGGAGGTTGAAATTCCCATCAAGATGGGCACTGAGGTGTTTAAGTCTACTTTCTATGTGATGGACATCCGTCCGTCATACTCTTGCTTGTTGGGTAGGCCTTGGATACACCATGCTGGGGCAGTCACCTCCTCCTTACATCAGATGTTGAAGTATCCTGTCAAGGGAAAGATCATTACTGTCCACGGTGAAGAGGAGTACATGATTAGCCACTTGAATTCTTTCCGGTATGTGGAGGTAGAAGGGGAGTTCATTGATACGCCTTTCCAGCATTTCGAAGAAGTCCTTCCTGAAATAACAGTAGCAAAGTTGGCAGCGGAGACACCGAGGCAGATGGCCAAGATGGCATCTCTGGAGGACGCAAGGGCCGCAATAAAGGAAGGGAAGAATTCAACATGGGGGAAGTTGCCTGATATTCCGCATAAGACAGACAAATTTGGATTAGGGTTCACTACCGCAGGCCAGAAAGCGATGCGCCGTTCGAAGATTGAAAGAGCGCCAGTCAAAATTTCTCCCTACGGAATCAACGCTTTGGAGGACGAAGACAAAGAGAGCAACATCGAAGAGTGGATTTACCCAACTGTCAAAGGAGGATTGTGCAACTGGGAGGCAAAAGACTTTGTCCCCATCACTTTTATTCATCAGTAATTTATCTGTCAAACATTTCCTATTTGGTCTGTAATATTTATTTTTCAAACAATCCGTACACTATCTTTTCACCTCATGCCTTGCCCGGGGCATGTAGGTCCATTTGTAAGGGTTTTGATTATTTTTCATATCCATATGCCATGTTTAATGATTCATTGGACGTTTTTCATTTGATAAACTGCTTATGTTCATTTTCTTTCCTTTTGCATTTTTTGTTTAAGGATGGCTATCCCTTACACACACCCACACTCACAAATGCAGGTACCCATCCACTCCGGATTCCATGGGTGACTATTCTGCTATATCTTTCAATAACTCTGAAGATCTGGTCAATCAAGCCGAGTATGAAGATGATGAAGGTTGTGAAGTACCAGGGGAACTAGCCAGACTTCTACAGCAAGAGGAAAGGGCCATCTTACCTCACGAAGAGTCATTGGAAACTGTCAACTTAGGGACCGAGGAAGACCGGAAGGAGGTGCAAGTGGGTGCCGATCTGGAACCAAGTGTCAAGGAACGCCTGATACAGTTGTTGAATGAGTATGTTGAAATCTTCGCTTGGTCTTATGAAGACATGCCGGGTTTAGACACAGACATCGTGGTTCACCGTCTCCCCACAAGAGAGGACTGTCCACCGATCAAGCAAAAAGTCCGCCGAATGAGGCCTGATATGTCTGAAAGGATCAAAGCAGAAGTAATGAAGCAATTCGACGCTGGTTTTCTGGCTGTTACGTCCTATCCTCAATGGGTCGCTAACATCGTGCCAGTACCTAAGAAAGATGGCAAAGTCAGGATGTGTGTGGACTACCGGGATTTGAATAGGGCCAACCCCAAAGATGATTTTCCACTTCCACACATTGCCATTTTAATCGACAATACAGCTCAGCACAAAGTGTTTTCCTTCTTGGATGGATTCTCGGGCTACAATCAAATCAAAATGGCCCCCGAGGATATGGAGAAAACAACTTTTGTCACACAATGGGACACTTTCTGTTACAAGGTGATGTCGTTCGGGCTGAAGAACGCCGGGGTAACTTATCAACGCGCCATGGTAGCTTTGTTTCATGATATGATACATCATGAAATTGAAGTTTACGTAGACGATATGATAGCTCGGTCACAAACAGAGGAGGAGCACCTTGAACATCTAGAAAAGCTTTTTGCCAGATTGAAAGAATACAAACTCAGGCTGAATCCAAGTAAGTGCACTTTTGGAGTTAGGTCTGGTAAACTTCTAGGATTCATTGTAAGCAACAAAGGCATTGAAGTTGATCCAGCAAAAGTGAAAGCAATACAAGAGATGCCTGCTCCCCGTACTGAAAAGGAGGTTAGAGGGTTCTTGGGGCGCTTGAACTATATTGCCAGATTCATCTCTCATCTGACTTCTACCTGTGAGCCAATTTTCAAACTCTTGAAGAAAGATCAGGTGGTCGAATGGAACAACGATTGCCAAGCTGCTTTTGATAAAATCAAGGAGTATTTGCTAGAACCTCCTATTCTGATGCCACCCGTCGAAGGAAGACCATTGATCATGTATCTGACCGTCTTGGATAACTCAATGGGGTGTGTTTTGGGCCAGCATGACGAGTCTGGTCGAAAAGAGCATGCTATTTATTACCTTAGCAAAAAGTTTACCGACTGTGAGACTCGCTACTCACTGCTCGAGAAAACTTGCTGCGCTTTGGTATGGGCTGCTCGCCGACTAAGGCAGTATATGTTGACTCATACTACCTTGTTGATTTCCAAAATGGATCCTATCAAGTATATCTTCGAAAAGCCCACTTTATCTGGAAGAATAGCTAGATGGCAAATGATCCTAACTGAGTATGACATCCAGTACACCACCCAAAAAGCTATAAAAGGGAGTGTACTAGCTGACCATCTGGCTCATCAAGCTATCGAAGATTACCAACCCATGAGATTTGACTTCCCAGACGAGGATATCATGAATTTGGACAACATTGAAGGTAACGGACCGTATGACGGACCCGAAAAGGGATCCCGATGGACCCTGTACTTTGATGGTGCTTCAAATGCACTTGGAAATGGTATCGGCGCAGTACTCATTTCTCCGTAAGGTTATCACACACCTTTCACGGCCCGACTTTGCTTCAGCTGCACAAACAACATGGCTGAGTACGAAGCTTGCATCTTTGGTCTCAAGGCTGCCATAGACTTGGGGATCAAATCTTTGATCGTATTTGGGGACTCGGCTTTGGTTATCAGTCAAATCAAAGGAGAGTGGGATACCAAGCATCCTAATCTTATCCCATACAAAGAACATGTCCTGACATTGTTGCCTCATTTCGAGCAAATTACCTTCGAGCATTTTCCGTGAGAAGAGAATCAGCTAGCAGATGCTCTAGCCACAATGTCCTCCATGTTTAAACTCAACTGGGATAACGAGGCTCCCCAAATCACCATCGAGCAAATGGATGAACCTGCGCATTGTCACGAGATTAATACCGAAGAAGTAGTGGAACAACCTTGGTTCCATGAAATCAAAAGGTATCTCGAGACTAGAGATTATCCCGAAGGAGCTTCCGTAAATGACAAGAAGTTCTTAAGGAAATTTGCTGCCAAGTTCTTCCTGAGCAACGTCATCCTTTACAAACGAAGCCATGATTGCATGTTACTCCGATGCGTAGACAAAGCTGAAGCAGAGATGATCATGACTGAGATACACATCGGCACATTTGGCACCCACTTGAGCGGGCATACAATGGCTAAGAAGATCCTAAGGGAAGTCTATTACTGGTCTACCATGGAAGCTGACTGCCATCAACATTCCCGTACTTGCCACAAATGTCAAGTCTACGCTGACAAAGTTCATATCCCTCCGGTTCCTCTCAATGTTCTGACTGCTCCGTGGCCATTTGCAATGTGGGGCATTGACATGATTGGAGAAATCAAACCCACGGCTTCCAACGGACATCGCTTCATCCTGGTTGCCATTGACTATTTCACCAAGTGGGTCAAAGCGGCTTCCTTCGCCTCTGTTACTAAAAATGTGGTTGCCCGCTTCATCAAGCAAAATCTCATATGCCGGTATGGTGTTCCAGACAGGATCATCACAGACAACGGTACGAATCTGAATAACACGATGATCACCGCATTGTGCGAACAGTTCAAGATTTATCATCACAATTCATCTCCCTATCGGCCGAAGATGAACGGTGCTGTTGAAGCTGCGAACAAAAACATTAAGAAGATCATTCAGAAAATGACAGTCACTTACAAAGACTGGCATGAGATGTTACCGTTTGCTCTACATGGATACCGTACGACGGCACGTACTTCAACCGGGGCAACCCCATTTTCGTTGGTATATGGCATGGAAGCTTTCCTGCCTATGGAAGTTCAGATCCCTTCTCTAAGGATTATGAAGGACACAGGTTTGAATGAAGATGATTGGATGCAGACCCGACTTGATCAACTCAATCTGATCGACAAGAAGCGACTCGCTGCTATATGCCATGGTCAGACGTATCAAAAACGGATGATCAAGGCCTTCAATAAGAAAGTCAGACGTCAAGTGTATCAAGTTGGAGATCTCGTAATCAAGCGGATTATCTTGCCGCAGAGTGATCCCAGGGGCAAATGGACTCCTACATATGAAGGACCATTTGTGATCAAGAGCATATTTTCTGGTGGTGCGATGATTCTAACCACCATGGATGGCGACGATTTGCCGCACCCTGCGAATGCAGACATAGTCAAAAGATACTACGCATAAAATAACCCGACAAGTCGAAAACCCGAAAGGGCGGCTTGGGCAAAAATGGGCATCCCGGTGGACCGAAAACCCGAAAGGGCGGTTCAGGCAAAAGTTAGGGATAAAAATAAAAAAATCTGTACACCCAGCAAGTTGAAAACCCGAAAGGACGGCTTGGGCAAAAAGGGGTTTCCCGGTGGATCGAAAACCCGAAAGGGAGATTCAGGCAAAAGTTAGGGAATTAAAGCGTATGACTATGTCTCGTCGGATCACTTCAAAGACAATCTCTTCATCAACCAGTTCCAGGTTTCCGATCAATCCAGTCATCAACAAACGAAGCATTGAATGGACAAATATTCAGAGTTGTGAAAGCTATAGCGGAATGGAATCCTATGGAATTATTTCACATAGCCATCTTTATTTTGTATAAATTTTTCAATATTTACGACGAAATCCTCTTACTAGGGTGGTTGTCTCCTTTGTACAAATATACTCATAAAAAAGTTAATACAAATACTTTTCCCAGAAATTTGTGTCATTTCCTTTTTTCTTTTCCTCTTGCACTAATTGTTTTATTTTGAGAAACGTCCAATGTTTTGTTAACTAGGCATATGCATTTGAACATAATCATTTCCTTATGAATCAAGAAAGAGGATTACTGATAGGTTGGATATCTTGATACCCTTTCAAAGGAAGTCTCCAGGAGATTTGAGATCCATATCCCCAGCAAGTCTTGAAGCTTATCCCCAGTAGATTCTGGAAGCTTATCCCCTACAGATTACAGACGTCTCTCCCGAGTTTTATTCAAAGTTATTTCTCACAAGGGCTTATAACTGGGTTATCCTCAACTTATTGCCACGGAAGATCGCACTCGCCAAAATTCTTCCTACCCCCAGCGGAGTTCATCAGAGTCCCCCAGCATAACTTATCAATACAATCCCCAGAGGAGTTTATCTTTGTTACCCTCAGCCAGAGAATCCCCCAGAATTCAATTCCCCTCAGAGTTTAGGTTTCAGTATCCCCAGCCGAGCTAAAACTTCAAATTATCAATCCCCAGCGGAGCCAGACTAGTGAACCTTCTCCCCACAGAGATACTTCCCACCAAACTGAAGATTCTCAGTCTTACCTCCCCAGCATGAGTCTATTAGATTGGAACTCCCCAGTAGAAGTCATCAGAAATTCCCCAGAAGATTGGTATACAACCCAAGCTCCTTATTCTCCAGCAACAACCAGGAATTATTCTTCCCGGCAGCAGTCAAGATACTGTTATCTTCAGCCATCTCGGATTCATCTATCCTGTGCAAGGCAGCTCTCCAGCTCACATGCGCATCCATTTACATTCATATCACATAACATACATTGTATCATGCCTCATGACATTGCATATAACTAACTCTTTACCTTTTCAGGTAAGATCAGTCGAAAGACTAAAATCATTATCTTCTGAGATTTCTTTCCAAGAATAGTTCGAATGTGACCCAGACACGGCAACATTCTAATGCTTATTCCAGATTTATCCAGATGCAGTTTTACACGAGCTCATCATCAGGGAACCCTACACCGGTTCTTCCTCCAAATTCAAGACTTCTGAAAACAGTTCACGGGTTCTCCAAGTAACGGATGTTAACCTATCGCTTGTTCAGTTTCTTCTCAAGACTTTTGAAAACAGTTTATGGATTCTTCCCAACAACGGATGTCAATCTATCACTTGTTCAGATGCAACCTTTGAAAACAGTTTACGGACGCTTCCCAATAACGAATGCTGCTCTATTGCTTATTCAACTCCAAGATTTCTGAAAACAGTTTACGGGTTCTCCAAGTAACGGATGTTAACCTATCACATGTTCAGTTTCTTCTCAAGACTTCTGAAAACAGTTTATGGATTCTTCCCCACAACGGATGTTAATCTATCGCTTGTTCAGATGCGACTTTTGAAAACAGTTTACGGACGCTTCCCAACAACGGATGCTGTTCTATTGCTTATTCAACTTCTCAACTTCTGAAAACAGTTTACGGATTCTCTCCAAGTAACGGATGTTAATCTATCGCTTGTTCAGACTCTTCTCAACCTCTGAAAACAGTTTACGGATGCCTCCAGATACGGATGTCAATCTATTGCTTATTCAGACCCCACTTCAAAGATGGTCATAAACATGGACACCTTTCTGATACTCATTCCAGATGGCATCTTTAAGCCCATCCCCGATAATTTTCTGTCACTCCTCCCGATGGCATCGTTAAGCCCATCTCCAAATGGCATCTCTAAGCCCATTCCCGCATCCATTGCTTTGACGAGTGCAAATTTAAGGGCACTTTAGTGTCCAATCTCCTTTTACCCTCGAGTCGCGAAAGGCAAACTTGCCAATCTAACTCTTCGGATTCAAGAAGATTGAACAGGGGCAACTGTTGTACCCCAAAATTTTCCCTCCCATTTCTCAAAAATTTCTCATCACAAAGCCCTTGGAGCTCAAGATCCAGTTAGGGTTTCATCTGCTCAAGATTTCTCCTTGCACTGTTGACCCAAATTAGGGTTTGTGTTTGCACAAACATATTTTGACCTAAAATGCATAAGATGACTTTCATGCCTCATATTGGACTCCCAAGTTTATCCATATCAAGTTTCAAGTCTTGATTCCAAATTTTGCCCAGTCAATTGGACAGTTGACCTAGAAATCAGCTGTATTGGGGAAAAAAGTCAATTGTGGCCAATTGACAGTCAAATCTCATAAAAACTGACCCACATCAACATTATGAACTCACATGGACCATTTGATCAAGTTTGGATCACAATTCCACAAGAAATTTGATCAGATCACCAAAAGGGCAAAATGGTCATTTTTAGGGTTTTGACTGCACAATGGCAATTTTTGACTGTTTGACCTAGCCAATGGCAAACCAAGCTCACATATGGACTCAAGGACCCCATGGAATTGTCTTGACATGCTCAACAAGTTCAAAAGATCCCAAATGCACAAGATTGACAGTTGAATTTCCCAATCAATTGATCAATTTTGACTGTATACTGAAAAGTCAAACTTTGACTTTTTGGTCAAAATCAAGAGTCAAGATTCATTTTTCATCAAAACATGCCAAATCATGAAACTTGTTCATCAAGAAATCAAGAATTATAAATTAGGGTTTGAAATGAGAATTTTTCATAACTTAGAATTTTTCTAAGTTATGAAAAACCCTAATTTTTTCCTAACTTTGCCCCACTTTCTCACCAAGATTCATTTGGATTCAAGCAAGAGTCAAAACATGAAAGTTGTAGCCTATTGCATAATCTACAACTTTGATTCACAAATTTTTCCCAAAAGAAGCTTTCATCTCAAGTTACAATTTTTGGAACAAGGGTACCAAACCATTCTTAACTTAGTGAAAATTTGACCTATTTTAGGCAAGGTTTTTACCTAACTTCAAGACCATTTTTCACATACTTCCATTTGGGATTTCAATTTGCATTTCAAAGATGGATTGTAGTACACATTCGAAGCTTTCCAAAATGTCCAAGAAATCATCAAACAACCTCATGACTTGAGAGAATCGAATTTTGCAATATGGCAAAAACTCACTTTTGAATTGGCCAATTTCCATGTTCATAACTTGTGCAATTTTTCAAATCAGCATGCTTCCCTTGATTACAGGCCTCTAAACCATCTAACACTCATAAATTTAATGCAAACTCTTTGTGCCAAGACCATGTTCTATGTGTTCAAGCATTGCATGATGGATTAATCCCAAAATAGATAAAGCACTTTAACCACTTTTGCAAAAAGTGAGCTTTATGTCAAGTTGCAAATCAGCAAGTACAGATCAAATCTCTTTGGCACAAGATTATGAACAAAACACACTGATCAAGGGGGAGGTTAGCAGCACATTAGGGGGGCCTCTAGCTGTCTAAAATTCAACTTGACCTTTTCTTGCTTAAGTGTTAAGAAACCTAGCATTTTGTAACACAACTTTGATCTCAGTAATAGAACCCTTAAGCAAATACTTTATACACATTCAAGACATCCTAACTGAGCTAGCACACGACTCCAACACCTCCATTTCCCTCTAGAACACAGAACCCCCCTCAAGCTTCCCAAACAGAGCACCTGCTGCAGTTTGAGTGTCAACTCTAATCCCTTTCATGCATTCCTGATAAAACCACATCAAACACATCCTACAACATCCCTTGAAGCTAATCCAAACATCAAACACGACCTGTAACTCCTCTAATCAGTTCCACCATTTTCACTTTCTTGTTTTGCAGTTGAAGTTCCATAGCTCGATTCAAAGTGTTTCAAAGCAAAGTAAAACTTGGAATAGCATCCCTGGACATCAAGGAAGCTGTACCAATCATCACCTTGCTCTGAAAGTACCTCCATCATCAGATACAACTTCAACTGAACAGGTATCTTCTTGAACTTCTATCTTCCAATGTAGGCATCATTAGCTCTAGGTTTGTGAATAAGAAGTGTTCTACTCATGCCCCTGAATCTGTACATACTTTTACTTTCCATTTATTTTGCCTGAGCTATGAGAATTTAAGGTCTGAATATGGAAGAAAAACTAGGTCAAGATTTGGGAATGATAAAATTCTCTCTCATTTCTGAGAGTTAAGAGGAGTTCTTTATATATTCAGAATCGTGATTCAATGCTTAACATTTTTGGTGTTGTAAGTTTGTGCAAAAAGTCAAGGAATCCAGATGTTTGAATCAAGTGTACAGGCGCGCGTTTTTGAACATTTTCTGGCTGGAGGTTGAAGAAGAACCTATTGGGCTAGGCTTGTTCTATATTTCTTATTTGCACCATGTTATTACTTTCACACCCCCTGAGTCCATTTTGTTTGTTTTAATGATTTTTTGACTTTTCTTTTTTCATTCTGACTTATTTATTTTTCCTCATGATATTAAAAATATAAAAATAATTTTTTACACCATTTTTGAATTTATAGGCATTTATTTGTTTAGATTAGTTATTTGTACATAAATAAATATATAAACTTACTTTTATTTAAAAATACCAAAAATAATGTAAACACCATTTTATTTTCATTTTTATTTTGTTTTATCTTCTTAAAATATTTTATATAAAATATACCTTTTCTTTATAAATATTAAATATTATTATTTTTATATATATAATACATATTTAGAAATTAATACACACACATATATATATATATATATATATATATATATATATATATATATATATATATATATATATATATATATATATATATATATATATATATATATATATATATATATATATATATATATATATATATATATATATATATATATATATATATATATATATATATATATATATATATATATATATATATATATTTATTAGTATATTTAGGTTAAAATACAAAAATACCTACATTTTTCTTTTATTAATATTTGACCTCAAAAAATACCCTTTTTTATAAATATACTTCATTTTATTTTATTTTTGTATATAATTATTAAATATTGTACATATTAAATAGTTAATATATTTACTTAATAAAATTAGGGTTTTGCCCTTAAAACACAAAAACCCCAAAAATATTACTTTTTTTATTTTATTCATTTTGTTTATTTGACATAAAAAACACCCTTTTTCCATACATATAAAAACCCTTTTTGCATTTTGCATCTTTATTTTATTTTCCATTTAATTTATGCAATTAATTATCTTGTAAATAATTCCAAATTGATGTAATAGCTAGGTTTAAATTCCTTGTCTAAATATCCCCCCATTTGAACATTTGTACCCCCCTTCCCATATGGTGTTGTAATAGTTTAAAACTTTATTTTTCGCACTTTAATGCTTTCTAAATATACCATGTTAGAATTAGGGTTTGTATGCAAATAAAAAGAACAAAATAGTTTGACCTAATTTCAAGATAATCAAAGCATGAAAATGGACAACACATATCACACTTGCACCCCTAGGGTATTCCACTTGTTGCCTTCAATAAATGGGCCATATTGTATGCTAGGTCTCTTTGGGCAAAAACAAAACAAACAATCAAATGATCATAGTCCCTCGATGACGCTTTCGAAAAGTTGCCTAAAATGATCAAGTCCCTTTCAAAGAAAAATTTCCCAAAGATACTTAGCACTATTGCAATCATGGTCTAAACGATGACCCGTGCCCGTCCCTTTCACATCCTAACACAAGATTGTCCACCAAATACAATGGTGGAACAAAATTGTTAAAAGGGTTAAAACATAGCATAAATCTTTGGGAACTTTAGGGTAGATAGCTCTTAAGTACTTGTCAACTTGCAAAAGAAAACACTTGCCTATTTTCAAACCACACTTCACAAACACTTTCAAAACAAACTTTCAAAAAACCTTGAAACATCTTTTCAAAAAGACAAAACACCTTTTGTAAAACATTCGAGTAAAGAATTGTTACAAGGGTAGCCTAGACAAGGCATCTTTTTCAAAACATTTTCAAAACCACGCACAAAGCACCATTTCAAACAATTGAAAACCAGGGCAAGTTGATCTAAGCAAGTACCTAAGAGCCCATGGATAACCATGGATAGAAAGGGTGCTAATACCTTCCCTTTCTATAATCTACTCCCCGAACCCAAGAAAAATCTCAAAGGTTTTTGCTGTGCTTTTTAAACCTTTCCTTAGGATAAAATAAAAAGTCGGTGGCGACTCTTGCTCAACCGAAACATTTGCGAAAACAAACACAAAACCACAGTCAGTTCTCCCACCGTATCACAACATGCTTCGCACAGAGTATCTGAGATGAACTTCAGGTTAGGAAGTCCTCTGACCAGATTGAGTTTGGTAATCTTAGATACTCTACTCATATGAACATGCCCCAATCTTCTGCGCCAGACCCATTGCTCTTCGTTAACAGACAATAGGCATTTTACATTCTGACTTTTTAGTTCATAAAGTTTTATTTTGTAAATGTTGTTCATTCTCTTTCCATTAAATAGGATAGATACATCTTTTTGACTAACTGCTTTACAGGACTTTTGATTGAAGATTATATCATAACCATTATCACTTAATTGACTTATGGATAACAGGTTATGCATTAATCCATCTACTAACAAAAGATTAGTTATAGAAGGAAGTTTACTGTTACCAATAGTTCCGAAGCCAATAATCTTTCCCTTCAGATTGCCTCCGAAACCTACGTAGCCTCCAGATTTAAGCTCCAGGCTTTGGACCATATGCTTTCTTCCTGTCATGTGTCGAGAGCATCTAGAGTCCAGGTACCAAGATTGGTGTTTCAATTTTGCTGTTAAAGACATCTGCAACATAGACAATTTTGTCCTTAGGTATCTGTGATACGGTGGGAGAACTGACTTGGCTTTGCGTTTGTTTTCGCAAATGTTTCGGTTGAGCAAGAGTCGCCACCGACTTTTTATTTTATCCTAAGGAAAGGTTAAAAAGAACAGCAAAAACCTTTTGAGATGTTTTCTTGGGTTCGGGGAATAGATTATAGAAAGGGAAGGTATTATCACCCTTTCTATCCATGGTTATCCATGGGCTCTTAGTTACTTGCTTAGATCACTTGCCTTTTGTTTTCAATTGTTTTAAATAGTGCTTGTGTGTGTGGGTTTGAAACTGTTTTAAAAAGAAGCCAATGTGGTGGCAACCTTTGTAATGATCCATGTGGGGATGTATACAAAGATGTATGTCTTTTGAAAAGGTTTTCATTTGTTTTTGAAAGTTGTTTTGAAAGTGTGGTGATGTGTGGTTTAGAAAATAGGCAAGTGTTTTGTTTTTGCAAGTTTGATTCAAGTAACTAAGAGGTTATCTACTCCTAAATTTCTCAAGGTTTATTGCTATGTTTTAACCCTTTTAATAAGTTTGTTCCACCATTGTATTTGGTGGACAATCTCATGTTAGGATGTGAAAGGGACGGGCGCGGGTCATCGTTTAGACCATAATTGCAACGGTGTTAAGTATCTTTGGGCATTTCCTTTAAGGGACTTGATCATTTGTTTTTGTTTGTTTTGAAAAGTGTTATCGAGGGACTATGATCATTCAATTTGTTTGTTTTGCCCAAAGAGACCTAACATGCAATATGGCCCATTTTGAAAGGCAACAAGTGGAATACCCTAGGGGGTGCAAGTGTGATTTGTGTGTCCATTTTCATGCTTGTTTGTCTTATATTAGGTCCAACTATTTTGTTCATTTTTTATTCGCATATAAACCCTAATTCTAGCATTGTATTTTAGAAAGCGATAAAGTGCGAAATTTAAATTCCTACGCTATTACAACACAATAATATAGGGAGGGGGGTACAATGTTTCAAATGGGGAGGTATTTAGACAGGAAATTGAATCTAAGCTATTACATCAATATTGAATATTTGCAAGGTAATTTAATTGCATAAATAAAATAAAAATAGAACAAATATGCAAGAATGCAAAAAATGGTTTTTTTTTATGTATGAAAAAAAGGATTATTGATGTAAAGTAAAAAAAAATATATATTATTTTTGGAGTATTTTTGAATTTAGGGCAAAAACCCTAATTCAAATGTATTATTTATTAATATATGCAATATTTATTATTTATACAAAAATAAAATAAGAAAAGAGATATATTTGTAAAAATGATTTTTTTTTTAGTGTTTAATATTAATAAAATAAAATATGTATATTTTTAGTATTTTATTCTAAGTATATTAATAAATATATATATTTATGTATTAAGTTCTAAATATGTATTATATATAAAAAATAATAATATTTAATATAAAAATAAAAAGGGTATTTTTTATACAAAATATTTTCAGGAAGTAAAAACAAAATAAAAGTGTATAAAATATATTTGTATTATCTTAATATTTTAAACAAAAAGTATATATGTATATTTACTTATTTATGTATAAAACAATCAAATAAATACTTAATAAATTCAAAAAATGATGGGAAAAATATTTTTATATTTTTAATATGCTGAGAAAAAATAAATGAATCAGTTAAAAAAAGAAAAAGTCAAAAATATTAAAAAATGAAGCAAATGGGCTCAGGGGGTGCAAAAGCAAAAGAGTGGTGCAAATAAGAAAAGTATCCCAGGCCCAGCCCAGAACCAGTCATCTTCAACCTCTGAACAACATCACCCACGCGTTTTCTATCTCTTGATTCCTGGACTTTCAAGCAAAACTCATAACATGAAAAGTGTAGAGCATGAGAAGACGAATTCAACCATGTAAAGAACTTGACTTAACTCTCTAAGATGAGGGAGAATTTCTTCTCCCCCAATTTCTGACCTAACTTTTATGCCATGTTCAGACTCAAAATTCTTGCAGCACACATAATATAAATGAAATCTAACTATATGGGCATGTTCAGGGCTATGATTGTGACATATTTTCTTCACAAACCTAAAGCTAATAATGCCTAATAAGAGAGATAGAACTTCATGAAGATACCTGTTCAGTTGGAATCGTGCTTTGCAAAGGAGGAGTTTTCAGAGCAAGATGATGATTTGTATAGCTTCCTTGAAGTGTAAGGATGCTATTCCAAGTTCTACTTTGTCTTGAAACTCCCTGAATCGTGCTAGAGAACTTCAACTGCAAAACAGAAAAACAAAAATGGTGAAGTGGCTTAGAGGTGTTACAGATCGTGCTTTTGCTTTTGGTTAGCTTGCATAGATGGTATGGAAGGTGCGTGAACTAGTTTGGGCAAGAGAGCTCAAGAGAAATGAGAGATAGCACTCAAACTGCAGGGCCTGCCCTGTTTTTGCAGTTTTAGAGTGATTCTGAGATGGAGGGTGTTTTGAAGGCAAAGGGCTCGTGTATTAGCTTGGTTGTGTTGTGTGAAATGTGTTTGATAACTTTGTTCTTTTGTTTTTGAGCTGATATGGTAGTTGGTATGAGTTATGCAATGTTTCTTAACTCTTAAGCAAACAAAGGCAACTTGTGTTTCTAGGCATGTAGAGGACCCCTAATCCTGCTGCAAAGCTTCTCTTGATCAGAGTGATTTGTTCATAATCTTGTGCTAAAGATATTTGGTTTGTACTTGCTTGATTTACCAATTGACATAAAGCATGACTTTTCAAAAATGGCTATTTTGCTTTATCTAAAAATGGATTAAACTTGTATATAATACTTGAACTCATAGAATAACACTTTGACACAATGAACAAGCATTAAATTATTGAGTGTAACTTGTTTTAAGGACCTGTAATCAAGGGCATGCTGGTTTTGAGAAGTTTGCATAACTTATGAACATGAAAAATGGCCAATTCAAAAGTGAGTTTTTGCTATATTGTGAAATTCTATTCTCCCTAACCATGAGGTTGTTTGATAAGTTCTTGGACATTTTGGAAAGCTTGGAATGTGTACTACAATCCATATTTGAAGTGCAATTTGAAATTCCAAGTGGAAGTGTATGGAAAATGGCCTTGAAGTGGGGTAGAAAAACTTGTCAAAATAGGTCAAAAATTCACTAAGTTAAGAATGGTTTAGTGCCCTTATTCAAAAATTTGTAACTTGAGATACAAGCTTCAAATGAGAAAACTTTGTGAATAAAAGTTGTAGATTATGCAACAAGCTACAACTTTTATGTTTTGACTTTTGTTTGAATCCAAATGAATCATGGTGAAAAAGTGGGGCAAAGTTGGGAAAAAATTAGGGTTTTCCATAACTTAGAAAAATTCTAAGTTATGAAAAATTCCATTTTAAACCCTAATTTGCATTTCTTGGTTTCTTGGTGAACAAGTTTCATGATTTGGCATGTTTTGATGAAAAATGAATCTTGACTCTTGATTTTGACCAAAAAGTCAAAGTTTGACTTTTCAGTGTACAGTCAGAATTGATCAATTGACTGGGAAATTCAACTGTCAATCTTGTGTACTTGGGATTATTTGAGTTTGTTGAGCATGTCAAGACAATTCCATGGGGTCCTTGAGTCCATATGTGAGCTTGGTTTGCCATTGGCTAGGTCAAACAGTCAAAAATTGCCTTTGTGCAGTCAAAACCCTAAAAATGACCATTTTGCCCTTTTGATGCTCTGATCAAATTTCTTGTGGAATTGTTTTCCAAACTTGATCAAATGGTCTATATGAGTTCATAATGTTGATGTGGGTCAATTTTCATGAGATTTGACTGTCAATTGGCCACAGTTGACTTTTTCCCCAATACAGCTGATTTCTAAGTCATCTGTCCAATTGACTGGGCAAAACTTGGAATCAAGACTTGAAACTTGGTATGGATAAACTTGGGAGTCCAATATGAAGTATGAAAGTCATCTTAGACATTTTAGTTCAAAACATCTTTGTGCAAACACAAACCCTAATTTGGGTCCACCAGTGCAAGGAGAAATCTTGAGCAGAGGAAACCCTAATTGGATCTTGATCTTCAAAGGTCTGGTGATGAGAAAATGTTGAGGAAATGGGAGGGCAAATTTTGGGGTACAACAGTTGCCCCTGTTCAATCTTCTTGAACCTGAAGAGTTAGATTGGCAGGTTTGCCTTTCGTGACTCGAGGGTAAAAGGAGATTGGACACTAGAGTGCCCGGAAATTTGCACTCGCATGTTGGAGTCTTAACAATGTGATGTCGGGAATGGGCTTACAGATGCCATTTAGAGAGATGGTGGATAGGGAGATGGGCTTATAGATGCCATCTGGAGATGTGACAGAAACTTGTCGGGAATGGGCTTATAGATGCCATTTGGAAGTGTTGATCGCATAAGAGATTCCTTAGAGAGAACTTGTGTATTTGAGAAAGACAGATGTTTTCCTGGATTGTTACAGGTGTTTGATCTTCAATCTCTTTATGCAGATATGCCCTGGCTAGATACAGGTGTCGAGTCTACAAATGGTTGCTCACAGATATGCCCTGGCTGGATACAGGAATCGAATCCGGAAATAGTTGTCGACAGATATGCCCTGGCTGGATACAGGAATCAAATCTTCGAACTCTTCAGACGTGCCCTGGCTAGATACAGGAATCGAGTCTGGAAATGTGGTCAACAGATATACCCTGGTTGGATACAGGAGTCGAATCCGGAAATAGTTGTCAACAGATATGCCCTGGCTGGGTACAGGAATCAAATTTTCGAACTCTTCAGACGTGCCCTGGCTAGATACAGGTATCGAATCTGGAATTTGTGACAGTTGAAGATAGTTGTCTTTAGGGTTGTCTTTTTCCCTGAAAAGGCAAAAACGTAAGTTGTATGCAATGTCATGATGTATGATATGCATGATGCCATGCTGTTCACATGAGATAGTGTTGTATGCACTTTATCATGTATGTAAGCAAGATGTATGAAATGTGAAATGTTTATGAACGTATTTTCGTCGTAGGAAAATAGATCCTTGATGATTGACCGGAGAATTGCTCTGTGGAAGAGATACTTTGCTGAAGTTTTGACAAGAGACCTGCTGAGGGCTTCAATGATGGATCCCGCTGGGGATAATGATGATAAACTCTGCTTGGGGAATACCAAAGACAAACTCCTGCCGGGGACTGAAAGATCCTTGCCGAGGGCGATCTTTCATGGCAATTAGCTGAGGATAACCCAGTTATAAGCCTTTGTGAGGAATAACTCTGAATAAAGCTCGGGAGAGACGTCTGTATTCTGCAGGGAACAAGCTTCCAGAATCTACTGGGGATAAGCTTTTAGACCGGCCGGGGAAAGTTGGTGACTTCACTGGGGAAAGTATTGCTGAATCTCGCCTTACTCTGCGGGGAGCTGGGATCGTTTGGTCACATTCTTCAGTCGAATCCACCTTGGTACCTTGGCGGACAAAGCAACTAGACTGCATCAGACAATTTCACATTGCCCCTGTTTCTGATGTCTCCTGTAATTAATCTTTCGTTTCATGTGCAAATATTTATGAATCATCAATTTAATGTCAAATGCATATATCAAAAATGAACATTGGACGTTCGTCGCAAGACAAAACAGAAAAAGGAAAAACAATGGCAATTTGTATGGACAAGTGAATTCGCTTTGATTTGAATTTTGCCTGTGAATAGGCGTTTTTTGTACAAGAGGCTGACATCCTAGTAAGAGAATGCCTCCAAATAACATAGAATTTACAAATTTTGAAAAGAAAACAAAACAGCTATGTGAACAATCCTACTGGGTTCCAACTCTGCTATCGCCTTTATGTCTCCAAGCGTCTCATCGCTTTGCTGCCTAGTTGAAGGTGAAGCTGATTGGTCGATGCCGAAGTCTGAGCCAGATAGTTGATGCCGAATTCCGGATGCGAAGTGATCCAATGAGACATAGTATTACGCTTTATCCCTAATTTTTGCCTGGACCGCCCTTTCGGGTTTTCAGTCCACCGGGATACCTATTTTTGCCCAAGCCGCCTTTTCAGGTTTTCGACTTGCCGGGTGTACAGATTTTTTTCATTTCATCCCTTATTTTTGCCCGAACCCTTTTGGTTCGCCGGGAAGCCCTAATTTTTGCCTAGGTATGTCAACCTAGCGGGTCTTTTATTTATGCGTAGTATTTTTTCACTATGTCTGCATTGGCGGGGTGAGGAAGGTCGTCACCGTCCATGGTGGTTAGGATCATGGCTCCTCCTGAGAACACATGTTTAACCACAAATGGCCCTTCGTAAGTGGGGGTCCATTTGCCCCGGGGATCACTTTGAGGAAGGATGATGCGTTTGATTACCAGGTCCCCAACTTGATACTCTTGCGGTCTGACTTTCTTGTTAAATGCCCTGATCATCCGTTTTTGATACGTTTGACCATGACAGATAGCGGTGAGTCTCTTTTCGTCAATCAGATTTAATTGATCAAGTCGAGTCTGGATCCAGTCATCTTCACTCAGATCTGCATCTTTCATTATTCGGAGAGAGGGTATCTGGACTTCAATTGGCAAGACTGCCTCCATGCCATAGACCAAAGAGAAGGGAGTTGCCCCGGTTGACGTCCTTGCTGAGGTACGGTACCCATGAAGAGCGAACGGTAACATCTCGTGCCAATCCTTATAAGTCACTGTCATCTTCTGCACAATTTTCTTGATATTTTTGTTAGCTGCTTCTACAGCCCCATTCATCTTCGGCCGATAGGGAGAAGAGTTGTGGTGCTGTATCTTGAATTGTTCGCAGAGCTCAGTGATCATCTTGTTGTTGAGATTGGTACCATTGTCCGTAATTATTCTTTCCGGGACGCCGTACCGACAGATCAGATTATGCCGGATGAAACGTGCCACGACGCTCTTGGTTACTGTGGCGTAGGAAGCTGCCTCAACCCACTTCGTGAAATAATCGATCGCCACCAAGATGAAGCGATGCCCATTGGATGCCGTCGGTCGGATCTCGCCGATCATATCAATCCCCCACATTGCAAAAGGCCAAGGTGCTGTCAGGACGTTCAGAGGAACTGGAGGAATATGTACCTTGTCAGCATAGATTTGGCATTTATGACAAGTTCGAGAGTGTTGGTAACAATCAGCTTCCATTGTGGACCAGAAATATCCTGCCCGAAGGATTTTCTTAGCCATGGTGTGTCCACTAGAATGCGTTCCAAATGTACCTTCATGCAGTTCTTCCATGATCCTTTCTGCTTCAGTCTTATCCACACAACGCAGTAAGGTTGAATCATGGTTTCGCTTATACAGGATGACGTTGCTAAGGAAGAACTTTGCTGCAAACCTTCTTAGAAACTTCTTGTCATTGACAGATGCACCTTCAGGGTACTCCTGAGCTTCCAAATATCTCTTCACCTCATGATACCAAGGTTTCTCAGTCACCAACTCAGTCTCAAGATCACAACAGTATGCCGGTTCGTCCAGTTTCCAGATGATGATCCGGGGAGCCTCATTGTCCCATTTGACTTTAAACATGGAAGACATCGTAGCTAACGCGTCCGCTAACTGATTCTCCTCTCTTGGGAAATGTTCAAAGGTTATCTCTTCAAAGTGGGGAAGCAAGGTTGACACATACTCCTTGTAAGGAATAAGATTTGGGTGTTTCGTATCCCACTCGCCCTTGATCTGATTGATCACGAGAGCGGAATCTCCGAAGACACTCAGAAACTTGAACCTTAAGTCGATTGCATCTTGCAGACCCATGATACATGCTTCATATTCTGCCATGTTGTTGGTGCAGTTGAAGCATAATCGGGCGGTGAGTGGAGTATGAGTTCCTTTGGGAGATATGATTACAGCGCCGACGCTGTTACCCAAAGCATTGGAGGCTCCATCAAAATGCATAGACCATCGGGATCCTTCCTCAGGTCCTTCATCCGGTCCAGGTACTTCACAGTCAGTTACCACTATGATGTCTTCGTCCGGAAAATCAAAATTCAATGATTGGTAATCATCCACAGGTTGGTGTGCCAAATGATCTGCCAGTACACTTCCCTTAATAGCTTTCTGAGTTGTATACTGGATATCATATTCTGTCAAGATCATTTGCCATCTCGCTATTCTCCCAGACAGAGCAGGCTTTTCAAATACGTACTTGATGGGATCCATTTTTGAAATCAACAGGGTAGTGTGAGTCAGCATATACTGTCTCAGCCGGCGAGCAGCCCATACAAGAGCGCAGCAAGTTTTCTCAAGCAGTGAGTAACGAGACTCACAGTCGGTAAACTTTTTGCTCAAGTAATAAATAGCGTGCTCTTTTCGGCCAGACTCGTCATGCTGCCCCAGCACACACCCCATTGAGTTATCAAGTACTGTCAAGTATAATATTAGAGGTCTTCCTTCCACTGGTGGAATAAGAATGGGTGGCTCTTGGAGATATTCTTTTATCCTTTCAAAGGCAGCCTGACAGTCATCGTTCCAGCGTACTACTTGATCTTTCTTCAGTAATTTGAAGATTGGCTCACAAGTAGCAGTCAGATGTGAGATGAATCGGGCAATGTAATTCAGTCATCCCAGGAAGCCTCTGACTTCTTTCTCTGTCTTAGGAACTGGCATCTCTTGAATGGCTTTAACCTTGGCGGGGTCCACTTGAATACCCTTATCACTTACAATGAAGCCTAGCAATTTTCCGGACCTTACCCCAAAGGTGCATTTATTGGGATTCAATCTCAGCTTGTATAACTTGAGTCGGTCAAACAGCTTCCTCAGATGGTCAAGATGCTCCTCCTCAGTTTGAGACCTTGCTATCATGTCATCAACATATACCTCAATCTCATGATGGATCATATCATGAAATAAAGCAACCATGGCACGTTGATAGGTTGCCCCAGCATTCTTCAAACCGAATGGCATGACCTTATAGCAGAAGGTTCCCCACTGAGTCACAAAGGTAGTCTTTTCCATATCCTCCGGGGCCATCTTGATCTGATTATACCCTGAAAAACCATCCATGAAGGAGAACACCTTGTGTTGTGCAGTATTGTCAACAAGAACATCGATGTGAGGTAAGGGGAAGTCATCCTTGGGACTTGCCCTGTTCAAGTCCCTATAGTCGACACACATTCTTACTTTACCGTCCTTTTTCGGTACTGGCACTACATTAGCAACCCATTGAGGGTAAGAAGTTACCGCAAGAAAACTGGCATCGAATTGCTTCATAACCTCAGCCTTGATCTTTTCGGACATCTCTGGGCGCATGCGGCGAACCTTTTGCTTTACCGGAGGGCAGTCTTCTTTGGTCGGCAGGTGATGAACTACAATGTCGGCATCCAAACCAGGCATATCTTCATAGGACCAAGCAAATATCTCCATGTAATCCTGTAGCATCTGGATCAATCGTTGCTTCACGCTGAGCTCTAGATTGGCACCAATCTTGACCTCTTTCCTATCTGTTTCAGTACCCAGGTTAATTGTTTCCACCGGCTCTTCATGTGGTTGAATAGCCCTCTCTTCCTGGAGTAGCAGTCTTGCGAGTTCACCAGGCACTTCGCAATCATCTTCACCTTCGTCCTCGGCCAAGTTGATCGGATTCTCGAAGTCATAACTGGCGGTAGCAGAGCTGTTGTCAGTGAGATCCATAGTGGATTGAAACCTGTATAAGTGAGTGTGTGTAAATATAGCTGTTTTGCAATATATATAACACAGAAAGAAAAAGGAGCATAAGATTTGAAATGCAACAAACGTCCAATGTTTTGATTGATGATATATGGAAATGTCATACAAAAAAGCCCTCACAAATGGAGCTACGATGCCCCGGGTAGGACACCGAGCCAATAAAAGTTTTAACACATTGTTTGTTACAAATTGGAAATCAAAAGAAATTAATTACTGCGTGACAAATGTGATAGGTGTAAAATCCTTTGCCGTCCAGTTGCTTGGTCCGTTGTTGGTAGTAGGGTAGATCCAACTGTCAAACTCTGCTTCCTCCACATCCTCCTCAACAGCATTCACCCTTGGGTTGGAGATAAACACCGGAGCCTTTCTGATATTTTCCTTGCGCACAACCCTCTGAGCCTCTGCGGTAAAGCCCAGCCCAAACTTGTCATTCTTTTGAGTGAAGTCAGGAAGCTGACCCCAGTTTGTACAATTGCCTTTCTCGATTACAGCCCGGGCATCCTTCAAGGATGCCATCTTCAACGGAAAGTCTCCTTCAACTACTGCTTCAGCTGATGCCAAAATTGGAGGTACCTCCTCAAAATGCTGAAAGGGGGTTTCAATAAACTCCCCGTCCATCTCGATATACCGGAATGAATTCAAGTGACTCACCATGTATTCCTCCTCACCCTGCACAGTAACAATCTTCCCTTTGACAGGGTATTTGAGCTTTTGGTGTAAAGTGGAAGTTACTGCCCCAGCTTTGTGAATC
This sequence comes from Vicia faba, assembly GCA_948472305.1. Classification (NCBI taxonomy): domain Eukaryota; kingdom Viridiplantae; phylum Streptophyta; class Magnoliopsida; order Fabales; family Fabaceae; genus Vicia; species Vicia faba. Next base: position 244,202 of record CATIWC010001200.1, on the reverse strand, counting down.
CAGGGTCGACCCAACAAGCAGGAGTAAGATGGACGAATATCCATTACATAGAACGTTGAGCCGAAAACTTGGGAACCCACACGAATAGGGATGTCTACTTCACCGTGCACCATCCTCTTAGAACCGTCGAAGGCTCTAACAATGATGTTACTAGGTTTCAACTCCAAACCCTCACAATCCAAGCGATCTAATGCCTTCTTGGGTAAAACATTCAGGGAAGATCCAGTATCCACTAACACGTGTGCGAGAGTAGTGCCCCTGCATTCTATGGAAACATGCAGGGCATCATTGTGATTTTTCCCTTTGGCGGTAAGGTCAGCATCTGAGAACCCCAAGCCATTGTCAGCCGTCAAATTAGCCACACAGTCGGTGAATTGATCCGCAGAAGTCTCTTGCGGCACATGGGCCGTTTTCAGAAATGAAATCAGGGCTTTTGCATGGGCCTCTGAGCATAGCAGTAGTGATAGCATAGAGATTTTGGAGGGAGTATGCCCCAACTGTTCAACAACATTAAAGTCACTCTTTTTGATAATTTTAAGAATTTCCTCCATTTCTTGTTGGGAGGCTTCCACAGCAGTCTTCTTTGGTGCCTCCGTCCTGGCAGGCAAATCGATAGCAACTTCTTTGCCCCGAGTATCAGAAGACTCGGCGGCAGTAGTAGACACAGGAACTTGAACTGGAACATGCACACTTGCGGGTTTGATGGTGAGAGGTTTTCGGATAACTGGCGGTGCAATGTCAGGCGAGAAGAGCCTGCCACTGCGGGTAATATTGGCGGGACCAGTGATGTTACTGATACTGGTATTGGTGTTGAACTCCTGCTTCACCCCGAGCACATACACATCGGCTCCATAATGCCATGGGACCGTTTTATCAGACTCATACAGGAGAGGCCCCGGGACAGTAATAGTGATGGGTGCAACAAACATAACTTGGACTGGTTTCTTTACGGGAGCTTTGGCAGGATTGTAGATTGTGACAACAGATATTTCTTCAACGGGAACAGACGGAACAACAATTTTCTTGAACAGAATTTCCTTGCTATCCATCAGGCTTTGGATGCCTGATTTCAACAGTGGACAACCGGTAGGGATAAGAGCACACAGGAGGCAACCCTTACTACAACCCGGAAATAAACCGGCTAGTAGTAAGTTCCTCTTAACAGTCAAAAGAGGGGTAACAACTTCATTCACCGAAACAGCATACAACTCTTCCTCAATGGCATTTACTCTATGCTGGGGCATAGGAGCAGTTACAACATTTGGCCTCTCAGGCGCTTCAAACTGAATTTCCTTCGCGTCGATAAGATCTTGCACTTTGTTTCTCAAGGCCCAGCAATCATCAGTAGTGTGCCCGGGACTATCAGAATGATAAGCACACCGGGCATTTGGGTTATACTTAGGAGACGCAGTGTTGACGACCTTAGGAGCTTCTTTGGTGGTCACCAAATTGGTGGATAGCAGTTGAGGTAAAATTTGAGATAAGGTCATACTCAGCCGAGTATACTGCCTCTTGGGCCTTTCGCCTCTTTGTTGATTGTACTGCTGAGGAGCAGCAACAGGTTTTGAAATGACCAGAGCATTGACGACTTGGCGACTTTCTGGCTTGACTTGTCTTCTAGGACCATAGACGACACTTGCTTCTTTCTTAAAAGGCCTCTTCTCAGCACTTGCGGCAACAACCTTCTGAATCTTTCCTGACTTGATGCCAGCTTCTATTCTCTCGCCCGTTAAGATCAGATCGGTAAACCCCGCGGAAGAGTTACCAATTAGATGATTGAAAAATGGCCCGGATAGGGTCCCTAGAAACATATCAACCAACTCACGATCGGTTAAAGGAGGCTGCACCCTGCCAGCCAAATCCCTACATTTTTGTGCGTACTCTTTGAATCCTTCGCTTGTTCCTAACGACATACCCTGAAGTTGGGTACGAGTAGGGGCAAGGTCAGAATTGTATTGGTATTGTTTGTAGAAAGCGGTGGCCAAATCTTCCAAATTCCGGACACTGGTTCCTTCTAGCTGATAAAACCACTCCAACTGAGCTCCAGAAAGGCTGTCTTGAAAGAAATGAAACCAGAGGTTTTTATCTGCCGTATAGGGTTGGATCTTTCTCACGTAGGACCTAAGATGCATTTTGGGGCGGGACAGCCCATCATACCTTACAAACACTGGCACCTTGAATTTTGGGGGAATCACAATCCCGGAAACCAAACCCAAGTCTTCAAAATCCAAACCCGGAACTCTCTGTAGCTCCATGGCGGCTAATCTGTCTTCTAAACCCTTGTATTTATCATCAGCCGGAGGGTATTGCTGGTCAGAATAATCTTCATCCTCTTCAACCTCTTCTTCTTCCGCATCAGACTCGGAAGGCACCGCAACTCCATCTCTTTTACTGGTCCCTTCATCAGAAGTAGGAGGAAATTCAAGCACTCTTCGAGCTTCTCCGTCAAATCTTCTCCCCAAAGTAGCCACCCCGAGTCTCTTTTTCTTCTTCTTCACTGGGTCTTTGTTCCCCAATTGAGTCTTGATATCCTCCTGACCCTTAGCCAAGGTCATCAGGAGTTGCTGGAACTGTGCATTCTGAGCCTGTAGGTCTTTGATTGTTTGCTCGAGATCCATCCTACTGTAATAAACAGCAGACAGATAAGGAAACCTGGAATGAGACCTGCTTATGCACATGATGAATGGTATGCTTATGTGTGCAATGCATTCAAGGATTTAGGACATTCAAAATTGTTTTAGACAAAAAAGAACGCACGTCATATTAATAAGAAGAAATTTGTCAGTACATAAATTCCCCATGGGCCAAATATTACAAAATAAACTTCTTAAGGCAGAAAGACGTTGCGCATCCTCTTTGGTGCGATGTAGGTATTGAGGGCCTCTTGATCGTGGAGTCGGCGGGTAAGCTCTAGAACCTTCTTTTCACTGGCGTAGTAGCTAGCTTCAAAAGTATTCCGTTCCTCCTTGAGCTGAATCCAACTTTTCTGCATTTCCTCCCACGATGTAGGCATCTCTGGATGTAGGATGGTGTAGGGAACCTCTCCTTCATTGACGGGCTCTTTAATCACTGGGAGTATATGAGGATAAGGCATCATCAGACTTTGGGCTCGGGCTCGTACCCACTTGAGATAGGGCTCAAGAGGGATAGAGTTCTTGTGTCCCAGAGTCTTGCTATCAACCTTGTTGAGTTTTCCCCAAGCTCTGATGAATCTTTGGCGAAGTCTTTGCGCATCGTTGTCGCAGTCAAAAACTAGGCTAGGAATCAACATATCATGAGGGCCATCCCTCCGTGCATATCCAAATTGCCTCAAAGCTAGGCAAGGGTTGTAGTTAATACCCCCTCTAATTCCCAGTAAAGGAACATTAGGAAATTCTCCGCAACGATCGACAATGATGACATTTTCTCTGGACCGAGAACACCAATGCACATCAGAATGAGTAAGAGTCATCAATCGTTGGGACCACCTTGTACCTTGGTCATTCTTCAAGACAGACTGTGGAAGGTGCGAAATAAACCACCTTGCAAGGATAGGAGTACAGCACATGAGAACACCCCTCTTTCTCATTGTTCGTGTGTAAAATGAGTGAAGAATGTCCCCAAGCAATGTCGGTATTGGATTTCTGGACAAGAAGATTTTGACAGCATTGACATCTACCAATTGGTCAGGATTCGGGAACAAGACCAACCCATAGATAAGGAGTGCCACAATCTCTTCAAAGGCTTGTAGGTCTAATGAGTTCCAACATTCTTGTGCCTTCTCAAACAAGAATTTTGCTAAGAATCCTTTGACGCCGCTTCTGGTTTCCCAATGACCCTTGATGTCGGATGGTTGTAGGTGTAATGCTCGAGCAACATCTTCCGGCTTTGGTTCCTTTTCCGTACCGTTGAAGGGTAGTTGATTAAGGATAGGAATTCTCAGGAGTTGAGAAAACTCCTCCAAAGTGGGTACCAGTTGATAATCAGGGAAAGTGAAACAGTGGTGAAGAGGGTCAAAGAACTGGAATAGCACTTTCATCATGTCTTCTTCAATGTTGGTGTTGACTAGGCTGAGCAGTCTACCATGTCTTTCACTGAAGGATGAGTTTTCCGGAATTCTCGAGGTGATCTCCTTGAGCTGAGGAGAGATTCTCACAAGGTTGACTTGAATGGTATTTCTGCGAGGAATTTCCATGTCCTACAAAACAAGAACAAAGATGAAGATCCAAAACCCTTGAAATGGTTAGAGAATGCATATGATGCTTCATGATGTTTATGATGTATGCACAAAACATATGTACAAGCAAATCACACCAAACCCTAGTTTCAGGCTTGCATGGGGTTTCATAGGTAAGTACCCTCTTGAGTGTAGTTGGCTTAAAAACCTGTCCTATAAATAGTAACCGGGTTCTAAGGAGCTCAATATCACTGGATTGTTTTCATTATTCATTGTTTTGGTTTATCCACTTAACTAGCGACCAAAATATTCCAAGAAAACAACCCTCAATGAGTGTAGTATCGAGTATCTACCAACTTCGGACTGCACCAAAGCCGGTCATCTCACTACCCCTAATAAGAGGCCAAGATGGTCAAGTAAGGTTCTAGGTCATTAGTGCTTAGTGACATCACTCAGCGGCCCCGTACTCTCCTTGATTGAACTCAAGGGTTACCGGTACTCACAAATATGTCGCACTAATATAGCTATTGCTTCAACCGTGTCGGTATACCCCGCACAGTTTCCACAACGTATTGCTATCTATGGATGTTTCCCAAAATCCGGGTGTAGGATTGCAAACCCAAACAATAGAGCCAAGATATAAAGAAAACAATTCAAACAATTAGTCATGCAAGAGGGTGATCTAAGCCCTAAGGTTACTCCACTTTTAAAATTATCCCCAGCAGAGTCGCCAGTTCTGTGATACGGTGGGAGAACTGACTTGGCTTTGCGTTTGTTTTCGCAAATGTTTCGGTTGAGCAAGAGTCGCCACCGACTTTTTATTTTATCCTAAGGAAAGGTTAAAAAGCACAGCAAAAACCTTTTGAGATGTTTTCTTGGGTTCGGGGAATAGATTATAGAAAGGGAAGGTATTAGCACCCTTTCTATCCATGGTTATCCATGGGCTCTTAGTTACTTGCTTAGATCACTTGCCTTTTGTTTTCAATTGTTTTAAATAGTGCTTGTGTGTGTGGGTTTGAAAATGTTTTGAAAAGAAGCCAATGTGGTGGCAACCTTTGTAATGATCCATGTGAGGATGTATACAAAGATGTATGTCTTTTGAAAAGGTTTTCATTTGTTTTTGAAAGTTGTTTTGAAAGTGTGGTGATGTGTGGTTTAGAAAATAGGCAAGTGTTTTGTTTTTGCAAGTTTGATTCAAGTAACTAAGAGGTTATCTACTCCTAAATTTCTCAAGGTGTATTGCTATGTTTTAACCCTTTTAATAAGTTTGTTCCACCATTGTATTTGGTGGACAATCTCATGTTAGGATGTGAAAGGGACGGGCGCGGGTCATCGTTTAGACCATAATTGCAACGGTGTTAAGTATCTTTGGGCATTTCCTTTAAGGGACTTGATCATTTGTTTTTGTTTGTTTTGAAAAGTGTTATCGAGGGACTATGATCATTCAATTTGTTTGTTTTGCCCAAAGAGACCTAACATGCAATATGGCCCATTTTGAAAGGAAACAAGTGGAATACCCTAGGGGGTGCAAGTGTGATTTGTGTGTCCATTTTCATGCTTGTTTGTCTTATATTAGGTCCAACTATTTTGTTCATTTTTTATTCGCATATAAACCCTAATTCTAGCATTGTATTTTAGAAAGCGATAAAGTGCGAAATTTAAATTCCTACGCTATTACAACACAATAATATAGGGAGGGGGGTACAATGTTTCAAATGGGGAGGTATTTAGACAGGAAATTGAATCTAAGCTATTACATCAATATTGAATATTTGCAAGGTAATTTAATTGCATAAATAAAATAAAAATAGAACAAATATGCAAGAATGCAAAAAATGGTTTTTTTTTATGTATGAAAAAAAGGATTATTGATGTAAAGTAAAAAAAAAAAAATATATTATTTTTGGAGTATTTTTGAATTTAGGGCAAAAACCCTAATTCAAAGGTATTATTTATTAATATATGCAATATTTATTATTTATACAAAAATAAAATAAGAAAAGAGATATATTTGTAAAAATGATTTTTTTTTAGTGTTTAATATTAATAAAATAAAATATGTATATTTTTAGTATTTTATTCTAAGTATATTAATAAATATATATATTTATGTATTAAGTTCTAAATATGTATTATATATAAAAAATAATAATATTTAATATAAAAATAAAAAGGGTATTTTTTATACAAAATATTTTCAGGAAGTAAAAACAAAATAAAAGTGTATAAAATATATTTGTATTATCTTAATATTTTAAACAAAAAGTATATATGTATATTTACTTATTTATGTATAAAACAATCAAATAAATACTTAATAAATTCAAAAAATGATGGGAAAATTATTTTTATATTTTTAATATGCTGAGAAAAAATAAATGAATCAGTTAAAAAAAGAAAAAGTCAAAAATATTAAAAAATGAAGCAAATGGGCTCAGGGGGTGCAAAAGCAAAATAGTGGTGCAAATAAGAAAAGTATTCCAGGCCCAGCCCAGAACCAGTCATCTTCAACCTCTGAACAACATCACCCACGCGTTTTCTATCTCTTGATTCCTGGACTTTCAAGCAAAACTCATAACATGAAAAGTGTAGAGCATGAGAAGACGAATTCAACCATGTAAAGAACTTGACTTAACTCTCTAAGATGAGGGAGAATTTCTTCTCCCCCAATTTCTGACCTAACTTTTATGCCATATTCAGACTCAAAATTCTTGCAGCACACATAATATAAATGAAATCTAACTATATGGGCATGTTCAGGGCTATGATTGTGACATATTTTCTTCACAAACCTAAAGCTAATAATGCCTAATAAGAGAGATAGAAATTCATGAAGATACCTGTTCAGTTGGAATCGTGCTTTGCAATGGAGGAGTTTTCAGAGCAAGATGATGATTTGTATAGCTTCCTTGAAGTGTAAGGATGCTATTCCAAGTTCTACTTTGTCTTGAAACTCCCTGAATCGTGCTAGAGAACTTCAACTGCAAAACAGAAAAACAAAAATGGTGAAGTGGCTTAGAGGTGTTACAGATCGTGCTTTTGCTTTTGGTTAGCTTGCATAGATGGTATGGAAGGTGCGTGAACTAGTTTGGGCAAGAGAGCTCAAGAGAAATGAGAGATAGCACTCAAACTGCAGGGCCTGCCCTGTTTTTGCAGTTTTAGAGTGATTCTGAGATGGAGGGTGTTTTGAAGGAAAAGGGCTCGTGTATTAGCTTGGTTGTGTTGTGTGAAATGTGTTTGATAACTTTGTTCTTTTGTTTTTGAGCTGATATGGTAGTTGGTATGAGTTATGCAATGTTTCTTCACTCTTAAGCAAACAAAGGCAACTTGTGTTTCTAGGCATGTAGAGGACCCCTAATCCTGCTGCAAAGCTTCTCTTGATCAGAGTGATTTGTTCATAATCTTGTGCTAAAGAGATTTGGTTTGTACTTGCTTGATTTACCAATTGACATATAGCATGACTTTTCAAAAATGGCTATTTTGCTTTATCTAAAAATGGATTAAACTTGTATATAATACTTGAACTCATAGAATAACACTTTGACACAATGAACAAGCATTAAATTATTGAGTGTAACTTGGTTTAAGGACCTGTAATCAAGGGCATGCTGGTTTTGAGAAGTTTGCATAACTTATGAACATGAAAAATGGCCAATTCAAAAGTGAGTTTTTGCTATATTGTGAAATTCGATTCTCCCTAACCATGAGGTTGTTTGATAAGTTCTTGGACATTTTGGAAAGCTTGGAATGTGTAATGCAATCCATCTTTGAAGTGCAATTAGAAATTCCAAGTGGAAGTGTATGGAAAATGGCCTTTAAGTGGGGTAGAAAAACTTGTCAAAATAGGTCAAAAATTCACTAAGTTAAGAATGGTTTAGTGCCCTTATTCAAAAATTTGTAACTTGAGATACAAGCTTCAAATGAGAAAACTTTGTGAATCAAAGTTGTAGATTATGCAACAAGCTACAACTTTCATGTTTTGACTTTTGTTTGAATCCAAATGAATCATGGTGAAAAAGTGGGGCAAAGTTGGGAAAAAATTAGGGTTTTCCATAACTTAGAAAAATTCTAAGTTATGAAAAATTCCATTTTAAACCCTAATTTGCATTTCTTGGTTTCTTGGTGAACAAGTTTCATGATTTGGCATGTTTTGATGAAAAATGAATCTTGACTCTTGATTTTGACCAAAAAGTCAAAGTTTGACTTTTCAGTGTACAGTCAGAATTGATCAATTGACTGGGAAATTCAACTGTCAATCTTGTGTACTTGGGATCTTTTGAGTTTGTTGAGCATGTCAAGACAATTCCATGGGGTCCTTGAGTCCATATGTGAGCTTGGTTTGCCATTGGCTAGGTCAAACAGTCAAAAATTGCCTTTGTGCAGTCAAAACCCTAAAAATGACCATTTTGCCCTTTTGATGCTCTGATCAAATTTCTTGTGGAATTGTTTTCCAAACTTGATCAAATGGTCTATATGAGTTCATAATGTTGATGTGGGTCAATTTTCATGAGATTTGACTGTCAATTGGCCACAGTTGACTTTTTCCCCAATACAGCTGATTTCTAAGTCATCTGTCCAATTGACTGGGCAAAACTTGGAATCAAGACTTGAAACTTGGTATGGATAAACTTTGGAGTTCAATATGAAGTATGAAAGTCATCTTAGACATTTTAGGTCAAAACATCTTTGTGCAAACACAAACCCTAATTTGGGTCCACCAGTGCAAGGAGAAATCTTGAGCAGAGGAAACCCTAATTGGATCTTGATCTTCAAAGGTCTGGTGATGAGAAAATGTTGAGGAAATGGGAGGGAAAATTTTGGGGTACAACAGTATCCATATCTTTTTGGGTCCTTGTTTGTTAGAGTTACCAAAATTCTGTTTGAATTTTGGTTTAGCAGAAAAAACATTACTAGTATACTTTATGTCACGTGTGTGCCCATAGTTGAAGTGAGAATAAAGGGGTGTGTGTTTTATGACCATATCCTTAACCTTCTTAGGTTGAGATGCTTTACCCTTGTATCATATTCCTTTTTTTCCATTTCTGCTAACTCCATATATCATTGAAGCCATCATGCTCTTATCTATGTTTTTAGTAAGAAATTTTTGAAAGCTATGATCATATTCTTTTATGATCTTATCAGAGTTACTAGGAACTTTTGAGACAGTTTATTTCTGAGCCTTTTGTAATTTATTTCGATTTTAGAAATTGTTTCTTTAAGCTCAGAGTTTTCTGTTCTCAGTTTCTTAGTTTCTTCAGAGTCAGAAACTAGATCCTTTTTCAGGTTATTGTTTATGACTCGAAGTTGCTGATATCTTTCAATAATTTCTGACAGACTTTCTTCTAATTGAGATTTAGAAAAGTTAGAAAATACCTCTTCTACCTCTGAGTCTGATTCTGATTCAGATGATCCGGTGTCATCTGATACGTTGACCATTAGAGCTATGTTGGCTCTTTCATCTTCTGATTTTGTTTCTGCTTTAGAAGATTCTAAGTCATCCCATGTTGCCACGAGACTTTTCTTCTTTTCTTAAAATAACTTCTTTTTAGGTTTCTATTTTTGAATATTTGGGCAGTCACTCTTGTAATGACCTTGTTCATTGCATTCATAGCAAACAATATCTCTGTTACTTGATTTTCTGTATCTAGAAGATGGTTGAGAATTATTTCCTATTCTTCTGGGAGTTCTGAACTTCCTTTGCATGTGCTTCCACAGCTGATTGACTCTTCTGGAGAGAAGAGACAATTCTTCTTCTTCTTCTGATGAGTATCCACCAGAGTTTTTTTTTCTTTTTCCTGCAAAACTTTCGGTTCGTATTTTTTGTTAGATTTAAGAGCTAAAGACTTACCTTGCTTCTGGGGCTCATCTTCTTCTGATTCTGACTCATGACTTCTCAGGGAGCTGACAAGTTCTTCGAGAGAGATTTTGTTCAGATCTTTGGCCAGTTTTAGGGCTGTGACCATGGGTATCCATTTCTTGCATAACCTTCTGATGATTTTCTTTACATGATATGCAGTTGAGTACCCTTTATCCAGAACTTTTATCCCAGCAACCAGAATTTGAAATCTTGAGAACATTGTTTCAATGGTTTCATCTTCTTTAATTTTGAAAGCTTCATACTTCTGAATGAGAGAAAGAGCTTTGGTTTCTTTGACTTGCGTATTTCCTTCATGCATCATTCTCAAGGAGTCAAACATGTGTTTTTCTGATTCTCTGTTTGTGATCTTATCATACTATGTGTACGAGATAACACTCAAGAGAATTGTTCTGGCCTTGTGATGATTTCTGAATTCTCTCTTTTGACGATCTATCATTCTTTTTATGGCAATCTTCTGGCCGCTTTGGTCAACTGGATGTATGTATCCATCAGTCACCATATCCCAGAGATCAGCGTCATGAGCTAGAAAGAAACTTTCGATTTTGTCCTTCCAGTAATCGAAATTTTCACCATCAAATATTGGAGGTTTTCCACTGATTCTGCCTTTCTCATCATTATAATCATTGCTGATGTTCTGACTTGGTCCCACCATAGTGTTTTTCTTGCTTGGATCTTTTTCTGACACGGTTAAGTGCTTGCACTTAGAACTAGGCGCTCTGATACCAATTGAAGAATGAAAAACACAAGAAGGGGGTTTGAATTGGGGTTTTTAAAATTTAAATCAAAAGACACGTTGGTTATCCTGGTTCGTATGAACTCAAACTACTCCAGTCCACCCGCCAAGGTGATTTCGCCTCTTTCAACGAGGTCTTAATGCACTAATCAAACTTGATTACACAAGAATAGTGACAACTGCCAAAGTCTTCTTGAGTTTAAACCACAACCCGGTTTTCTCAAGGTATTTCACAGTACTATATTTGAAAGCGTGTACAAGATATATTTTATAACAAAAAAATAGTATCACAAAAGTGATGTATTACACAAATGAAAATCAATGGATTCAAGGTAGTGACTTTTCTCGTTGGTAGTGCGTAGCAAAATCGTAAAATGATTTCTCCTTCAAGTCTTATTTATATAGGAAACGCATGAGAGGTCCTTTTGGAATGTTGATAAATATTATTTAATGAACTTTCCAAACATAGAGATTCTTGTCCCCTTTCAATCGTTACTTTTGAATAGCCATGAATGAAATATAACTCTTCAGAACATGCTTGCTAAAGGTTACATCAGAAGATGAATGTTGCTGTTGGGACTTCTTTACTTCTTCCCAAAACTGTATGAAATAGAATAACAGAGTTCTTGTTCACATTGTTTAGTGCACTCAGAAGTTTGTAGCTTTAGAACTTCTATATATAAGCGTGTTACGCAGATTTTGCTTTCTACGTAAGATGTGTTGAATCAGAGTTTAAACAACGATCTAACTCATCTTCTGTGCTTCTTACATCATAATTCCCTATAAAACAAAATACTTATTTAGGGAGCATAATTGTTCTTTGAGTGTTTGTTATCATCAAAACTCTTACAAGGGTTGTAGAATCAAACTATGTTCTAACAGTCGTGTTAAATAAAATGTAACATATGTGTCATGAATCTCACATTAAGTATCTTTATTGATTTGTGTTAAGTAAAATGTTTATTATTGTTGTTGGTGTTTAATAGGTGATTCATCCATAACATTTCCTACAAATAAGAGTTCTACTACTAAGAATAAAATTACAAGAAATTAAAGAGGTGCTAAGATGATTTCCATGTTAGCAAAAGTCCACAATACAGGTGTTAGGATGCCAATTGATTTAGATTAGAAAATGATAGGTGTTATGATGAACATGTTGTGATATTTAGGAACTATGTGAAGTTACCTGGTAGAATAAAAATGAGTATTTTGTTAGATGATTGGGGCCATGTAGATCTTAAAGTGAAAGAAAGTATATGGATCGATGTTGTAGTATTTATTTTAAATTTCATTATTTGTTTTACAAGTATATATGAAATTTTTTTTACTTAATATTAATACCAACTTTATTATGTAAATGTCAAATGTTTTTATTATTCTAGATGATGAGAAGCTGGAAAAGAAATGAACTTCATGTATTGGTGGATATTTGAGGGGTTTTAAGACACATCTCACAATGAATTACATTTCAAATCCAACGCGTAACTTAAAACCTCCACCTAAGATGTATATTTTATCATCGGAAGACTTGGGATAAGTTTATTGAGTCTCATCACACTCCTGAATTCAAGGATAAGAGTCAAGGAGTAAAAGAAAATATGACTAAAAATATCTATCAACTTAGATTGTCTTGTGGAGGATATGAAAAATAGAGGCGACAATGATTAAAGAAAAAAATAAAATAGAGAGAACCAGAGCTAGGAGATCCTTCATTAAGCCTTAATCACAACCCATCTCCATCATCACACAATGAGATATGGAAGAGAGCACGACAAAGACCAGGATATAAGTTCACATCAGAAGCTACATGTTTGTTTCCTAATAGGCATGGGAAATAAATCTAGCCCCACCCTACACCTTCCTATTAAATTTAATTTAGTTCCTTTATTCTTAATAATTTTATTACTCATTTCACACATCTTAATCTTAAAATATAAAGTTTTTTAAAAGTGTTATTTAATTTTTCGAAAATAAAAATTAAATAAAAATGATTAAACATTAATATTATTCTTAAAATGATCAACTATTTAGTTTAATTATTTATTTATTTATTTTGTTATTGAAGAAATATGCATTTTAAAAAATTGATAATTTATGTGTGTGAGGGCGGGGCGGGAGGGGATGGGAAACTTGTTTCTTGTCAGGGGTGGGGGAAGGGGGACCAAATGTTATCCCTTGACTTGGTTTAGAGGCGGGGGCTGGGCTATTACTGAGGGACGAGGCTAGTAATGCATAAACTTGCCCCCGCCCCATTGCCATGCCTAGTTCCTAAGAAGATTGTAAGTCGATTACTTCTTTAAGATTATTAATTATAGGTAACTCACTCTAGGAGTGAAATTTTATTTGTGTAGTAGGATTTACTGGTTGAAAAGCCAATGTGATGTTGGTGCCTTTGTTAAATAACAACATTGTGACATATTAGTATAAGCGATGGGAACAAAGGAACATGGTACTTGTGTCTGTGGTATCAAACAAGGTGTCGGCCTGAGACATTATTTTAGATCATCTTCAAAGAGTACAAAGATGCGTAAGAAATATATTGAAGAGCTAGTAACTAGAGGTTGGAGGAGAAGTTGTATGAAGGGCTTGAGGAAAGGATGAAGGGGAGGATGATGAAAATATTAGAAAAGGAGATGGTGATTGTGCGAGAGAGTTTGGCCTAGAATGTGATTGAGGTAGGTATAAGTTTGGTTTTGGAACATTCTTTTTCATTTTTTAATTAAAAATATATGTTGTGTATTTTTGTTGTTTGTGTTCTTAAAATTATACTAATGTTATGACGCAACAATTGAATCGATAGGTTACTCACCCATCTAAATTTAAATCTATTAGACCTTTCTCAGAAAGTTTTTTGGATGGTGCAAGCACAAAAGGCAGTTGTTCAGCCTCCCCTTCCCCCCTGAGCACAAGATTCAAATGCAATGCAAAAATTGAAAAGCATGGTCAAGGATATAGTTAACTCTATTGATCTAGAATTACAATATGATCCAGATCATTGAAAACTTTTTTTACTTTAAAAGGGGTGTATAATGGATCTTGTTTGAGATACTAATTGGCGTGACATATCCATACTATAATTAAGGTACACGTAAGTACATCTTTTAGAGTTCTCAAATACTTTTAATACCAAGACTCACATCAAAATTTGAATTTTGTGTTAGTATTTAGGTACATGCATCAACATTTGTGTAGAAAGAAATACACACACACACACACACACACACACACACAAAATAATACAAGTTTAAAATAAAATTATGTAAAGTTTTTGGAATTTTGTTTCTAGGAGGACAAATGTCCCACACAATATGTAGGACAAGTTAAATGAGTAACAGACAGAATAAATACAGCGTAACAATAACACAAGAATTGTTATCCTAGTTCGGTTCAAAATTATCTATGTTTGTGGGGTATTCAACCCAAGAAAAGAAACTCATTCTCAATAGTAAAAGTGCAAATAATCTTACATAAACAAATATTGTTCAATGTCTCTTTTCCTAATACTATCCGTGAATTTCTATTCATGACTCCATATAGAACGACTTCATTCCCAATAGTCAGAAGGACAAGGCCATTTTCCTAATGCTACTCGTGAAGATTTGTTAGCTCCTCCTGAATAAGAGACCCATCTCACTTTCACTCAAACACTCTCCCAATATTTGAACAAATACAATATGATTGAAAATATGAAACAATCATATCGCACAAATACTTTGTTCTCAAGCTTATAGAATTAGTATCTAGAAATAAAGTATTACAACAAAAACTCAAAGATAAGACTCAACTAAAACTCTCCTATATAGTAGATTTTTCTCTAAAGCTTTGAGTCTTCACAAAAGAGATGAACTCCTTATATAACAACACAAATTTTAGCCTCAAAGCCTTGAAGGATCTTCATCTTGAATACAATTAATCTTATAAAAAGCACAAGAGATCAATATTCAATAATGTTGATTTTCAATATTGATTGAACTCCTTAACAATCCTAAATCTCTTGATTATTCTTGTTATTTTTTTTCCAGATTATATCTTAGAGTCTTGCAATAAAGTATGATGTTGATATTGATGATTCAAGTAACGATGTTGAATTTTGGAAATGTTGTTGTTGTTAGTCTAGGCATCACTACTACAATTTTAATCTTTAACAACACTAATTTAATAGCGCTTTTGTTTGAAGTGCTATCAAAAATTTCAAACTGAAACATATAATAGCACTTTACTTACAAACGTTATTATAGGTCATTAACAAAAAAAAATTTCAAAATAATACAGAAGTTTAATACCGCTTTTATGAGAAACGCTAATAAAAGGGTATTCATAGAATAGTGCTTTGTTAGAAAGTGCTATTATAAAGCTTTCATCAAAATTATAAAAAAATGACGCAACGGTAGTGGCGTGTTTGATCCATGCTAATGACATTTTTATTTTATTGTAACCAAAATATTTTTAAATAATATTTCTTTTTCCTTTTAAAAATATGTACTTCTTTTATTGCATTGTACTGTGTCACTCTCTCACCTTCACTCAACTTAGAACTTTACGTTCATCCTCCATGAACAAATTTCATTATTTTCTTCAAATCTAGGGTTATGAATTCAAATGCTTCATCACTTGTCCCAACCTTCTATGTGAAACTCTTGCCTTTCTCAGCCAGGACACCAAGAGGCCACTTCCTCTCGGAAAGTCTACCACCGTGAGATCTGTTACACTCAATCTCAACTGCTTCCACATCTCAACTATGAGTTTCATTCACCTTGATACTTTATTGGAAGGGTAAGTCTTTCTACTGTCTCAAATCCCAATTTCCAATTGAAACTAGTTTTTGAAATTAACAAGTTTTATTCAATTAGGGTTTTTGAATAAATAGAAATTTAGCTTGACACTAAAAATACATCTAACGTCGGACGTGAAATGCATTTGATATCGGTTACATAATCGAGGTAAATAAGGGTGTCATTAAAGGTTGTCCCTTATCACCTCGGATATTAAAATGCTGAGGGGTTACGTTAACTGCACGTGGGTTCGATTCTCATCCTCGACATTTTTAATATTTTCATTACTTAATGACGCGTCTATTATTAACACTCGATTTTTTGATGAATCGAGGTAATATATCAATATTATTACTTCGGTTTGTTTGGGGAACCGAGGGGTTATAAATTATTTTTCTCTACTGTCGTCTAAACCTGAATTATAAAATGTAGAACCACAAAATACAGAATACATAACCAATACAAACCCAAAATGGTATGCCCATTTCTCAATCTGAAACAGAAATATTCATTGATTATACTATATGCTAATCGAAAATGGCACACACTTTATAATTTTACATCAAAACCAAAAACAAATGATTAAGAAACAAAAGCAATAAACTATTTACTTACTAGTTTTCTTATATGCCCTCTGCATGATCACGAAGAATAACATTCACATCATCTAAGTCATTTTCTTCAGATGATTGGCTTGCACGTATTTCTAAATAAGGAGTCTCATAGTTAAAATCTTGATTTTTATCAGTACTATTAGAAAGATGTTCTCCTTGAAGAACAATTGACCATCTAGTGTTAGCTGGATCAATGACATAAAAATATGCCTGGCTTGGTTTGCCATGATTAATGGTTCGTTCTTGTAAGTTGCCTTTCGAAGATCAACCCTTGTGGATCCTAATTCAACGGTTTCTACACTAGTTTTATTTTTAATCCATCTGTACTTAAATAAAGACACTTTAAAAGAATCATAATCAATCTCCAAAATCTCCTCAATGATCCCAAAGAGCGTTTAGATGCTAGTGCTGGATTGTTATCTTTAGAACTAGAAAAGTACATGGATTCAGCCTAAACCATAACACCACTTTTTTGCATGGTGCTACGATCACCCTTTTATTTTGTACAAAAAAAATATTTTCTAATGTTGTATGCACTCCAAGTAATTCCATTAAACTTAGGAAAACGTGACAACCATTTGCAATTGTCTGATGCATCACTCTCATTAGAAATAATTTCATTAAACCAATCTATGAAAGTTCTGTTATGCTCCATTAACAACCATTTTTCATTTATCCATGGCTATTTTTCCTTTATAAGAGCTTTGTGCACGGTCAAGTAAGGATCAACTTCACTAAGGTTATTCAATATATACAATTGTGCTTGAAAAACTACTTCTCGACTAAATGTTTTAACATTTAAACCTTGAATACATCTACCATCATAAAATCCACCATGACGAGACTCAGAAACTCCTATAAAGTTCGCATATGACAAATAGTTTGTATAAAACTCAATAGTTTCTTATGTAATGTACCTTTCTATGATCAAAGATTCTGGACAGTCATGATTATTTGTATACCCTTTGAAAATCTTCATGAAACGCTCTACCGTATATATCCACCGCAAATAAACTAGACCATAAATTCTAATCTCTCTTACTAGATGAACAATTAAGTGAACCATAATATCAAAGAATGATGGAGGAAAAAACATCTCTAACTAGCACAAGATAATTGCAGCTTCGTGTTCCAATTCATCTAAATTTCCAAGATCTATAACTTTACTACATATAGCATTGAAGAATAAGCACAATCTGGTTATAGTCACACTTATATTTCTTGGTAAGATGCCACAGATAGCCACTGGTAAAAGTTGTTGCATCAAGACATGATAATCATGATATTTTAAGTCAATTAATTTGTAATCGTTCTCAGACACAAGTTTCTTCACATTTGATGAGTACCATTGGGGAACTTTGATACAAAAAATCGCATAAACTTTTTTTTTCTTTTTTAGACAGAGTGTGACATGCTGAGGGAAAATAGGTTCTATTTCCTACTTCTTTTGAGGCTAGTTCTTTTCGTATACCTGTCACAACCATATCTTCATGAGATTTCTTAGTGTATTTTGTCTTGCCTTTAATGTTAAGAAGTGTTCCAATCAAGCTATCACATATATTTTTCTCCACATGCATCACATCAAGACAATGTCTTACATCAAGACTGGACCAGTATAGAAGATCGAAGAACACCGACCTCTTTTTCCAAGATTTTTTTCCACTGGATTTTTTTGTTTCTTTCCAAAGACAACTTTAATTTATTGTTGTTTTCTATAAACTTCCTTCCCGGTTAAGGGTTTTGGAGCGATATGAAACTCTTACTCTCCATTGAAAGCCTTGCGCAATCTACGATACGAATGATTAGCTCTTAGAAATATTCGATGCCCTAGATAAACTGTCTTTTTTCCTTTTGGTAATTCGTGGTGACATTATTACCTTCACATATAGGAAACACTTTATGACCATTGACGATGTACCCAGACAAATTACCATATGCATGAAAGCCATTGATTGTGCAAAACAACATGGCATGCAACTTAAAGTTATCACCTCTATACACATCATCAACATCAACACCTTCCTCCCACAAAAGTATTAAATCTTGAATCAATGGCGATAAATAAACATCTATGTCGTTCCCTGGTTATTTCGGACCCAAAATCATCATCGATAACATCATATACTTGTGCTTTAAGCACAAAAATGGAGATAGCTTGTAAATGAAGAGAAGAACAGACCATGATGTATGGTTAGTACTCATATTACCAAAATGGTTCATTCCATCGGTGGCAAGTCCAAGCCTAAGGTTCCTCAGTTTAAGGGAAAAATATGGAAACAATGAATCAATTTTCTTCCATTGCAACGAATCAGCTACATGGCGAATTTTTCTATCACACTCTTTTGTCTGTATGCCAGCTAGTATTCTTTGCATCGCTAACATTAGCAAACAATATCTTGAACCTTAGAATTATTGGTAGGTATCACATCACCTTGGCAGGAACACCCTTGCTAGTTGCACCATCATCGTTATTAACATCATTCTCCTTCTATTTGTAGCATAACACCCCACACCTCGAGCACTCCTTCAAGTTTTCAAACTCTTTCCTATATAAGATGAAATCATTATGACAAGCATGTATTTTTACATTCCAAATCCATTGGACACAATATCTTATTGGCCTCATAAGTACCGTTTGGAAACGTGTTACCTTTAGGAAGCATTTCTTTCAACAATTCAAGTAATTCAATGAAACTTTTATCCATCCACCCATATCTCGCCTTAAGATTAAATAGTCACACAGCTGACAATCTTGTAAAACCTTTACATCCTAGGTACAAAGAATCTTCCATGTCTTTTCGCAAAGTATCTACCATAATAACTTTCTTGAAAGCATCTACTCCAATATCACGAATGATGTTTTGTAGATTATCAGTCATACATTCATCATCTTCAATTGTTTGTGACAAAGGTCTCTTTTTTTACCCTTCACTACCATACCCATTTTGTATAATTTTGAATAATTCCATCACAAACACAATGGTTGAATATAACATCTGTTGTACCCCAAAATTTTCCCTCCCATATTTCTCAAAACATTTCAAGAAAGATCCTTAAGTTGCTCAAGATAGTCTAAGGGTTGGCCAAACAAACTCTCTCCTAAGGCAGTCTACCTCAAATTAGGGTTTCATGTTGCATCAAGATACTTGATTCCAAGGGACCCCAAATGATCAACGTTGTCCTAATAAGTTCACAAGATCATCCATGTCAAGTTTCAAACCTTGCAGAGGAAATTTGTTCAGTCAATTGCTCAAAAGCCTAAAAATCGACTGTGCTAGGGCAAAAGTCAATTGTGGCCCACATACAGTCAAACTTCAATATTTTTGGTCAACATCCTCATTTTGAAATATATTTCATCATTTGATCAAGGCTTGATCATCATTCATCAAGGATTGCTCATAATTCATCAAGACTCAAAAGTTGCTAAATTAGGGTTTTGTAGGAAAAGTCAACCCAACTTTGACCAAGCATAACTTTCTCATACTTTATGATAAATGACCCATCAAAAGCTCATTTTTAAGAGCATGAAATTCCCTACAATCCATCTTCAGCTCCCATGTTCAAATTATTCACTCACAAGAAGTTATGAATTTGGACATTATAAGTCATTTTGAAAAGTCAACAAAAACACCTTTTTTGTCAAAGCTTCATACTTGAGAATGTAATATAAAATTGAGATAATACAAAAAGGGTTGCTTAGAGGACATCTCAAGCTTTCTAAAAAGTCCAAGAACACCTCCAAAGAGTCAAAATTGAGGAAGTTATGCATTGGTGAAGTTGACCCTTTTTACAAAATTGCCAAAAGTCAATTATGCCTAAAACTTCAATTTTTGCCAAATGGGCCCAATCTTTTTCACTTGTTTTGAGTTGGCAACACAGTACACGAGCTCTAGCCCTTTCCACTTGTCCTTATCATGTTTTTATTATTTATTTTGATTTTTATTTGAATTAATTCAATTTAAATCAAAACAAATCATATAAAATCCAAAATATTGAAAACAAAAGATTTTGTGCTTGTTTCAGGTTTCAATTATAGCTAGAAACAAATCAAACTCGTGCAACGCTTTAGAGTGGACAAAAAGATTGGATTTAGGCCATTTTTTGGAAAGATTTAAAGGTGAATCAAATCACAATCAAACTCATTGATGGAGGAAGATTGGATGCATTCTTTCAACCCTAATGCGTTCCTTGGTACATATAGAAGGTGTGCAGACCAAAAACTAGGTTAGAAACAGGCGCAACAAGGAGAGAAAATTCTGAAAAAATCAAGAGAAAGTGCAAGATCGAATTCAGTGTTCCAGGCATCCTCAAAGCCTTCTAGCCATCCCAATCACTTCCTGAGACTCCCAGCAAGCTAAAGCAATCGAAACCAAGCATTTTCGAGCCTTATATCTCACTGTAAGTCACACACACATAACTATTTTCTTGATATCGAATAGCACTTTCTTGCACATATAGCATAAAATAATTGTACATTCTTGATCACAATCATGTTTGCAAGCTCTCTGTATTCTTTAATTGCGTTTTCATGGCTTGTATGAAGTTTTACCATTATTAGGGTTTACAAGTTCAATTTGGGATCTTGGCGTACAGGCAAAATTGGGCCATGAAAGGGCCACCACTATGCTCAGCAAAACCAGACGAGTCCATTCATGATCTTGGTGGTCATTTATATCACTTGTATTTGATTTTGAGAATGCACAGGTCTGTAGCGACGAACATTATCCGTAGGTATAGGTTCCCAAACCTTTAGCAACGGTGCAAGGAGGGAGACGAAGACGTGGCTTCATCTGATTTGGCCATTGAATTTCGCGCTGAATATTTTATTATTCCACTTGTTTTATATATTATTATTATTGTTCATCATATGTACAAATAATAACGAATGGTGCAGTGGTAGCGAAGGCGTGGATATTGCTTCAGGACCTGGGTTCGAATCCCAGGTCCCCTTATTTCTCTATGATATTTTCTTTTTCAGGATCCAGCGTATACATGAGGCCAGCGACCACCATGGTCCATCATAATCCAAAGCGCCAAGTGTCATGAAGGCCAGATCCAAGGGCCATGATGGGAGGAACACCAAAGGCAAGGTCAAAGCAATCACATAGGATCCAGGAGGTCAACATGGACCTCATCTTTTTGGGCCCAGATCTGGCTATTTGCACCCCTCCAAAATACTTTTCAGGCCCATTTCCTATTCTTTTCTCTTTTTTTATTTATTTTATTTATTTATTTACTAACCGATTTTCTTTTTATCAAAAAATCACCAAAATATTATTTTTCACCAATTAGATTTAGGTATATTTTTTATCTATAAATTAATTAATTTAATTAGGTTTGATTAATTTAGATAACTTTAATTTATTTTGTACATAATTAAAAATAATTAGAATAAATAGGTTTTATTACTAACTTAATTATATTTAATTTTTTCCTAAAATAACCAAAAAAACCAAAAATAAGTCATGTAATTATTTTTATTAATTAATTTAATTGACTAATTAATTGCATATCTAATTTAGAAAACTTATTTCTTTTATTAAAAACAACAAAAAAACAATTTTCTTTTAATTAGGTTAGAGGGGTCAAAACCCTAATTTCTCGTCGATCTAATTTTCATCGCACCCTTTATTATTATTTTTATCATATTGATGTAACTGCCTACAGTTTGTAATAGTTAATTAGGATGTTTATTTCCATTTATCGCTTTATTTTCAAAGGGTTTGTTTTTGGCTATGTAAATACCCGAAGCCTTGTAATAGCGTAGTTTAATTTCCGCATTTTAAATTCCGAAAATTATTAACTGTTAGATGTATGATATAGGGATGCATGGCAAGAATGTATGATTAATTTTAAAACAGCTAGATCACCTTAAATATGCAAAGATAAATAAACTGAAATTGAATCACTCGCACATGCGCACTCCTAGGGTACACTCTCACTTGGTTGCCTTCGATAAACGGTCATTGAGTATAGGATGCTTTAGTGATCGCCCTTTTGTCTAAACAAAGATCAAAGTCCCGATTCGGAAAAGTTTCCTCGGAATGGTTGCCTCGGATTTGTTGCCTCGAATAAATTAATCTAAGACATTAGGGTTATTACTAAGACGTCCTAACGTTGCTTTAGTGACCGTACGTCCCTTTTAAATTGACCCTCAAAACTCCAACGACGGTGCTACCCACTCACTAATAGTGGGATAGCGCTGTCTAAAGGAAACAAGCATAGAACAGTTCTTTTTTTGAGTAGGTAGATTAGTTCTTAAGTACTTGCTGAAGGAAAATTGCGATCAAAAGCGCAGCGGAATTTAAAATTTTCCTTTAGCGATCCTTACGAATGAGCATGGTCAGTGATAGAAATATTTACCTCTTGTGGCGATTCAGACCTTTAATGTTGTGATCACGAGCGTTGATGAAGAACAACGCCTCTACTCAGTCCACACGAACAAATCGCTTCCGGTCACAGTGCTAGCTAATCACGAACAGAAACCTTGAGTGAGAGAGAATCAAAAACGAAATTGCATCAAGTGAAATTGCTTCATCACAAGGGATCTATTTATAGAATCACTCGTGTGGGCTACAAGCTAAAAGCCCAATTAAGGCTATAAGCTAAAAGCCCAATTAAGCTTATGGACATCATACCTTATGATGTACCATATATCATTTATCCACGTGGTACCTTACCACTTTCTGTATTACACTTAAGTGCACCGTACCTTACGGTGTTCTTTATTTATTCTATCTCTCATGAACCTGTCCTTATGTGTGTGACCCTGTAGGTTTTCACGACGTTGGCAATTATATTAAATCACACATTTAATATAATAAACAGTGAGCGGTATCTAGCAACACATCACTGTTACCCAAGCCACGAAAATGTCATGTGATCTGACCAAACCTTTTCCGTGATAATATTTGTGTTGTACAATTACCCTTTTGCCCTCATGTCTATATTGAACACAAGGCATACACTGTGTCACCCTTGTCCAATTCAATATTGGGCCCTTAGACATTTATCCTGTTATGCAGGATGAGAAAATTCCATCTAGGTCACTCATGTCCCTTAGCATGCTTTGTGAAGTACCCATCAACCGTCTTTATAGTCATCCAGTTACAGATGACGTTTGATCAGCAATAAAGTACTTGACTCTACATCTAGGGTCCATAGTGGTTTCAGGTCGAAGGGTGGTATACACCATTATCATCATGAGAATAACTTATGACACTTTGCATAACATTCTATATAGTATTCTCATAGCGGGTCAATCCAGTATAAATATTACTCCTAATATTCATACCTATGTCAAGACTTGATAACTCCTTATCTATGATCCATGAGATGTGATCATCAATCTATCTTCATAATAATCTTAATGCTTTAATGTTATCCCACTTCACATTAAAGCTTGACTACGGATACTTTAAGAATAGTGTATTATGTTTAATGGGATCTCATGATTAAGTCTCACTTAACATTTCATTAAACAAATAAACCATTCTAGGGACTTTATTATTTTGGAAAGCAAACATAATAAAGAAATGCCTTTTATTATTAATAAATAATTCGATACAAGTACCAAAAGTATTGGCCTCTAGGGCTTACACCAACACTTGCTCAGTGAAAACAAACTTTTCACACTTACACTACTTTACAAACAAAGTTTTCAAAAACACTTCATTACACTCTTGAAGACAGAAGCAAGAGTTAAATCGAAGTCAAAACAAAAGCTTTTCAAATCACGTAAACACAAAGAAAACAATTTGAAAATGATGAGCAAGTACCTAAGAGCCCGTGGATAACTACGGATAGAAAGGGTGCTAATACTTTCCCTTTCTATAATCTACCCCCCATACTCAGAAATAACTCGAAAAAGGAATTTTTCTGTGCTTTTTTTCCTTTCCTTGTTGGATAAAATAAAAGTCGATGACGACTCTTGCTTACCGCGACATTTTGCAAACACAAACGCAAACCAGCAATTCCTTAAAAAAATAGGGAAACACGTCCCGGTTCTGGCCACCGTATCACAACATCCATTGAATATTTATTCGTATTATAGAATTTCATACAAGGACACCAAAAAATACCATTGTTGTTGATCTGTCGCCATTTTTACTATGTTTATGTCACTTATTCGTCGATAATTCAGGTAATTTGTTGTGCTTTATTTCCTATTTTGTTACCGTTTGAGTCAATTTCATGTTTCTTGAGTTATTTCTGCATTTTATGCTTTGGATAGTTCTTTTTATTTTCCCCAAGTCCAAATTAAAGATCCACTGGATTCAATGTGAAAAAGTGGTGAAAATCTGAAGTTTCGAGGAAAAGAACTGGTGAAGTTCTGTGGCGCAACACGGGCACCCGTGTCACATAACACGAGTCATGTTACAAAGTCTGGAACATGGAAGGAAAAAGAGAAAATCAGGGGGGCAACACGGGTGACCGTGTCACCTAACACAGGTCGTGTTTCACACCTTGGGACGTGAAAAAAGAAAATAAAAAAACTAGAGGTCCAACATAGGCACCTGTGTTTCCTAACACGGGCCCTGTTGTCAAGTTATGTTGATTTTCCTTATTTTTTTATTTTTTACTACATGTGACCCGGAGGGGAGTTTTGAGCATTTCTGACCGAGACCAATGGATTTTCACTATTTAGAAGAATTTCTACAAAGAAAGGAGAGGACTTTTTGGCGAGCAAAGAATTACACGATTCAAGATTAGAGAAGATAAGGTTTTTGGAGAGTGAAATATTTTCATTAGTAGACGCAATTAAAGAGAAAAGTTCATCGCAATCCTTGTAATGTCTAATTTTTATATTAAAATTACTTTGAACAATAAGAGTAGCTAAACCCCCACAATTCTAGGGGTGTCCCTGATTTGATTCTTTAAACGACTTGGATTTCAAATTTCAGTAATTTATTTGTTTTTCATATTCAATTTAATCGTACAAGGTATTTAATGCTTCTTTGTCGGACCAATAAGGATCGAATTACATTTAACAATTAGGCTGGATCGTCATTGTTAAGGTTTTTTGTACGACTAAACAATAGTAGATATCACCTAGGACTAGGAATACCTATAGTTACCGGTTAAATCTTGATAAAACAAAGGGTTGATTTCATAATAATTCTCTAAGGACTTAGGATTTAGGATGAATGCTTAAAAGTTTTCCCACTGTGGACTTAGGGGAAAATAAACTAAAGATCTAATAAGTAAGTATTTTGAACTTGTTGAAGAAATCAGGATTCAAGGTTGTTACAGGAAAAATCATACGCTTTACCCTAGCATGTTCCTCATATCTGTCAAAAAGCCAATTTATTATTCTGCTTATTTTTACTTATCCTTAAGTGATAATTTCAAAACAAAACTCCAGTTTAAGTTTTTGTTTAATTGTACCATGAATTGAACTCAATACTTATATGCAGTCCTTGAGATCGGTATTCAGGGAATTTCTCTATTATTACTATAAGAGGAAAAATAGTACACTTGCTATTTTTCCTATTAAGTTTTTGGCGCCGTTGCCGTGGGCTTCCCAAATATAGAGTTTTAATTTTAGTTCAATTGAAATTTTTTTATTCATCAACTATAATTTTATTTCAGTTTTATTATTATCATTTTTATTTTGTTGCTACAAATTTGCGTCTGGCTTTTGTATGCGAGGAGAACCCTCAACTAATTTTCTTTTTTACGCAGAAATTGAAAGAACTTTACGCGTAAGACTTAGACAAGCCAGACTTAGAAGACTGGAATCTGAACCAGAGCATATCTCTGACACTTCAGATTTAGAGTCAGACAAAGAAAGCCTGACTATGGCTTCATATCCACCACCAGCTAAGAGACTTCTTGGGAACTATGGTGGAGAAAATGCACTGGGTAGTAGATTGACAATTGTAAACCAATCGGTAAATGTGCCTAATTTCAAGTTTCATATGAGCACCATCACTCAACTTGAGATAAGACCTTTCACCGGAAAGTGTAATGAAGATGCCAACAAACATCTACAAAGATTTCTGACTATGAGCACTACTCTCAATATTGTCGACATACTGATGAAGCTAAGAAGTTGTGAATGTTTCTGTTTTCTCTAGCGGAAGATGCTGAAGAGTGGTTTTATTCTCTTCCAGATGGTAGTATCACTTCTTGGGAAGGGATGAAGACTGCTTTCCTATTGAAAATATGGCTGCCCATAATTCTCAATTCCAAGAAGAGACAAGGAGCAACAACAAAAACACCATATATTCAATCAAAAATTTGGAAGTTCGAGTGGGACGGATAGCACAACAATTGTCTCTGCAAGCACAAGGCAATAAAAAAAGTCATGAGAATGTTAACACTGTCACAACAAGAAGTCAGAAGGGGTCAGAAGATGAAGAAGAAAATGTATCAAAGGATGACTATGTAATAGAGGTAGATCTGGAAGTGAGAGAAAACAAGAAAAATCCAGAAAAAGTTATACCATCTGTGAAGCCAACTCAAGAAAATAGTGCAAAGAAGACTAAACCAGTGATTAAGTTGCCATATCCCTCTCGAGTAGCAATGAAGGACCCAAAAGTGAAAGATTTTGAGAAATTTGTCACAATGTTCAAAAAGTTAGAGATAAACATGCCTTTTTTGAAGCTCTAGAGAAATTGATTATGTACCAAAAATTCATGAAGGAGGCACTGTCTAAAAAGAGACCACTAGGAGATGGATCGGTACCTGGTGATGAGAAATTATGTGTAATCTTGCCAGAGAGGAGAATCCCACCTAAGCAGAAGGATCATGGATCAACTGCAATACTGCACACTATAAAAGACAGAACATTCAAGAAGGTTCTGATTGATTCAGGTGCTAGTGTGAGTTTAATTTCATTATCTATCTTAAAAATGCTTGGTATTGAAAAGGTTAGTGAGATATGGACAAAGTTAAAAAATTTTGATCACACCATCAATGAGGCATATGGGGTAGCTGAAGATGTACTAGTGAAAATTGGAAATTTTGTCTTTCCAGTTGATTTTTAGATCATGGACATTCCTGGAGATGAAGAGACTCCTATCATTCTTGGTTGACCATTTTTTATTACTAGCTGATGCAACCTTGATATAGAGAAAGGTACTCTGACGTTAAAATTATTTGATGAGGAGATAAATTTGAAAGTGTTGGAGTTCAAGAAGAAAGGTACAGGTGGAAATAATCAATCTTTAGTTGGTATGACCAAACTAGCAGAAGGAAGCAAAATTTCAAAATCACTCCTAGAAAAAGTCTCAAGCATAATATCTCAGGTGGCATCATCCCAAGCATCTATCAAAATTCCTAAGTTCATTCAAGAAGTCAAGAAGAGAAAGAAAAAGGAACATCAAGGTGAGGAGTTGAAAGCTGGGAGTTACTCGAAGCACAAAGTGGTCCATGCTTTTGAACTAGATGGGTTCTTGGTTGCAGAAAGGACAAGCAACAAGGTTTGGAAAAGGAAGTAGCCCCTATAAAAATGGGGAGTGTTTTGTCGGGCAATGCGATGTTAAACGAAGGGCTACGTGGGAGACAACCCACGTTTTTAATGATTAAGTTTTCTTTTGTTGGTTGTTTTATTTTATCTGCAAGTAATAAATAAGGTCGTACAGGTGCAAGCTATGATCGGTGGGAATAGAACTGACTGTTTTGGAATGCTGGTTCGCATTTGCGTTTCGCAAGATGTCGCGGTAAGAAAGAGTCGCCACCGTCTTTTATTTTATCTAACAAGGAAAGGACAAAAGCACAGAAAAATTCATTTTCGAGATGTTTCTCGGCTTCGGGAGGTAGATTATAGAAAGGGAAGGTGTTAGCACCCTTTCTATCCGTGGTTATCCACAGGCTCTTAGGTACTTGCTCAAAGTGTTTTCAAAAAGTTTTGCTTTTCTTGTGTTTGTGGGTTTTGAAAAGAGTTTTGTTTGAAAACTTCGATTTAACTCTTGTTTCTGTCCTCAAGAGTGTATGAAGTGTTGCTGAAAACTTTGTTTGAAAAGTGTAAGTGCGAAAAATTTGTTTTGTTTTGAAAGAGCAAGTACCTAAGAACCTCTACCTACTCAAAAGGAATTAAACTGTGTAAATGTCCCTTTAGACAACGCTATCCCACTATGAAGGAGTAGGTAGCATCGTCGTTGGAGTTTTCGGGTCAATTCGATTTTAGGGACTAGTGGTCACTAAAGCAACGTTAGGACGCCTTAGTGGTAACCCTAATGTCTTAGATCATTTTTATCCGAGGCAACCGTTTTGAGGCAACTTTGATCCCTAGACAGGAGGGCGACCCCTAAAACATCCTATACTCAATGACCACGTTCGAGGCAACCAAGTGAGGCGTACCTTAGGAGTGGCATGTGCAAGTGTATCAATTTTCAGTTATGTTATCTTTACATGTCATGGTGAGCTACGGTTGATTTTAATTTAAGATGGATCTTGTCATGCCTAGCCTAGTTAGCATACATCTAGCATTTAGTGGTTGCGGAAAATAAAACTAAGCTATTACAAGGTGTCGGGTATTTACATCGCCAAACACAAACCCTTAAAAGTAAATGCAGAAAGAATAAATAAACACGATAAATAAAAAATCCTAAGTTAAAACTATTACATCCTCGGAGCAATTACACTATATAGATCAAAATAATACGCGCGAGAAAAGGTTTTTTTTCAAATAAAGCATGTTTTTGGTCTTTTTTAAGTTAGGAATTAAGTCTAAATTAATAATGGAATTAAAAAGGAAATATTTTGGGTTTTATCTTAATTAAGGAAATAAAATTAAAAAAGGTGAAAATATTAAAACCTAATTCTAAGTCAATTTTTATTTATTGCAAAAATGTTAAGATTAAACCTAATTAAAAAAACTAAACTAATTGTTAATAGTTTATTTACAAAATTGATTACTAAAATTAATTGGTGAGAATAGTATTTTCTGTTTTTTGGTTTTTTTTTTATGAAAAAGAAGGTTAGCGTGTTAATTAGTTAGTTAGTTTTTAATGATAATAATAAGAGCAAAAGCAATATGAAAAGAAAAGAAAGAAAAAAACAAAAGCAAACTGTGGGGCGCTGGGCCTGAAGAAGGGAGGTTTGGTCAGCATTTTTCAGGCTCAGCACGCTGGCCTTTGTTGACTCTCCAGATTGCCTATGCTTGCATTGACTTGAATCCATGGTGGATCAATGGTTCTGGCCTTTGGATCTAGCTCGAAGCCACTGGGTACATTGAGATCTGAGGACGTATGGTGTTCCCTGCCTTCAGCGCTGCATCTGAGTACCTAAAGAAAAAAACATAACAAAGTTTTGGGGGACTTGGGATTCGAATCCAGGTCCCAATACTCATATGCCAACGCGCTAACCGCTCGCCCCAACTGCTTCATTCGTTAGTTAAATAGAACATAAATATTATATCAAACAATAATTATGCCTGGCCTAAAAAAATAAAAAGACGCGCAATTGGTTCAAACGAACCAATCACGCCCAGCCACGTTATCATCTTTCTCACAATAGCCTGGTTCGTTTACTTGCAGATTTTGTTCTTTAGGAAGTTTCGTGGGGTCGTTCGAACGTCTCTCCTAGGCCATGAAAATAAAATCTAAGAGTACCAACGTACTCGTCTCTTCCTCCTGGTCATCCATGTAACCATGGTTTGCGCTGATTTTTCCTGTGACATAAACGCCTAAAAAACCAGAACCGGAACCCTAGGTTCTATATATGGGGTTAGAAGCCATGAAAATTAAATTGGATAATGCCAAAACATTCTAAATCAAGTAACAATCACAAATATGTCAATATTTTAAAGAAAAGATGCAAGCATGGATGTTTTCGATTTCATGTTCAGAGGCGTTTTCTAGAACACTTACAGTGCGATTTAGATGATGAAAAGCTTGGTTTTTGATTGGCCTCGCTTCAGGAGGTTGATGGAAAGAGAGTTGCGTCTTTCTTTGGGTCGGAATCTGCCTCCAAACCAAAACCTGATCACCACTTTTCAAGCTTTTCTTTTCAAGGTTGGGGCGCCGTTTCTGCAGAGTTTGTGTAGGTGTTTTTCACGTGTCTTTCTGCAAGGGCTTTTTGTGTGTGATTTGTTTATGAGCAGCAGGTTTATATAGGCAAAGAAATTAGGTTAACAAATGTGTATCAAATCTTGGTCCATTATGGTGGAGAGATTTGATTTGATCTTCATGAAAACTTTCCAAATTTGATTCAATCATGCGTTTCTGCCAGCTTGCTCTGAGTTGTTTGGGCCTCCAACTTGATGGAAATCAAAAACTGACTTACCCCTTCGATTTTGCCTTCTTTTCCAGTTTTGATTGCTTCAAAGTCCCCATTCGAATCTATTCCTTATTAGACAACCTCGACCAGCCCTTGGCCTTGTGATGAGTCTAAGTTCTGATTCGAAGTGTTCAGAACTTCCTTTATCAGATCATCTTAGGTTGTGAGAAACTCTGCACTGAAATGCCGTTCGAAAATCATTTCGTTCTGATGTTCTTATTCAGGGAAATTCTGCACTGAAATGCCATTCGAAGGGCATTTGTCCATATACCATTCGAAGGGTACTAATTGCAACTTCAATCGAAAGACACTGTTAACAGGCCAATCGAAAGGTCTCGTTCATGCTAATCGAAGGGTCTTGTGTTGCTAGTCGAAGGGTCTTGCACTGCCTCCTTCGAATGGACTTTTTGTGTACCTTTCGAATGGGCCTTCTGAGTGCTTCTTCGAATGAGTCATTTACATGTTCTTCAAATGAGCTTCTTGCCTGGTGAGTCGAAGGTAAGCCTGAAGTATCTAGTACATAGTCGAAGCATTGTGATATTGACTTGATCGAAGGAGGGTCCAACGCTCAATCGAAGACCTGCAGAACAAAGCTTGATCGAAGAGTCCCAAATGCTCAATCGAAGACTGGTGAACCAAACCTGATCGAAAGGTTCCAAACGCTTAATCGCAGCCTGGTGAACCAAACCTGATCGAAAGGTTCCGAACGCTTAATCGAAGCCTTTTCCCAGATGCCGATCGAAAGACACTTTGTATATCTTTAAAAACTTTATTTTTGTTAGGCAAGTGTTTGTGACTAACTATGTAAGGGAAGACCTTTGGAAACATGAGAGGGCAAATTTTGGGGTACAACAGTTGCCCCTGTTCAATTTTCTTAAACGTGAGGATACAGATTGGCTTTCGAGCCTTTCGTGATCCGAAGGTGGAAGATAATTGAACACTAGAGTGCCCAGAAATTTGCACTCGCATGGTGTAGTATCATCATTGTGACGTCGGGAATGGGCTTACAGATGCCATTTGGAGACTATAGGTAGGAGGATGGGCTTATAGATGCCATCTGTAGGAGTGTCGATCACATAAGAGATTCCTTAGCGAGAACTTGAATTCCTGAGAAAGAAATATGGTCTTCCTGGCTTATTACAGGTGTTAATCTTTAATCTCTTTGTGTAAATGGTTTTCCTGGCTTGTTACAAGTATCAGTCGTCCACAGATAGTTTTCCTGGCTTGCTACAGGTATTCAACTGGGACTTGAAGAGGTTGGTCGAGGAGATAGATGTCCTGGATGGTTACAGGTATTAATCTCTGACCTGAGAAATAAAGATGGTATTCCTGTCTTGTTACAGGTATTGATCTTCAATCTCTTCATGTAGATAACTTTCCTGGCTTGTTACAGGTATTGATCTACAATCAGTCGTCCACAGATATTTTCCTGGCTTGTTACAGGTATTAATCTGGAACTTAAAAAGGTTGGCCGATGAGATAGTTGTCCTGGCTGGTTTCAGGTATTAATCTCTGACCTGAGAAAGAAAGATGGTCTTCCTGGCTTGTTACAGGTATTGATCTTCAATCTCTTCATGTATATAACTTTCCTGGCTTGTTACAGGTATTGATCTACAATCAGTCGTCCACAGATATTTTCCTGGCTTGTTACAGGTATTAATCTGGAACTTAAGAAGGTTGGCCGATGAGATAGTTGTCCTGGCTGGTTTCAGGTATTAATCTCTGACCTGAGAAAGAAAGATGGTCTTCCTGGTGTAATACCCCAAATTTGTCCTACCCTTCTACTTTTGTCTGGTTTACGCATTCTCGCACTTTCCTCATGTACATAACCTTCATTAGGTCATCTAACACATGCATGCATCTCATTGTTTCCATATTCATGGGATCAAGGTATTTGATCAACACAACAAAGATATTGTAATTTTTCAACACATGTTTGAGTTGTGGAAGATTTGGTTGTTTTCGGTGAATTTAAAACAATGCGAATTGGAAACAGTGTTTTTACTGATCAGAGTTTGAAAACGCGCATCTCCAGCTTGGAATGGTGTTTTGGGTTGATTCATGAGGATTTGAAACCGTCTCGATGTTCTATTCAATTTTTGTGTTTGGACCAAAAGCTAATTCTCAAAGGAAAGTCTCCAGATACGCAGTTCTTTTGGAAGTTATATGGTGAAAAATACAAAGAAAAAGGTGTTAAAAGTGCAGTTTTCGCACACTAAAAAATTCATAACTCGAAGACCGTTTATCGTTTTGAACCCGTTTTGGTGGCTAAAATTCCGTCTTGATGTCATCTACATTTCGTATCTCACGGCCGGAAGCCAGTTCTACCCAGAGAGTCTTCGAATATATGAATTTATCAAATATATTCGCACGAGAAAATAATGACAAATATTCACCGGCTTCATCTTCAGAAAATCATAACTCGGTCGATTCTTATCGTATCGAGCTGGATCGAGTGGAATTGGTTCACAAATTGAGTTGGTTAAATGTTTCTTTCAGTTTTCCAATTCGAGCGGTATCCTGAAGGCCTTCGTTTTTGGTCTGAAGCGCGCGCAACGTGGTTGAAAATCCTGAACCGAGAAATATTTTCATCTGAGACGAAACTTCAAAAAATCATAACTAAATCACCGTTTATCCGACCGAGCTCATCTTTGGAAACAATGTTGTTCTCGACGTTGGCTACATTTTAGTTTCACATTTCAACTTCTAAAGTCGCACCGAAATTCCTATGAATTTGCCTGAAACGTATCGCACTGAAGTGAATTAAAATTCTGCATTAATATTTATGAATATTTGAGACCCATTAACCAAATTCACTCACATAAGCCCATACTATATATTCTTTTTACTCCAATTTCTCTCATAATTAAAAAAATCTCCACAAACAATCAAAACTTTTCTCTCAATTCTCTCAAAGATCAAATCAAGGTTCTACACTTTTTTCATCAAGAACACAACAACAACTTCATCAAGATCCAAAAGTCAAGATCAAGAGCAATTATCCTCCGATTGTCGATCCGTTCGTTGCGATCTCTATACCTAATCCTCCTCTTCACTTCTATCGGTGAGTTTTCTTGAATTAAGCGCTTTTTGAAATAAGTGATTTTTTGGAATAAGTGTTTTTTCTTGATTTTGTGTTGATTGATGTTTTAATTGTGTAATTGAGGCTTAATTGTTGAGAATTTATTTGAATTGAGAATTTAATACCGTTTTATTAAATTGCTTATTGAAATAAGTGATTAATTAAACTTGATAAATTGATTTTGGTTGTAACTTGAAGTTGACATCGTGTTATTGTGTTGATTTTTAGTCCTAGGTATAGTTACACTAGTGTTTAAGTTGAACTAGTTATAGAAAACTAGTTAGTACTAACATTAGTTTGAGATTTTGAACTTTTGATTAGATTAACACTAGTTTCTAATTCTTGATGTAGAATTTGTTAATAGTTTAGGTTAGGTAGATTCTAACACTAACTTTGATTTAGGTGTTGTAACATAAACTAACAATTAGTTTAGTTTAGTTTAGGCCTAATCTTTGATTTTCAATATTTACTACATGTTTTCAATTATTTTTGGTTGATGATCATTGATATTTTTGTACATTTAAAATGCATTTTTTGCATATGATCTCAAGTTACTAATTCTTGATATAATCTAATCTTTTACCAATTTTTGGTTGATTACTTGTTGCTTTCCATTTCAATAAATTGAGATGATTTCTAATAGACTCAAATGTCATTGCTAAACATTTTTGAAGTAAGTTTGATTGAGTTTGATAGAAAATATCTCAATACTTGGTAAATGGCAAAGTTTGACATAATTGGTGTTTTTGCTCTAACTTTTGATTCGTATTGAGTTTTTCCGACTTTCTTTAATGAAAACCGATTTTCTTGAGTCATTCGGAATCTTTCACGCGAGTATTTTTTTGATTCGGACAAATTTCGTTCTGTTTTTCTGCTACTGTAGCAGTTACGAAAATCATATTTCGAAATGGAATTTGGCCGAACCGAGTTAATTTTTGGAACCGTTGGCATGTTTCTATGTCGCCTTAATTTTTGCGGTTGATTTCAGATGCTTTTCGATTAATTTTCTAACTTTTCAATTCAAGTTTTTTGCACATTATCTTGTGTTTCCCTGTTGAATTGTGATACTTTTTGTGTGTTACTCATACTTTGATGTCAAGTAATATCATTTGGTTTTAACTAATTGTTTGAGAACTTTGTGAATTTAGCGTAACGGAATACATTTTGATTCACAACTTTTGTGTTTGGCAAATTGTGAGTTGATTCCTATTCATCACACTTTTGGCATAAATACATAAACTCATGAATTGGAGTTAATTTGCAATTTGTTGATTAAATTCTGATACATTAAATTCATGTGGTTTTAAGACTTTAATTCTTGATTTTTAGATCAATCTTGAGGTTACATGTTCATGTGCAAGTTCCGGATAACCCTCTCATGCTAATATTCAAAATTAATGTACTAAAACTTTGATTTCCAAATTGATTCATGATGAATTTCGAAATATGCGTAATGTTGTCCGGAACTTGTATTTCGCATGCGCATTGAGTTTTAATTTGTGAATATGCATTGTTATACTTATTTGAGCATTTCTTCGATATCGATAGCAAGTTTGGATGTTTCTAAACCGGTTTTTGCACCTATTTTCATGAGTACGAGGTTGCTGTCCGGAATGCTATTTTATGCTCCCTTTGACTTGTTTGCTTTGTGTTGTACATATTCATACTTCATTTTTGTGCATATTGTTAATTGCCATTATCACATCTGATTTTGTTGTTATCTACTAACAAATTCTGTGAGATGTGCATACTTTGAGAAGCAATTGGGATACCATTCTCTTTGGTGACGGATACGCTTTGCTTGCATATGTTGTTCATGCTTCTGACGCTATTTGTTGTTGATGCTAGTTTGTGGCGCCCTCCGAGCTTTCTCCATGCTTTGACTTGGTTTTTGCGGATTTTTATTATCCATTTAGTATGGTTTCAGGCCATTTGTTGTAATATTACATTTACCACTTTCTAGATATCATGTGAAGTAGGAAATAAAGAGCGTGCGCTCGAAGTCGCTGTTTAAAGACCTGTAGCAGGCATTCCGCACTTCATTTGCTATATGTGTTGTGCTTATGTTTGTTTACTTTCTTGTTGATCGATGAGTCACTCAATTTAGCAATTGAGATCACGACTTCGCTCTCAGTGCATGCTCCCTATAGGACTTTATCGCTTTCCATTCTTTCTTGTTGATCGATGAGTCACTCAATTTAGCAATTGAGATCACGACTTCGCTCTCAGTGCATGCTCCCTATAGGACTTTATCGCTTTCTTTATTTTCTTGTTGATCGATGAGTCACTCAATTTATAAATTGAGATCGCGACTTCGCTCTCATTGCATGCTCCCTATAAGATAGTTTTTTTAGACTTTTCTTTGACATGCTAACCTAGGCAGGATCCTTTTAGGTGTGCTTCTTTTTTTACTTGGCTTGCTTGCTTTATCCTTGTATATACCATGTTCCCTTAGGATGCGCTTTCTCCGTTCGGACGCAAGTCAGACCTTAGGTTGTAAACCATGCATGCTGACAGTAGGTAGAAAATTCCCTTTCATCCTCGACATAGGACTATCATTGTATGATAACATTAGGTTAGAAATAGGCTAGTCTCCTTTAGACTCTTTTCTTCCCCTCTTTGCATCCTTGCATTCGAAACAAAAACTCATTTTCTTAGCAAATCAAAAACATGCTAATCATAGTTAAACCCTTTTTCAAGGTAACAAAAATACAAAACAAATTCAAACCATTTTGTGCGCTCGAGCACCTTCTCTCTAAAACCCTTTTCAGGTAAGGACATGATTAATTTACTTCTGTGCCAAGGCATAAGTCTCCAAAGGTCGAGCTGCGGCAGAAGGCGGGATTAACTTCGTCCATAAAAAACATAAACAAACAAAAACATATGAGCCAAACTACGGTAGCTCTGATTCCTCAAAAAGGATACGTAGGCATTGGGGTAGGGCCCAGGCGAGCACAATTTTATTTTCCCTACATTCTTTTCTCCTTTCTTTTGCATGCATTATTCCTTTCAGTAGTATAGTAGACAGTAAGCATAGATTAAACACACCCATAAGATAGATAACAAGAGTGGATACCGTAGAGTACTACGGGCGTGTGGGGTGCTAATACCTTCCCCTCGCGTAACAGACTCCCTTACCCGATCTCTCGGTCGCAAGACCGTGACTTCTCCCTTCTCATGTTTTCTCGATGTTTACCTTTCCCTACATGTGGGATAAAAGATGTTCGATGGCGACTTCATTGTTTTGATGATTTTCAGCCGGTTGTTTCACCTGGCTTGTTACAGGTATTGATCTTCAATCTCTTCATGTAGATAACTTTCCTGGCTTGTTATAGGTATTGATCTATAATCAGTCGTCCACAGATATTTTCCTGGCTTGTTACAGGTATTAATCTACAATCAGTCGTCCACAGATATTTTCCTGGCTTGTTACAGGTACTAATCTGGAACTTAAGAAGGTTGGTGGTAGCCCTCTTTTGTTCGACCTTTTCCTGAAAAAGGTAAAACGTTAGCTGTATGCAATGTCATGATGTATGAAATGCATGATGTCATGATGTTCTCAGAAATAAATGAGGTTGTGTCGTATGCACTTTATCGTGTAGGTAAATAGGAGGTATGACATGTGAAATGTTTATGAATGTATTTTCGTCTGGGAAAATAAATCCTTGACAAATTCCGGGGAGTTTGTTAAATCCTGGGCTGTTGTTGAAGATTATGGTTGACTTCTTTGTTTCCACTAGGGATGATGCACGAAGATGATTGCAAGAATAAACCTGTTGGAGAAAATAACTCCATTGAGGAATAAACGTGGTGAAGAGATTACTCTGCGGGGGATTACTCTGTGGGGAAGAGATACTTCGCTGAGATTTTAATGATAAACTCCACTGGGGATTCCGTTGATAGGTTCTGTTGGGGATCTTGATGATGAACTCTGCTGGGGATAGAAAGAACTTCGCTGGGGATGATCTTTCAGTTGCGGCTTGTTGAGGATAACCCGGTTGGACTCTTGTGAGGATAACTTCTGAACTTAGCTGGGGAGACTTATTTGTGTTCTGCAGGGGATAAGCTTCCAGAACCTACTGGGGAAGATGATTCAGCTCCATTGGGGAAACCTTTTTTAGACTGTGCTGGGGAAATGCCTCCACTGAGGGTACCTTACATTCTTCCAGGGAACATTCTTATATTTTGTTGAGGAATATTAAGGCTGCCATGGATACTCTTATGCTTGCTGGGGAATATCCTTATACTCTGCTGGGGGATATTGAGGCCTTCTGGGGATACCCAATCTTTTTAAGGCTGAGGGTAGACCAACTCTGCCTGGGGGAGAGTATGGCTGATTCGTTCATAGTTGCAAGTCTCAGTTTGAGAGAGATATCATTACTGTCTTACTCTGCGGGGAGTGAAGGTATCTTGGTCGCATTCTTCAGCTGAACTTACCTTGGTACCTTGGTGGACAGATCAACTAGACTGCTCAGACAATTCTTATTGCCCCTACTTCTGATATCACCCGTAATTAGTCCTTTGTTTCGCATGTATATATTTATGAGCAGCACTTAATGTCAAATGCATATATCAAAAATGAACACTGGACGTTCTTTGCAAAACAAAACAGATAAAGGAAAAACAATTTGAACTTTGTCTGAAAATGAATTTGTATCGATTTTGAAGTTTGCCTGTAAATAGGCGCTTTTGTAAAAGAGGCTGACGTCCTAGTAAGAGAACGCCTCCGAACAAATAGGATTTATACAATTTGTAAAAAGAAAACAAAACAGCTATGTGAATAATCCCACTGGGTTCCAACTCTGCTATCACCTTTATATCTTCAAGCATCTCATCACTTTGCTGCTTAGTTGGAGATGAATCTGATTGATTGGTGCCGTCCGAGCCTGATAGTTGATACCAAAGTCTGAATACAGGGTGATCCAATGAGACATAATGTTACGCTTATCCCTAACTTTTTCCTGGACCGCCCTTTCGGGTTTTCAGTCCACCGAGATACCCATTTTTGCCCAAGCCGCCTTTTCAGGTTTTCGACTTGCCGGGTGTACAGATTTTTTTATTTTCATTCCTTATTTTTGCCCGAACCCTTTTGGTTCGCCGGGAAGCCCTTATTTTTTCCTAGGCCAGTCGACCTAGCGGGTCTTTGATTATGCGTAGTATCTTTTCACTATGTTTGCATTGACGGGGTGAGGAAGGTCGTCACCATCCATGGTGGTTAGAATCATCACTCCTCCTGAGAAGATATTCTTAACCACAAATGGCCCTTCGTAAGTAGGGGTCCATTTTCCCCTGGGATCACCTTGAGGTAGAATAATACGCTTGATTACCAGGTTCCCAACTTGATACTCTTGCCATATGACTTTCTTGTTAAATGCCTTGATCATCCGTTTTTGGTACGTCTGACCATGACAAATAGAAGTGAGTCTCTTTTCGTTGATTAGGTTCAGTTGATCAAGTCGGGTCTGGATCCAGTCGTCTTCGCTCAAGCCTGCATCTTTCATGATCCGAAGAGAGGGTATCTGAACTTCAATGGGCAAGACTGCCTCCATGCCGTAAACCAAGGAAAAGGGTGTTGCCCCTGTTGACGTCCGTGCTGAGGTACGGTACCCATGAAGAGCAAATGGTAACATCTCGTGCCAGTCTTCGTAGGTCACTGTCATCTTTTGTACAATCTTCTTAATGTTCTTATTTGCCGCTTCGACAACCCCATTCATCTTCGGTCGGTAGGGAGAAGAGTAATGGTGCTGTATTTTGAATTGCTCGCAGAGCTCAGTGATCATCTTGTTGTTAAGATTGGTACCATTATCCGTAATGATCCTCTCTGGTACACCGTATCGACATATCAGGTTGTGCCGAATGAACCGTGCCACGACGTTCTTGGTTACCGTAGCAAAGGAAGCTGCTTCAACCCACTTCGTAAAGTAATCAATCACTACCAGGATGAAATGCTTCCCGTTGGATGCCGTAGGTCTGATCTCGCCGATCATATCAATACCCCACATTGCAAAAGGCCAAGGTGATGTCAAGACATTCAGAGGAACTGGAGGAATGTGAACCTTATCAGCATAGATCTGGCACTTGTGACATGTCCGAGAATGCTGATAACAGTCGGCTTCCATTGTGGACCAGTAATATCCTTCCCGAAGGATTTTCTTTGTCATGGTATGTCCACTGGAATGAGTTCCGAAAGTACCTTCTTGCAGCTCTGCCATGATCCTTTCTGCTTCAATCTTATCCACACAATGCAGTAGGGTTGAATCATGGTTACGTTTGTAGAGAATGCCATTGCTGATGAAGAACTTTGCCGCGAATCTTCTCAGAAACTTCTTGTCATTAACAGATGCACCCTCGGGGTATTCTTGAGCTTCAAGGTACCTCTTCACTTCATGATACCAAGGCTTTTCTGTTACCTCTTCGGTCTCAAGATCACAACAATGTGCAGGTTCATCCAATTTCCAAATAATGATCCGGGGAGCCTCGTTGTCCCACTTGACTTTGAACATAGAAGACATCGTAGCTAACGCGTCCGCCAACTGATTATCCTCTCTTGGGAAGTGTTCAAAGGTTATCTCCTCGAAATGGGGAAGCAACGTCAATACATACTCCTTGTAAGGAATAAGATTTGGGTGTTTCGTATCCCAATCTCCTTTGATCTGACTGATCACGAGAGCGGAATCTCCGAAGACACTCAGAAGCTTAATCCTTAGGTCAATTGCAGCTCGAAGACCCATAATGCGTGCTTCATACTCTGCCATGTTGTTGGTGCAGTTGAAACACAGTCGGGCGGTGAGTGGAGTATGTGAGCCTTTAGGAGATATGATCACATCGCCAATGCCATTACCTAAAGCGTTCGAAGCTCCATCAAAATGCATAGACCATCGGGATCCTTCCTCAGGTCCTTCATCTGGTCCTGGTAGTTCACAATCAGTCACCACCATGATATTCTCGTCTGGAAATTCAAAGTTCATAGACTGGTAATCATCCACTGCCTGATGTGCCAAATGGTCTGCCAACACACTTCCCTTGATTGCTTTTTGAGTTGTGTACTGGATGTCATACTCAGTCAAGATCATCTGCCATCTTACTATTCTTCCGGACAAGGCAGGCTTTTCGAAGATATACTTGATTGGATCCATATTTGAAATCAATAGAGTAGTGTGAGTCAGCATATACTGTCTCATCCGGTGAGCAGCCCATGCCAAAGCGCAATAAGTTTTCTCGAGCAGTGAGTATCGGGTCTCACAGTCGGTAAACTTTTTTCTAAGGTAATAAATAGCATGCTCTTTTTGGCCAGACTCGTCATGCTGCCCCAGCATACACCCCATTGAGTTGTCAAGTACTATCAAGTATAAAATCAAAGGTCTCCCTTCAACTGGTGGCATAAGAATAGGTGGCTCCTGGAGATACTCCTTGATTCTTTCGAAAGCGGCCTGGAATTCATCGTTCCAACGTACCACTTGATCTTTCTTCAGTATCTTGAAGATTGGCTCACAAGTAGCAGTTAGGTGCGAGATGAATCTGGCAATGTAGTTCAGACGTCCTAGGAAGCCTCTGACCTCTTTCTCTGTCTTGGGAGATGGCATCTCTTGTATAGCTTTCACCTTGGCAGGGTCCACTTGAATACCTTTGTCGCTCACGACGAACCCTAGTAATTTACCGGACCTCACCCCGAAGGTGCACTTGTTCGGGTTCAACCTCAATTTGTACAACTTCAAACGGTCAAACAGCTTCTGTAAATGGTCAAGGTGTTCCTCCTCAGTTTGGGACCTTGCAATCATATCGTCGACCTATACTTCAATCTCATGATGGATCATGTCATGAAACAAAGCAACCATGGCACGCTGATATGTTGCCCCAACATTTTTCAACCCAAAAGGCATGACCTTGTAACAAAAGGTACCCCACTGAGTAACAAAAGTGGTCTTCTCCATGTCTTCAGGAGCCATCTTGATTTGATTATAACCGGAGAAACCATCCATAAAGGAGAAGACCTTGTGCTGAGCAGTATTGTCAACTAGAACTTCGATGTGAGGTAGTGGGAAGTCATCCTTGGGGCTTGCCCTGTTCAAATCCCTGTAGTCAACACACATTCGAACCTTACCATCTTTCTTCGGCACTGGAACCACATTGGCGACCCACTGAGGGTAAGAAGTCACTGCTAGAAACCCGGCGTCAAATTGTTTCATAACCTCAGCCTTGATTTTCTCGGACATCTCTGGGCGCATACGGCGAACCTTCTGTTTTACGGGAGGGCAGTTTTCCTTGGTAGGCAGGCGATGAACCACAATGTCAATATCCAACCCAGGCATATCTTCGTAAGACCAGGCAAAGATTTCCACGTAGTCATGCAGCATCTGAATCAACTGTTGTCTCAGTACCCAGGTTCACTGTTTCCACTAGCTCTTCATGTGGCTGAATGGCCCTCTCTTCCTGGAGTAGCAGTCTGGCAAGTTCACCCGGCACTGCGCAATCATCTTCACCTTCGTCTTCGGCTAAGTTGATCGGATTTTCGAAGTCATAACTGGCAGTAGCAGAGTCGTTACCAATGAGATCCAGAGTGGATTGAGACCTGTATATGTGAGTGTGTGTAAAATAGCTGTTTTGCAATATATAATAAAGAAAGACAAAGAGCACAAGATTTTAAATGCAAGAATGTCTAATGCTTTTATTAATGATATATGAAAATGGCACACAAAAGCCCTCACAAATGAAGCCACGGTGCCCCGGGTAAGACACCGGGCCATAAAGTTTCACAATATTGTCTGTTACAAACTCAAAACAAAGAGTTCATTACTGGGTAATAAAAGTAATAGGGATGAAGTCCTTTGTTGTCCAGTTGCTTGGTCCACCGTTGGTCGTAGGGTAGATCCAGCTGTCGAATTCAGACTCCTCCACGTCATCTTCAATGGCATTTACCCCCGAGTTGCTAATGAACACAGGAGGTCTTCCAATCCTTGCACTATGAACAGCCTTTTGAGCTTCTGCAGTGAAACCCAAACCAAACTTGTTAGTCTTCCGAGTGAAATCAGGAAGTCGGCCCCAGTTTGCATACTCACCCTTCTCAATAACAGCTCGGGCATCCTTTAAGGAAGCCATCTTCAAAGGAGAATCTTCAACCACAGTCTCAACTAATGCCAGTGTCTGAGGAACCTCTTCAAAGTGTTGAAATGGGGTCTCAATGAACTCCCCATCCATCTCTATGTACCGGAATTAGTTGAGGTGGCTGACCATGTACTCTTCCTCCCCCTGTACTATCACAATCCTCCCTCTGACCGGGTACTTCAGCTTCTGATGGAGTGTGGAGGTCATAGCTCCAGCTTTATGGATCCATGGACGACCCAACAAATAAGAATAGGACGGTCGAATGTCCATCACATAGAATGTAGAATTGAAGACCTGATAACCAACTTTAATTGGAATATCGACTTCACCATGCACCATCCTTTTAGACCCATCAAAGGCCCGGACAACAATGTTACTTGGCTTTAGCTCCAACCCTTTGCAATCCAACCTGTCTAGAGCTTTCTTGGGCAAAACGTTCAATGAGGAACCAGTGTCAACCAACACATGTGCAAGAGTAGTGCCCCTTCATTCAATGGAGACATGCAGGGCATCGTTATGGTTCTTCCCTTTAGCAGTCAGATCAGCGTCGGAGAAACCCAAACCATTATCAGCAGTTAAATTGGCCACACAATCGGTAAACTGATCAATTGACGTCTCTTGTGGCACGTGGGCCGTCTTCAGGAAGGTAATCAGGGCCTTGGCATGGGCCTCTGAACACAACAACAGTGATAACATAGAAATCTTGGATGGGGTTTTCCCCAGTTGCTCAACTACATTATAATCACTCTTCTTAATAATCTTCAGAATCTCTTCCATCTCCTGCTTGGAAGCTTCAACAGTGGTTGTCTTTGGCGCCTCCGTCTGGGCAGGCACATCAGGGGTGATCCCTTTGCCCCGAGCGTTAGATGACTCGGCGACAGGGGTAGGAACAAG
Source organism: Vicia faba (assembly GCA_948472305.1). Lineage (NCBI taxonomy): Eukaryota > Viridiplantae > Streptophyta > Magnoliopsida > Fabales > Fabaceae > Vicia > Vicia faba. The sequence continues at coordinate 200,745 of CATIWC010001200.1, read as the reverse complement.
GACTTGATCAGGAATGGTATTAGGTGCACTTGTAAGCGTAATGACAGCAGGTCTTCAGACAGTTGGTGGAGCAATGTCAGGTGAGAAAAGTCTACCACTACGGGTGACTTTAGCAGGCCCGGTAATGTTGCTGATGTCGGTATTAGCATCAAACTCTTGCTTAACTCCAAGAACATAAACATCTGCCCCATAGTGCCAGGGGACAGCTTTGTCAGAGGTGTAGGGGATGGGCCCCGGAACAGTGATGATTATGGGTGCAATCTCCTGAACAAGCGTAATTCTGACAGGCTTCCTCGAGGGAGCCTTGGGAGAATTATTGAAAATGGTAATAATGGAAACTTCTTCAGTAGGGGTGGCAGGAACAACAATCTTCTCAAATAGGATTTCCTTATTATCCATCAGGTTTTGGATGCCTGACTTCAAAGACGGGCAACCAGTAGGTGAAACAGAACATAAATGGAAACCTTCACCATATCCCGGAAATAAACCGGCTAGCAACAGGTTCCTCTTGACGGTCATCAGTGGGGTAACAATATCATCCACAGAGGCTACAAACAAGTCTTCCTATACAACATTTATTCCATGTTTGGGCATGGGAGCAGTCACAACATTAGGCCTCTCGGGAGCCTCAAACTCAATCTCCTTTGCATCGATTAGGTCCTGAACCTTATTTTTCAAAGCCCAACAATCATCCGTATTATGCCCCGCACTGTCAGAGTGATAAGCACAGCGGGCGTTAGGATTGTATTTTGGGGATGTTGTGTTTGAAATCTTCGGAGCTTCTTTTAGAGTCACCAGATTGGTCGTCAATAACTGTGGCAATATCTGAGACAAGGTCATGCTGAGACGAGTGAATTGCCTTCGAGGTCTCTCGCCCCTTTGTTGGTCGTGATGCTGAGGAGCACTAACAGGTTTCGAAATAACAACCACATTGATAGCTTGGCGGTGTTCCAGTCTATTCTGTCTTCTTGAACCATAGACAGCGCTGGACTCTTTCTTGAATGGTTTCTTCTTGGTGCTCGATGAGGCACCCTTCTGTATCTTCCCAGCCTTGATACCAGCTTCAATCCTCTCACCAGTCAAGATAAGGTTTGTAAACCTGACTGAAGAGTTTCCAATAAAATGGTTAAAGAATGGACCAGACAGGGTCCCCAAAAACATATCAACAAGTTCACGATCAGTTAAAGGTGGCTGCACCCTTCCGGCAAGGTCTCTCTATTTTTGAGCATACTCTTTAAATCCTTCACCCGTCCCTATTGACATACCCTGGAGTTGGGTACGCGTAGGAGCGAGGTCGGAATTATATTGATACTGCTTATAGAATGCAGTAGCCAAATCTTCCCAGTTAAGGATACTGACTTCATCCAGCTGATAGAACCACTCAAGCTGAGTCCCTGAAAGACTGTCTTGAAAGAAATGGATCCACAAATTCTTATCAGCAGTGTAGGGTTGGATCTTCCTCACATATGACCGGAGGTGCAGCTTTGGACAGGAAGCTCCGTCATACTTGGTAAAGGCAGGCGCCTTGAACTTATGGGGAATCACCACCCCAGAGGATAGACCTAGATCTCCGAAATCCAGACCGGGCACCTTCTGTATTTCCATAGCGCTCAAACGGTCTTCCAGTTGTTTGTACTTATCCCCAGCAGGAGGATACTGTTCTTCATCATAGTCCGTCTCGTTGTCGGAGACTATAGGGCTAGGGACCCTCCTTTCTTGTGGGCTGTCTTTACCTCCAAATGAGGTGGCCAGATCAACTTTGTTCTGCAACTTGTTTCCAAACCTGCGTCCAGTATTGAACAGGACGGTCCTCTTCTTCTTCTTCTTCCTCTCTTTCAGAATCAGGGTCTTCAGGTCCTGCTGACCCTTAGCTAGGCTCATGAACAACTCTTGAAACTGGGCATTCTAGGCCTGGAGGGCCTTGATAACTTGCTCAGTGGAAGGTTCAGTAGACATGATGATTGCTGAAATAAACAGTGAAGAAGATAAGAGTCTTGTAAAAGGGTACCTGTTTATGCAGTGCATGAGATGAAATGCGTATGATTTATGATTTCAAAGACAATCGGGATTCAAATTTGTAGACAAGAAAGGAAACACACTTTATTAGATTTAACTTCATAATTTAAATTGTTCAACAAATTGCCCTTAGGCGTTACCAGAATGGAAATACGCAAAAGTAAATAAAACTGTAAAAGAAATTCTCAAAGGTCCATCAATGCTCTCATGGCCTCTTCTTCTCAGTACGGATATAATCATTCAGGATCCGCTCGTTCTCCAATTGCTTAGTCAGCTTCTAGATCTTCTGTTCTTGTTTGTTGGACCTCTCCCGATAAGAATCCCGTTCTTCCTGCAGTTGCGCCCAAGACCTCTTCAGTGTGCCAACATCAGTGGGCGTATGAGGATGGAGAATAGTTGGAGGAACCCCGTCTCCATCAGCAACTTCAAGAGTAATAAGCCTGACAGCTTCGTATGGCATACCTAACTTCTGGGCACGGATGCGGACCCATCTGAAATATGACTCCATTGGCAGAGAAGTCTTTGGTCCCAACTCATGTGGGTCAGATTTGTGAACTCTATCCCAAGCCCTGATGAATCTACGACGCAGCTCGTCGTTATCTCCCTGAAAATCAAAGATGATATGAGGTATCAACATCTCATGAGTCCCTTCTCTTCTGGATCTTCCAAACTGACGGAGAGCTAAACCTGGGTTATAAGAGATTCCTCCATGGGTTCCGATCAATGGAACATTAGGATATTCTCCACAACGATCAATGACAATCACCTCATCCAAGCCTTTGAGAGTCCAAATAATGTCATTATTAGTAAGAGACATTATCCTATGAGCCCAACCCATTCCTTATTTGTTCTTCAGTACGGGCTTAGGGAGGTGCGGAATAAACCACCTCGACAATAAAGGAGCACAGCACATCAACGTTCCCCTCTTTCGGGCAGTACGAGCATAGAGCTGATGAAGGATATCACCCAAGAGAGTGGGTACAGGGTTCCGAGAGATGAAGATCCTTATGGCATTAACATCAACAAAGGTGTCAGGATTTGGAAACAATACCATACCATAGATTAAGAGAGCCAGAATGTCCTCGTACGCTTTGAAGTCTAAGTCATCCCAAAAGCAGTTAGCTTTGCCAACCAGAAACTTAGCCAAAAAACCCTTAACTCCACTTCTAGTCTCCCAGTTAGCCATTACCTCTTCTTTGGTCAAGTGAAGGGCTGCAACAATCTCTTCAGGCCTAAGAGTATTTTCCCAACCAGTGAATGGAGTCTGCTCCAAAATAGAGATACCAAGCAACTCATAGAACTCTTCCAGGGTAGGAACCAGCTGGAAGTCTTGAAAGGTGAAGCAATGGTATAGGGGATCATAGAACTGGACCAAGACGCTCATCATTTGTTGGTCCAACTTTGAGGTGACTAAACCGAGAAGAGAACCATGCCTCCTGATGAAGGAAGTAGTGTCTGGAATCCTGACAACCAACTCTTTAAGCAAAGTAGGTGCTTGAACAAAGTTGAGCCGGATAGTATTCCTACGCATGGGCATCATGAGGTCCTACAAAACAGAGCAAAGATGAAACCTTCTTGTCTTTGAAATGGGTTAGTCCTTATGCAAGATGTATGCAATGTTATGATGTTATGATGTCATGGTAAAGGCACACCACAAGTATTCACAAAAGGCAAACATGGTAAAGGCACACAAGTCACACAAAAGAGCCCTTAGATTTCAGGCTGGCATGAAGCTTTAGGTATTACCCTCTTTCAATTTTAGTTGGTTAAGACCTGTCCTAAAAATAGTAATCGGGTTCTAGAGGATCTCAATATCACTGACTACCCTCAATCGGTCATAATTCCAGTTTGGAAACCTTTTCTTGCGGCCGGAACCATCGCGAGAGTTTAGTCTCAATGAGTGTAGCATACTGCTACTATTCTATGGCCAAGTTGGTCAATTTAAGGTTCTAAGGTCAGTTGGTGCTTAATGACTCCTCAGAAGACCCATATTCTCCTCGTTCCAACACAAGGGATATCGGTACAGACCAAGGTGTCACACCAACGTAGCTACTGCTTTATCCGTGTCGGTCTACGCCGGACAGATCCCTCATAGTTTATTGCTACTTACCTAAAAAAGGGTACCCCCAGATCCGGGATAGGATCTATAAAACTCCGATACAAGCCCACAAAATTTAAAGCATACAAAGCATACAATTGAAAACACAAGTGATCTAATCCTAAGGTACACCTCACTTATAAAGTCCCCAGCAGAGTCGCCAGTTCTGTGATCGGTGGGAATAGAACTGACTGTTTTAGAATGCTGGTTCGCGTTTGCGTTTCGCAAGATGTCGCGGTAAGCAAGAGTAGCCACCATCTTTTATTTTATCCAACAAGGAAAGGACAAAAGCACATAAAAATTCCTTTTCGAGATGTTTCTCGGGTTCGGGAGGTAGATTATAGAAAGGGAAGGTGTTAGCACCCTTTCTATCCGTGGTTATCCACGGGCTCTTAGGTACTTGCTCAAAGTGTTTTCAAAAAGTTTTGCTTTTCTTGTGTTTGTGGGTTTTGAAAAGAGTTTTGTTTGAAAACTTCGATTTAACTCTTGATTCTGTCCTCAAGAGTGTATGAAGTGTTGTTGAAAACTTTGTTTGAAAAGTGTAAGTGCGAAAAATTTGTTTTGTTTTGAAAGAGCAAGTACCTAAGAACCTCTAACTACTCAAAAGGAATTAAATTGTGTAAATGTCCCTTTATACAATGCTATCCCACTATGAAGGAGTAGGTAGCATCGTTGTTGGAGTTTTCGGGTCAATTCGATTTTAGGGACGAGTGGTCACTAAAGCAACGTTAGGACGCCTTAGTGGTAACCCTAATGTCTTAGATCATTTTTATCCGAGACAACCGTTTCGAGGCAACTTTGATCCCTAGATAGGAGGGCGACCCCTAAAACATCCTATACTCAATAACCACGTTCGAGGCAACCAAGTGAGGCGTACCTTAGGAGTGGCATGTGCAAGTGTGTCAATTTTCAGTTATGTTATCTTTACATGTCATGGTGAGCTACGGTTGATTTTAATTTAAGATGGATCTTGTCATGCCTAGCCTAGTTAGCATACATCTAGCATTTAGTGGTTGCGGAAAATAAAACTAAGCTATTACAAGGCGTCGGGTATTTACATCGCCAAAAACAAACCCTTAAAAGTAAATGCGGAAAGAATAAATAAACGCGATAAATAAAAAATCCTAAGTTAAAACTATTACACCCTCAGAGCAATTACACTATATAGATCAAAATAATACGCGCGGGAAAAGGTTTTTTTCAAATAAAGCATGTTTTTGGTCTTTTTTAAGTTAAGAATTAAGTCTAAATTAATAATGGAATTAAAAAGGAAATATTTTGGGTTTTATCTTAATTAAGGAAATAAAATTAAAAAAGGTGAAAATATTAAAACCTAATTCTAAGTCAATTTTTATTTATTGCAAAAATGTTAAGATTAAACCTAATTAAAAAAACTAAACTAATTGGTTAATAGTTTATTTACAAAATTGATTACTAAAATTAATTGGTGAGAATAGTATTTTCTGTTTTCTGGTTTTTTTAATGAAAAAGAAGGTTAGCGTGTTAATTAGTTAGTTAGTTTTTAATGATAATAATAAGAGCAAAAGCAATATGAAAAGAAAAGAAAGAAAAAAACAAAAGCAAATTGTGGGGTGCTGGGCCTGAAGAAGGGAGGTTTGGTCAGCATTTTTCAGGCTCAGCACGCTGGCCTTTGTTGACTCTCCAGATTGCCTATGCTTGCATTGACTTGAATCCATGGTAGATCAATGGTTCTGGCCTTTGAATCTAGCTCGAAGCCACTGGGTACATTGAGATCTGAGGACGTATGGTGTTCTCTGCCTTCAGCGCTGCATCTGAGTACCTGAAGAAAAACACGTAACAAAGTTTTGGGGGACCTGGGATTCGAATCCAGGTCCCAATACTCATATGCCAACGCGCTAATCGCTCGCCCCATCTGCTTCATTCGTTAGTTAAATAGAACATAAATATTATATCAAACAATAATTATGCCTGGCCTAAAAAAATAAAAAGACGCGCAATTGGTTCAAACGAACCAATCACGCCCAGCCAAGTTATCATCTTCCTTATAATAGCCTGGTTCGTTTACCTGCAGATTTTGTTCTGCAGGAAGTTTCGTGGGGTCGTTCGAACGTCTCTCCTAGGCCGTGAAAATAAAATCTAAGAGTACCAACGTACTCGTCTCTTCCTCTGGTCATCCCTGTAACCATGGTTTGCGCTGATTTTTCCTGTGACATAAACGCCTAAAAAACCAGAACCGGAACCCTAGGTTCTATATATGGGGTTAGAAGCCATGAAAATTAAATTGGATAATGCCAAAACATTCTAAATCAAGTAACAATCACAAATATGTCAATATTTTAAAGAAAAGATGCAAGCATGGATGTTTTCGATTTCATGTTCAGAGGCGTTTTCTAGAACACTTACAGTGCGATTTAGATGATGAAAAGCTTGGTTTTTGATTGGCCTCGCTTCAGGAGGTTGATGGCAAGAGAGTTGTGTCTTTTTTTGGGTCGGAATCTGCCTCCAAACCAAAACCTGATCACCACTTTTCAAGCTTTTCTTTTCAAGGTTCGGGCGCCGTTTCTGCAGAGTTTGTGTAGGTGTTTTTCACGTGTATTTCTGCAAGGGCTTTTTGTGTGTGATTTGTTTATGAGCAGCAGGTTTATATAGGCAAAGAAATTAGGTTAACAAATGTGTATCAAATCTTGGTCCATTATGGTGGAGAGATTTGATTTGATCTTCACGAAAACTTGCCAAATTTGATTCAATCATGCGTTTCTGCCAGCTTGCTCTGAGTTGTTTGGGCCTCCAACTTGATGGAAATCAAAAATTGACTTACCCCTTCGATTTTGCCTTCTTTTCCAGTTTCGATTGCTTCAAAGTCACCATTCGAATCTATTCCTTATTAGACAACCTCGACCAGCCCTTGGCCTTGTGATGAGTCTAAGTTCTGATTTGAAGTGTTCAGAACTTCCTTTATCAGACTATCTTAGGTTGAGAGAAACTCTGCATTGAAATTCCATTCGAAAATCATTTCGTTCTGATGTTCTTATTCAGGGAAATTCTGCACTGAAATGCCATTCGAAGGGCATTTGTCCATATACCATTCGAAGGGTACTAACTGCAACTTCAATCGAAAGACGCTGTTAACAGGCCAATCGAAAGGTCTCGTTCATTCTAATCGAAGGGTCTTATGTTGCTAGTCGAAGGGTCTTGCACTGCCTCCTTCGAATGGACTTCTTATGTACCTTTCGAATGGGCCTTCTGAGTGCTTCTTCGAATGAGTCATTTACATGTTCTTCGAATGAGCTTCTTGCCTGGTGAGTCGAAGGTAAGCATGAAGTATCTAGTGCATAGTCGAAGCATTGTGATATTGACTTGATCGAAGGAGGGTCCAGCGCTCAATCGAAGACCTACAGACCAAAGCTTGATCGAAGAGTTCCAAATGCTCAATCGAAGACTGGTGAACCAAACCTGATCGAAAGGTTCCAAACGCTTAATCGCAGCCTGGTGAACCAAACCTGATCGAAAGGTTCCGAACACTTAATCGAAGCCTTTTCCCAGATGCCGATCGAAAGACACTTTGTATATCTTCAAAAACTTTATTTTTGTTAGGCAAGTGTTTGTGACTAACTATGTAAGGGAAGACCTTTGGAAACATGAGAGGGAAAATTTTGGGGTACAACACAAGCTATGATGCGGCAGTTGGTGTTGCATTACCTTCCTCCCCTGTATGGTACAATGAGTTGCCCCTCTCTATCTTGTTCTAGAACATTGGGGCCAATGTTTAGTTCAAGTGTGGGGGGATTTATTTGCTTTTGATTTTGTTAGTTTTGTTGAATTTTATTTCGTTTTCCTTTTTTATATTTGTATCTTTTTATTGTTGGTGTTAGTTTGCTTCATGTACTACAGGTTCTTAGATTTGTTGTCGAGATAAGGGATGAAAATTGGATGAAGAGATCACTCCACTTACTGTGCTTGTTGTTGGAAGACCCCAAAAGTTGATACTGCTGAATAAATGATCGGATGCAACTATCAAGAGCCAATCGACCAAGGAATCCTGTACATCTGAAGCTGAATGGAAAGTTAGATTACACTAGAGGCACTATGGAAGCTGTCAGCTTTAACCTACATGGTGAGAGCAGAAAAGGCCAAACACATTCTGATTATCATGAGAGCTAAGTTAGGATGTCTCTACCACTCAGAGTTTGCATGCGTTTAATTGGAATATCACTGCATAATGACACACACTGAGGCACGTTGTTTCTTTTTAGCCCCGAGTCTTTCTAGCCACCCCGTTTCAATTGTTATCCCTTGTTAGCCCCATTAAGCCTTTATCCTTTTTCTTGTGTATTACCGCATTTGTTTAACCCATAGCCAAAGTATTTCCACTACCCTGCTCAGTTAAGCTTGAAGCTGTAAAAAGTTCTAAGTTTGGGGTTATGACACTTATAATAAACTAGGAAAGTGAACCAAGAAAGAAAAAAAAAGGAATTGAAAAATAGCATGAAAAAAAAGATAATGAAGAAAAATAACGCACTTACCTGAAAGATGAGACTCGATTTAAAAAGCAAAGATACCCACTCAAAGAAAATATTTGATTAGAAACGGAGAAGTCAAACTGAAAAAGGTGTCTGAAATACCCATGTGATAATTATTGAAAATTAACACAGTGAAAATAACGACAACACTGACGCTGAGCCCCAAACCATTTATTTTCCCATTTATTTTATCCTACCTTAACCTAAGCCTTGTTACAACCCAAAACACCTCAAAAGTGTGTGTTGTGTGTGTGAAATGAAAAGAGAATTAATTCAAGCTTAGGAGTTGATATTGAATAATTTGAAATGTGAGTGAAAACACTTTAACCCTGAGAGACTTGGTGAGAGTGTGATATAAGCTGACAGGTGAAGTAGTGCTTTGATGAGGAAGTGTGGTAGAATATTCGATTTGGGAAAGTAGAAAACTCATAAGGAAAAGCGAAAGTAAGTTGCGAAAGATCTCAGCAGTATTGTGGTAAGTTGAAAGTTGAGGTATTTTTTGGGGAAGGGGGGGGGGGGGGGGGGCTGCTTTGTTGTCCTAAATATTGCTTGAGGATAAGCAACAAGCTAAGTTTGGGGTTGTGATCGGTCACTATTTTTACTATGTTTATGTCACTTGTCCGACGATAATCCAGGCAATCTGTTGTGCTTTGTTTTCTATTTCATTACTATTTTAGTTAATTTCATGTTTCTTAAGTTATTTCCGCATTTTATACTTGGGTAGTTATTTCTATTGTCCTCTGGTCCAAGTTAAAGATCCACCAGATTTGGTGTGAAAAGTGGCGAAAATCCAAATTTTCAAGGAAAAGAACCAGTGAAGTCCCGTGGCACAACACGAGCGCCCGTGTCGCATAACACAGACCATGTCACAAAGTCTGGAACATGGAAGGAAAAAAAGTAAATCAGGGGGCAACACAGGTGACTGTGTCACCTGAAACAAGCCGTGTTACACCATGTGATGTGAAAAAAGAATATAAAAAAACCAGAGGTCCAAGTTGGAAACCAGTGTTGCCTAACACGGGTCATGTTGGCCGGTGACGCTAATTTTTCTTGCTTTCTTGATTGTTTACTATGTGTGGCCCATATGGGCATTTTGGGCATTTCCAACCGAGACCAATGGATTTTTACTATTTAGAAGAGTTTCTACGAAGAAAGGAGGGGACTTTTTAGCAAGCAAAGAATTACACGAATCAAGATTAGAGAAGACAAAGGTTTTTGGAGAGAGGAAGATTTTCATGAGTGGATCCAATTGAAGATCAAAGTTCATCTCAATCCTTGTAATGTCAAATTTTTATATTGAAATTACTTTGAACAATATGAGTAGTTAAACCCCCCAATACTAGGGGGTATCTCTGATTTGATTCTATAAACGACCTTGATTTCGAATTTTAGTAATTTATTTGTTTGTCATATTTAATTTAATCTTATAAGGTTTTTAATGCTTTCTTTGTCGTACCAACAAGGATCAAATTACAGTTAACAATTAGGCTGGACCGCCGTTGTTAAGGTTTTTTATGCGATTAAACTATAGTAGATATCACCTAGGACTAGGGATACCCTATAGTTACCGATTAAATCTTGATAAAACAAAGGGTTAATTTCATCATAATTCTCTAAGGACTTAGGATGAATGCTCAAAGATTTTCCCACTAAGGACTTAGGGGAAAATAAATTTAAGATCTAGTAATTGAATATTTTGAACTTTTTGAAGAAATCAGGATTCAAGATTGTAACAGGACAAATTATACACTTTACCCTAGCATGTTTCTCATATATTTCAAAAAGTCAATTCATTATTTTGCTTATTTTTACTTATCTGTAAGTGATATTTTCCAAACAAAACCTCAGTTTAAGTTTTTGTTTAATTGAACCACGAATTGATCTTGATGCTTATACGCAGTACTTGAGATCAAAATTTGGGGGATTTCTCTTTTATTACTACAAGAGGCAAAATAGTACAGTTGTTATTTTTCCAATCAGTTGTCATGAAGGGTTTTTTCTACGAAATCAAGAAATTATTTCAATTCATTCTCATACTCGCTACTTAATCTATTGGCTTTCATCCAACTACGATCCATAATCACATAAAGCATATGAAAATAAAATAAAAAATAGCATAGAAATAAAGCTTCTCAACAACAACAACAAGAACAACAATAATGGAGAACAACAAGAACATACCGATGAGCTCCTTGAAGAAAAAGTGTTATTTCGTTGGCTAAGCTCCTTAGAATATAAGTGTTCTTTCGTTGGCTAAGCTCTTTGGAGTAGATGGACAAGAGGCGGAAGCAAACGTATATAAAACTTTATCTCGACTAAACTAAAAAGTCGAGGTAGAATAACCGACGTAAAATATAAAAAAAAAAGATGCGCCTTTTTGTTTGCCAAAAGAATAAAAAGTTAGAAATTTTTTATCTCGATTTTAGAAACAACTGAGGTAACATATCCAATGTAAAATTTTTAAAACATAATAGCGTCTTTTTGATTTCATATAAAGCACTAAATAACTGGAGAAGAGAATCAAACGTCAAATCCTGAGCATTTATTTATGTCGGTTTTATTAAAAGTCGAGAAAATAAGATTTACTATTATTTTTTAAATAAAACAAAGCGCTCCGTTCACATGTACCCACGGTTTTATTTCATTCGTTGTGAAAGCTTTATCATAAAAAACGTTATTTGTTGTAGTGTGAGATTTATCATGAAAGACTTTGGAAGATCTCATTCTCACTGTTGGATGCGGATTCCTCATCGTCCTCTCCGTTTGCATTTCTCGACCTTCATTGTTGTTTATATTTCTCCGGTATGATTCTTCTTCTACTAATTTCTTGTGATTTATTGATTTTAATTTGAAATTTGTTAGGTTTTTATACATTTCTCCGATTTTCTAGGTTTACTACACAATCGACCATGCTCATAATCCTTTGTGGTAAGTTGTTGAAGATGATTTGAATTTATAACACATTTTAACTTTAAATCCTATATCTTCCATATTATTGATAACTTTGAGGTTTGTGTAATCTAGATTCTAGCATCTAGGTTTTGTGCTTCTGTTTTTAAAGTAAATTAGATACCTTATTGTAGTTTTGTTTTGTACAAGCTACTGTTATATGTTTATAGTGTAGTACCTTCAAACAAAAGATGATAATTTTTATTTCCTGAATATCTCTTATATATATATGAAGATGATAATTTATGATTATGACCAATAGTTCATTATGAAGAACATGCTTATTTTTTTGGTACAGTCATGTGAATATGTTTAATTCATGATTTTTACGAGAAGTTGTCACTATATTTAAAAGCTACATAGAACATGAAGTTGACGTACTAGTGTATTTCATTATCGTTTATAGAAGCGTGTAATAACTAATTATGTAAAATGGTTATATAAGCTTAGCATTCTCCAGTGTGTAAATAGGAAATTTTTCTTGTTTTTCATTTAAGCATTTCCCTATAGTATATGTTTAATGAAATTCTTGAAAATTTTATTTTAAATATTATTTTGATTGCGAATGATTGACATTATGAAATTTTATTATTTTTGTTGTGTAATTTTTTAAATTATCATATAAAATTTATTATAATACATTTATATTAAATTTATAAATATTTACAACAATACTACAAAAAGTCCTTGTAACATTGGACGCGAAAAATGTTTTATCTCGGTTTCAGAAGCGACGTAAATAAGATTGTCATAAAAAGTATGGACTTAGCACTTCGGTTTTTGAAACACCGAGGAATATTGTAATTGCGCACGAATTCAAACTCCATCAGCTACATATTTATTATTTACAATAATAATGTCTCGTGTATCTCGGTTTATCAATAGAATCGATGGGTAAAATATTTGTATTTTTTTAAAAATTAAACTAGTTACATTGCTTATCCAGAAAATTAATAAAATAATTTGTTTACAAAATACAATGTTTATCCAGAATATTAAACGGATTATATTATTTACACAAAATATCAAAATAAAAATTAAATTATCCATGAAGATCCTAGGTTGGATCTTCACATCCTTGATATCCTGGGAAGATCAAATGCTGAAAAGTAATATATTTTCTACGGCTTTTCCTTGCATTTGCCTCTGATATAAACAAAAAAAAGGTTAGATAAATAAATATTTAAGTACACAAACCTTAAACCCGGATAATGTTATGTTCTTGCAATCAATCATATAGAACTGTTCATGACAAAGACTCTTGCATATCTTAAAGAGAAGGATAATTTCAAGTGTTTCATTTTCAATTTTTGATATTCAGAATGCTTTTATAATGGAAGTTAACCTAGGTTTCACGCAGATCACTAATGGCAGTGTCTTGAGCGTTGATAGTCATGAAATATACGGCAGTAATTTGATTAAGGACGGTGACAAATATCTTCAACCTTAACGCTAAAATATCCTCTCAATTTTTTTGAACACTGAAGTGCAAGATATTTTTATTTTTTTTAAGTTATATTGTTTACAAAGAATATTAAAACACAATATTACAACAAATTGTCACTTCTGATTTAGTGAAATTAACAAAAGCATATCTTTTATTCAGTCAAGTTCTGTAAATTAATAGTAAATAACACACAATCATCAATCATTATTATTTTTAGTGAAGGGTATGAACACTGAACGTTCTAGAGAAGGAAGACAAAATCAAAGGAGAAAGTGTTTTCAACCAATTTGGATCTTTGGTGGAATCCAAATTTTGTTGCATACTTTTATGTTACAAATTTGAAAAACACTCCATAACTTATCCAACTTCGGATAAGTTATTTTATTTTCTGCACTTGCAATCCATCTCAGATATTCTAGATCAAAAGTTTTCATGACAATGGACAATGGTAAATATCAAGTGGAACTACGTATTAGTTAGAATTAGGGTAAAATATGTTTAACAAAGTTATTTATAGTAAAATCTGATAACTTTATCCCTCTGATTTATCATAAAACCGAGGTATAAAATCTTCAAATTATAGCTATTGCCTCGTTTTTTTTTAAATCGAGGTGAAAAATATTTTTTTTTGGAATTTACATTGTTTACGCACAATATTAAAATAAATGGTTTAAAACAAATCTTTGCTCTTTTGAATGAATTTCTTTGTTGATATCCATCATTCGATTAGTTAAGCTCCCTTTATTTCATCGTGTAAATTTTTAAAAGAGAAGGGAGCTTCCTACATTGTCCCCTTGAATCAAGAATGATTTTTCTGCACTTGTAATCTATAAATGAGTAAAAATACAAAAACAACAACAACACCACCAACAACATCAACACTATTATGTGAGATAGATTGCAGTGGTAGAAAAAATCTTTTGTTCTATAAGAACATTGAAGGTTTTTTGTCTTGCAATCCATCCCAAAGAATGATGCTTGCGAGTTTGGGACGACTACAAATAAGTAAGGATTATGATAAAATCTTTTTACTTTTATTGTGAAAGTTGTTTAATTAATCCCTCGATTATATCAAAAAAACCAAAAGATTAGTTGATTTAGTATACAATTATAATCAATATAAAACATAAACTGTAAAATTTTGGACTCAAAGCGCGTCCATATCAGTTTTACCCGTCATATATATTAGAAACTGAGATAAATTATTAATTTTATAATTAAAAAATATAAAACATGACGGACCTAAGCTTAATATCTTATTGTTTTTCTTGATGACGTGAAAGCTTTGTTATGAAATACGTTATTTATAGTAGTGCAAGGTTAATAAAATAAATTGATTTTATTTTATTTATAAAAAAAAATATATTGCAACGGTGAAAAATCGTTGTTATAACCATGAAGCAATTGTAGTCAATGAGAGTCTATTAGAACGAATTTACAATATGCAACGGCAATGAACCGTTGTGATATCCCCTAGCACACCGTTCCCTCAAATATACCAAACACAACGGTTTTAAATTGAGAACGGAAAGAAGTTGTTGTTGCTGGGAGCTTTAAAGACCGTTCTCTAAAAGAATTTAAAACAACGGATATCTCCAAGTCGTAGTCGTTTGGTATAAAATCCGTTGCGGAAGTCTAAGGAAACACTTCAGTTTAGTCCGACCTGAAAAACGTTCTTATAGACTAAGGCAACGGGTTTTTAGAATTTAGCAACAGTTTTCTTTTGTTTCCGTAGTATGAAAATTTTGTAGTGTAGGGACATTGATCCCATGAACGAGAATAATTCTGAAATATAAAACTGCATTTCTGTTAAGATTGTTTGGATGTGTAGTTCTATGCCATATTATATTCCTTCTTTTACCATTTTTATTAAGAATATTTATATGCTTGGTCTTGTTTATTTTTAAAAAAAAAAAAAACTTATAAATTGTTGGCTTAATAAGTAGGTTGAGCCTTTTGTCAATTCATTTAATTATTGAAAACTGAACCTTTAATTTTTAACAATGGTCCTAACATGTAGGATTTTAGGAAGGGTGCATATGTAGGTTCTCCCTTTCTTCATAATTGTTAATGATAGGATCTATTGGTAGATACCAAATACATATATTCAATTAGTCATGTTATACTATTTAGATAAATTTCACCTACTTATATATTAGAGTCTATGAAGTTACTTGCAGAAAGAGCTTATACTGACTATGAAAATGTATTCCAAGAACATTGTGTGTGCAAGCATATGCAATGAGAGGCTACTAAAGAAGCTGCAGAAGCAACTGCAGTTGAAGCCGTGGTATTAGGCTTTTCAAACGATGTTATTGAAGCAGTAACTGGTGCAACAACAACATCAACACCAACTACCAATGTTACTGCATGCAGCTGAGCATTCTGAGCCCTAAAGAGTTAAGAAAATGATCGAAAATTTTTTCCAAGTAGCATAGTAACAGATTTAGCAAAATACCATTTCTCATCAAGTTTTGACTGGAAATGAACTTCGTAGGAAGTGATTGATGAAGTAAAAGTAAATCCTACAGATGAAGTATTATAATGGTATTGATTTATAACTTTAGATTGAATTGATCTGTTTTATGGTTATATTTATGATCATCTAGTTTATAGTAAGTTAAGTACCTTTGTTTCACTACTTTCATTTGGCGAAATCTGAGGATAAAGCCTGTTAGATAACTTCTCAAACAACTTGCATTAGTAGTTCAGAACCAATAAATAAAAAATAACATGGATACAAAGACAATATTAAATGCATGGTTTCCAATTTTTCGGGGAACTTCAAAGAAAATGCTCTCACAGAATCCTTAGAGGCAGTGAAACCTTTGGTATTAAACTGATCAAAATGGCATAAAAGTTGCAGGATGTCGTGGTATTAGTGTTAAACAGTGCTTTGGATAGTTCAGTGGCAGAAGACTCCATGATCTAACAAGAAACTCCATAGACTATGTTGGCGTTTCAGGCAGCACACAAGATGATGCAAGCACATTCTTATTGGCTTATGAGCAATTTCAAATTTCTGTTATCCATTAGAAGTCTTTCACAATCTACGATAATGATGATTGGGTCTAGAAATTTCTGATGCCCAAAGTAAACGGTCTTTTTTCTAAAATCAAGTTGGTGAAAACATGTATTAGGTTCACATAAAGGACACACTCTATGTCCTTTAACACTGTATCCAGCCAAATAATCATATGCAAGAAAGTCGTTGATTGTGCAAAATAACATTGCATACATCTTAAACTTTTTACCAGAATATGCATCATCAACGTCAATGCCTTCCTCCCACAAAAGTCTTAAATCTTTAATTAATGGACTTAGATAAACATTTATGTCGTTTCCAAGTTGTTTTGGTCCGATAATCATCATACTTAACAACATCTATGTGCGCTTCATGCACAACCAAAGAAATATGTTGTAAATCGTGAGAAGAACAAGCCACGAAGAATGGTTAGTACTCAGATTACCAAAGGGGTTTCATTCCATCTTTGGTAATACCAAGTCTAAGGTTTCTTGGCTCAAACCCAAAATCCAAAAATAACGAATCAATTTTCTTCCATTGCAAAGAATCCGCCACATGGCAAACGTTTCCAATATATTTTCCTTCATTTTTATGTTATCTAATATTCTTTACATCATTTGCATTATCAAAAAGTCTTTTGAACCTTGAAATTAGTGGCAAGTACCATAATACTTTAGCAGGAGGTTTCTTTTTGCTATAATTGTCATTGTCATCATCATTGTTGTCCTTAAACTTGTAGCGCGACTCACCATATTCTGGATTGATCCAAATTTTTATACTTTTCTTGTATAATATTCAATCATTTGAGCATGCATGTATTTTGATATACTCTAAATCCATTGAACACAATATCTTCTCGCTCTCATAATAATGATTTGAAAAATTGTTATCTTCTGATAGTATTTTTCCCAACAAATCAAGCAATTTCGTGGAACTTTTATCTGACCACCCACTTTTTGCCTTCAGATTAAACAATTTTAACAATGCATACAATCGTGTAAAACTTGTGTACCCCCTTATATAAAGGCGAGTCCTTGTCACTACATGAAGTGTCATAAATATGGATTTTCATAAAAGATAACTCTCCAATATCACATGTCATATCTTCTAGTCGATCATCCATATCTTCATCAACTTCATGCATTTGCTATGTTGCATTTCAATTTTTAACCACTTCTCCATGCCACATTCATGTTGTATAATTTTGACATATTCCTTCACATCATAGGTGATGTAATATCTATTCCTTTGACCGTTTTTTTGTTGATATTTTTGCAATTAACACAAGGAAAATAAAAGAGACCATTATTATCAGGGAGATTTTGTTCCAAGAATTCAAGGAATTCAAGAACTCATATCTCATACACCACGTCTAATCTATTAGATTTCATCCAACTACGATTTATAACAAATTCTTAAATTTATACCAAAAGACTAATGTGAATGGCACACTAATGCTACACATACAACATACTAATATGGTTATATGCATACTAATTTATCCATCACAAAAATATAAAACCAAAATCTAAAACATATTCATAACTATATTCATGACACCAATCAACAACCCAACAATTTCATTTGGAAAACTAAAAACTAAAGCATATTCATAACCATATGTCTTTCTTCATTTGCAATAGTTATAACAACAAAACGAAAACAACAAAAACATTACAATGCAAGAACAGGACATATGACAACATCACATAGCCTTATTACAACAAAAACAAAAATGCTAAGTAATCCATTTCAATAAAACAAAAATCCACATCGCTTAAAGGAAAACTCAGTACAACGCGCGCGCGCGAGAGAGAGAGAGAGAGAGAGAGAGAGAGAGAGAGAGAGAGAGAGAGAGAGAGAGAAGAGAGAGAGAGAGAGAGAGAGAGAGAGAGAGGAGAGAGAGAGAGAGAGAGGAGAGAGAGAGAGAGAGAGAGAGAGAGAGAGAGAGAGAGAGAGAGAGAGAGAGAGAGAGAGAGAGAGAGAGAGAGAGAGAGAGAGAGATGAATAATGAATAAGGAACATAGACCGTACTTCAAAGAGGAGGAAGAGACCAAGAAATAAATGAAGATGGTGAAGATTGGATATTTGAATAAATGAATGAAGATGGTGAAGATTGGACGTTGCAAGAAATGAATGAAAATGGTGAAGATGTAGACTTCGTTATCGCTGTTGTCTAGTTCGCTAGTGTATGTGTTATGAAGGAAATAAATAACCTATTATATTTTAATTTTATAGGAAAGAATTTCACAACAATGTGAATACAAACCATAGTGAAATATGGCACATATAACCAGTGTTGATTCAAATAATCATAGTAATTAGTTTTCAATTTTTATTTCACAATACATGTTAAGGGACACATACTTTATTTTGAAAAAATGGAAAAATGTTGAAGTTGAGATTTGAAGCTTGTAACCCTTAATATATCACCATAATTGTTATTATGAACCGTGATGAAAATTCTTTTAATAAAATAAAATAAAAATCCAGGCGCGTTAAAAATGAGATATTATTATGGTTGATAAAATGGTCGTAGTAATATGGTGTTATCAAAGATATATTTTGTAGTAGTGAATAACCAGCGTCATGAATCAAGATTTTTGGATTCTCTACAAAATCAAACAGATTGTTAAACTATATAGCCAATGAATTATGGTCGAGCCAATTATGATTCCAAAGTCTAATGGTGCTCCAGTTCCCTAGCTTAGACAAAACAACCCTATTGAACCAATTACACTTAAAGATCCTCAGTGAAGTAAGACTAGGGACGTAAATGGATATTCATGGGGACGAATAGTATGATATTCCTACCCGCCCCGTGGGATAAATATTATATCCATATCCGCCCCATATCCGTGGGTTTTAAGGTGTCCGTGGATATTTACAGATATCCATGGAAAAAAAATCCTAATTTTTTTTTTGAAAAATAATATTTTCAACTTCTTTTAAATACACAAGAAGTTATTATCACATAACATCCATACAAATCTCTTTTATTTTAACAACCAAATTTTATCACATTAATTTCCTTGATTTTCACCAAAACACAATATCCATACATTTTATTTTAAATAAAAAATGAAAGATATTGTGATTGTGATCTAAGGTGAAAAAGTAGACGACAAAAGAGCATAAAAGAAGACATTGGTTGGACAAAGAAATTGGTTGGTTGGACGGTGGAATTATTGAAGTGAGGTATGGATTAAAAATAATTAAATATGAAATGATCAATATAATTTATATGGAATGTAAAATATTTTCTTCAAAGAAAACTTTAAAAAAAAATATGAAAAAACTAGTTTCTTAGAAGATAAAAAGACATAATATAATAAATTAATATTTAAGTATTTTGTATAATTTATTAACGGATACAAATATTTGCGGGTATATGTATCATTAAACTTGTATCCATATTCATTACTAAACGGTTATTTAAATATCCATTTATTTTATCCGCAAATATCTATTAAACTATATTTTATTCGTGAATATCTGCGTGTACGAATTTTTTAGCCATCCCTAAGTAAGGTTGACCAATTCCTTCCACCACAAGGAATAAAACTTATCAATCGCCACTCTTGTGCATATTTTTGTTGTGCCAAAATGTCTCATTAATATGTAGGCCAATACTTCTCCTTTGTGTTATACCCTAATTTTTGCCCCTAAGATCCTACATTACTCCATATCATCATAATACACCAAGACCACACATTAGGGTTAATTCTCTCTTCCACTCTCTCCTATATGTAAGTTTTCTCTTGAGGGATCACCAAGCACCTTGAATTATGTATCTTGTGTATGTGCACCTTATGTTTACTAACTCTTAACTAACCTTAAAAGGATGTATATATGTTTCCTTGATGTATATATTGTAGTTGTGGAGCCAAGTACATCTCTCTCACCTCCTAAGTTAAGGTTTTGAAGGTTGGTCCTCAGCTAAATGGTTATTCAATGGATTTAAAAAGCTTAAAATTCAAGGCTATGGTCATGGAATTAAAATTCTTTGGTATAAAGAGTACTCTCAATTTCATAAAGCAAACTTGCCTCAAAGAGAGTGGTTGGATTCATCGAGGAGATTCATAGGTTCATGTGTTTATTTACATGTCTTCTTCAAAAAGTTTCATTGGGATATAAGCTCCATCATTAAGTGTGCTTCAAAGTAACATCATTGAAAGGTATAATGTGATTCATCATGCCTTAGTTTGCAAGGAAAGTTCAAAAGATGCAAAGTTGATTTAAGTAGTTTGACCTAATTTGAACAAGTCCTTGATTCTATGATCACAAGTGCATAAATCTCTCAATTTTCAATATTTTGAAGTAGTTTGTTTTTCTATGGATTCTTATCATCATCTACAACAATTTATAGTCACATGACAAGATCTAATTGTGCAAGGAAAATCATCAAAAGTTGAAGGGGTTATAAGTCACTTTTGTACTTTCTGAGTAAGGGTTAATTGACTTCCAAAGACCATTTTTTGCTCAATTTTTGATATTTTTAGTTGATCCCAAAGCCATGATTCTCTTTAAAGACTCCTTAGCAACTTATATTCAAGGATCTAAGTTCAATTTTGAGAGGAGGATCAATAAAGTTGAAAGATGATTACAAGCCCTTTGAAAGAGCTCTTAAATTATCTGACTTGACTTCAAAGGATCATAACTTGATCAATTTTTGTCTCCTTTAGCTCATTATTTTCTCACAATGAACTTGAGAATTTCTACTACAACTTTGATTCAAAGATCAAGACCTAAAAGGCTGTGGAAAGTTATGTACTTAGTGAAAATATTATAGGTCATTTATGGATTTCTCAAGAATCTTTCATCAACTTCCAAAAGTCATAACTCTCTCATATTTTATGATTTTTTGAGTGAATTGAATTCCATGATTCCATTTAAATAGTCTACTGTATTTCATCTTCAATAATCAAGAGCTAATTTTGAGAGGAAAGGCTTGTAAGTTTGCAAAACATTATAGGTCATTATGAAGCTCAACACGTAGAAAATTTTCTAAGTACCAAAATCAGTTTCTTTTTCACGATTTCAAAAGGACATAACTTTTAGCTTAATTGTACAAATGAATGTTTTCTTGGAAAATTGTAAAGAGTGTAATGTTGTCTTTCAAATTCATCAAGAATGATACTATAAAGTCTCCTGAGCTGTTTGCACCATGGATTCAAAGAGGGCACCTTGAAACTGGAATTTTCTCACCAAGTCAGATTCGAATTTGAATTATGTGACTTCTAATGATCAATTTGCTGCGCTTTTTTGACTTAAACATGATTAACAAAGTTTCAAAGCATTCTTAGAGCATTGAAATGCAAGAATTGGATGAGTTTTGAGCAAGTTGGAGTCACACTTCTCATGCCTTCGAGCTTCGCACGACTTCCCTCCAATCTTCATCATTTTACACGCTTAAGCTCACCATCCACTCTCCTATAAATAAAAGACCATTCTTCATTCGAAACATGAAATTTGAAAATCAATTTCATTATTTCAAGCTTTCTTTCTCCAAACTCTTTTCAGAATGTTCATTCTCAATCATCATACAAACTCTCCATCACAAAAAATAAGAAAATCGAGCCCTAATTAAGTCTACAGAAGTTCAGTTTCAAGTTACTAAGTTGTAGTCCTTCTTCCTACGAGTCTCATACTTCGTTTGATTTTCGTTTTCATTAAGAATTGAGCATTTATTTTCAAAACTCGTTTTCATTTTTTCTTCTGGTTTTTTTCCAAATCAACTAAGCTGTGTTTTAAATAAATTTTTTGGAGGGTACGGTTAGGATCGTCTGGATGAGACGAATCCAATGATACCACTATGAGCTACTAACGTTTCCATTTGAAGAATCTCATAAAATCTCAATTCGCAAGTGTCTGGAGGTTGAAGACGACCCACGTGTCGTTCTTCAATAAATGATATACAACCAATTGTTTTAATTTGATTGGTTCGACTCTTTTTGGCTTCCATACACGTGCATTGACTCTGGCTCACCGTGTGTTCACACCTATGGTCCGTTCAGATTGCCAGCGTGTTTAAAATTGGGACAGACCCAACGTCTCTTGTTTTTTGTTGTTTTATATTTTCTTATTTTTATTTTTAGGATTCAATGCTTTATTCAATGGTGACCATAACTCGCACAATGCGCCAGATCCTTTAGATATGATTACTAACGTGTTTTGACAGTCATCGGATGATCTATATTTTTTAAATTTATTTTTATTTTCTGATTTTTTGTTTTTAATTGTTTTAAACTTCAAAAAATCATAGAAAATTCATTTCAAGCTCAAAAATCATGAAAATATTACCAAAAATATTTTTGAATATTATATTTCTAATTCTCATTTTTCATAATTTTATTGTTGATATTTGATATTTTTTATGATTTTTCTCTTTATTTGATTTGTTTTAATTGTTTAAAAATACTTTTAGACCTTTAAAAAATCTGAAAAAATTATGGAAGGATCCAATGACATTCTGAAAAATAACGGTGACCTTATTTGTTATTTGTTTATGATTTTACTATTTTTTGTGATTTTTAGTGTATATTATTCAATTTTTGTATTTTTTAAAAAATAGTTTGACTTTTAAAAATTGTAAAATAATTTGTCAACACTTGTTGACTCATGTATGAACTCTTGAATTTTTTGGGATTTTTACTTGGTGTTTTAATATATTTTGTTTATTTTACCAAATATTTCTATTCTATTAATTATTTAAAAAGTTTTCTTATTATTTTATATTAAATATATTTTATTTTTATTTTGTGATTGGTCCTGAGTTATGGATGATGATTGATTTATTGGGTCAATTTCCTCAACCTCATTGGATCTTGGATGTTGATAGGTTGAAAAATCAAATCCACCAAAATGGATGAATGATGTTGATGATATTTGAAACCCTAATTTCAATTCATTTGAGGCATTGGTTACACTATGACTTCCCATTCTACCCTTCATCTTATCCTATTTCTTATTTTCCTATTAATTGGTTCTTAGTGGCCCAAACTTTATGTCTGTAAGCCCAGGTATGGTTAAGTGTTGAGCTATGGCCAATAACTTTGAAAGCTCATTGTTAGGTGGCTTTGATTCTTTCAATCCTCCAATGAGTCTTCATCAACTTTGACCTAGGCTTAAGGCTCAAACAATCATGGATCATATCACTTAGATTTCTCCTCATTTGTTTATTTTATTTTATTTTATTTGATTGATTCTTAGTGGCCCAAACTTTGTGTTTGTAAGCCCAAGGATGATTAAATGTGGAGTTATGGTCAATAACTTTGAAATCTCATTGTTAGAAGGCTTTGATCCTATCAAACATCTAATGAGTCTTCATCAATTTTGACCTAGGCTCAATATTCAAATCATTATGGATCATTCATCTAAAAACTTTTAACCATTAACTATTAATTACTAATTTCTAACTATTAACTCCTAACTTCTAACTTTACTTTATGCATTTATTTTATGTCTTTACTTTATGCCATTTACCTTTAACATTTACATCTCATGCTATTTGCTTTTTGCTCACTTGAGCATGCACTTTCTGTCATTTTATCTTTGCTCACTTGAGCTTTCTTTTCTTTTTTAATACACTTAATAATCAACTTGAACATTAAAGCCTTAAAGTTACTTGGAATATCTAGTTACTATCCCTGACACTTTGGAGTTGTGGCTTCCTCAGACTTAGGATTAGAAACCCTGTGGCCTTTGAAACTTCGTAATCTTTGGATGATATTTTTGTGAAGTTGTTATGAAGTCCTTGGGGTTTACTCCAAGGCATTGGTTTAAATTTTTTATATGTGCGGGTTATTCTGATTTTCATTCTTTGTCTTTGGTTGAGAATTCATATGTATACAGTTGTTACTATGACCATTTTTCTAAAGAATTTGTTTGGATCTTAATTCATCTGAAGCTCTGGTTCATCGGAGGTTTAGTATTATGCTTGCTCGGTTTTAATCCAAAAGATATGAATTATACATTGACTTATTTATGTCAAGTGTTGGCATCTTGTTGGTTAGACAATTTTTTACCTTAGCTTTTACTTTATATGCATATGATAGTCCCTTTATCTCCTCCCATTTTCTTTAATTTCAAAATATTCTCTCTCATTTTCAAAACTCTTCTTGTTTTTTAAACTTGAACCTCTTTCATAATAAACATGGACTTATGTCGATGCATTTCCAAAACTCTTTTTCTTAATCAAATCCTTAATCAATTTAATCATACTTTAACATCTTTTTTAGAAGACTAAAAGTTATTAACCTCATTCAAATCATTTGTGCCATTTTGGCTTTTCATTTTAAAATTTGTTTCCTCAAAAGATTAGACTCTTGTTGATTCTTGTAGTGATGCAAACTACTATACTTCTACAATATGTAGTGAAGTGAGCCATTTTCCAATTGGGTGTTAAGTAAGGTCTTGTTGATTTTAAATCCAAGTTATGTCCTCCATTTTGATATGATGCAAATGCTCATTTCTCATAATTGTGGGTAGTAAGTATGTTTTCCACTCGGATATGATGAGATGTCTATTCTCTTGAATTTAACCAACACAGATAAATTTTCAAAATTTGAGGTGAACTACAAGTACCTTGATCCTCTATTGCACGAAGGGGGTATGTAGGCACAAAAGGTTCGCAACTGCGGCGGGTGCAGAAATTATTAAAAAAACACTTATTTTCTCATCCCCACCATCTTGTTTTGTATATACCTTTTATTGTACCCCAAAATTTTCCCTCTCGTGTTTTCCAAGATCTTTTCTTATATGGGTGGTCACAAACACTTGATTAAAGAAAAATAAAAAATTTGAAGATGAACAAGGTGTCTTTCGATTGGCATCTTGACAAGCTTAGATTGGGCATCTAGATCCTTCGAACAAGCTTGGTTTCAAAGTCTTCGATTAGGCATTTGCACTACAAGTCTGATTCACAAGCTTCGAGTGGGCACTGGGTCCCCCTTCGGTCATGTTAAAATCACAAGGCTTCGACTGCACATTGGCTACTTCAGGATTGCCTTCGATTCACAAGGCTAACGACCTCTACGAGTTCCTTTCGATTTAGAAGGCTAAAGGCCTCTTCAAGTTCCCTTTGATTCACTAGGCCCAAAGCCCCTTCATGCTTGCTTTGGATTCACAAGGACAAAGGTTTCTTCTATGATTGCCTTCAATTCATAAGGCAAAGACTTCCTTTGTGTTTGCTCTCAAGGTCAAGACCCCTCAACACAGTTTCTGCACTATGACACACAATATGACCCCTTTGAAAGAGCACTTCAAAAGCCCATTCAAAAGACACATATTGATGGGCATTCGAAAGAGACACATAATCACTGAATGCAAGTTTATCTTATGATGAGTCTTGGTCCTACATGTGGCCAGGCCAAGGCTTCCTGTGCAATGGCATTCAAAGGAAATGACGAAGGAGACTTCGATTGACAGAATGAAGTTCTCACTTGGGGGTATCTGAATCAAATAGATAAGGAAAATAGATGGGTCCAATCTAAATCCATATGAAGGACACGTAAATGATCCATTCGAAGAAGCAATTTCAAGGCCCATTCGAAGGACACTTAGTGTTGTCTGAAAGAAAGGGGTTTGGTCAAAGATTAGATCTAGTTGGCCAAAACGAAAGAGAAATATGCAAAGATGATGGCTGGCCCAAAATCCAACATATTGCCATACTTAAGCTTCCTGAACAAGCATTCGATTATCCTGGAAAGAGTTCTCGTTGGGGCTAGCTGAGTAGGAGCTCAATCGAAGAGGCCCCAATGATGAGACTTAAGCCATTCTAAGGAGACAATTCTGGCCCAATCAAAGAGCGAGGATAAGGGGTACTTCGAAGGCATGATTAAAAAGTGTCCTTCGATTGGCATATCAGAACAAGATCAAGTAATCAATGCAGAAGCTGACTGATCGAAGAAGATCTAATATAGAGGTTTCTGAACACTTCGAATCAAGACTCCAGGCCATTCTAAGGGGGCAATCAGAGTCATTCGAAGGGTGGCATTCAAAAGTCAAATGTGTCCAGGTTCATAGCAAATTCAAAAAGGGACAGGAAACCATGTCTTTGGCAAAGTTTTAAAATGATCTTTATGGCCTTAAAACACCAACTTAATAGTTGTTTATTCCTTTTCCCTCTTGTCCCCTTCATCCCCTCTATATAAAAAGCACACTAGCAAGTTCCAAAGGAGGACAAAAAAGGGAGGATACCAGGTACATACGCACACGCTGCCTCACAAGATAATACCAAACTTGCCTCTTTCCTTTCGAATCCAAGAGTATCCAGCAACTTCAGTCCACACACAAGTTCCAGTTCCAGGCAAGGTAAGTCCTCCTGACCTATCCTCTTTTCGTTTCAGCATAACATGTAAATAGCCTTTTACTTACTTTTTGTTTCAACATAATATGTAGATATCCTCTTAGTTATGTTCTTCGTTTCTGCTCTCTTGGTTTGTTTGCTTTTCTTGTTGGAACTAACCTGTACAGATTCAAACGAAAGACAAAAAGAGTGTGAACGAAGGATATGCACTCATGCTGCTCCGCAGGTCCATGTTACTTCATATTCTAAATTGAAAGAAGAAGAGGAGTTTGTAATCAAAGGTTGCTCATGCCCACTCCTTGACTCAATCGAAAGAAGTAGAGAAGGTTGCAATTGAAGATTTCCCATATCATTCCCAAATTCAGTCGAAGGAGACAGGAAAGGGTGAAAATCGAAGCTTACTCACATCAACCCTTAAGCCCAATCGAAAGAAGGAATAAGAAGGGTGAATCTAAGGAGCCCATGGCCTGGGTCAAAGAATTCATTAATATTCTTTATTTTGTTCTTTATTTTTATATTTTTCTTGTCTTTCGATTTGTTTGTAATAGCGTAGGACCCTTACTTTCTGCATTTTTTACTACTTTTCATATTAACTGCTAGATATATGACTAATAGGATTGTATGGCAAAGACTAAAATCAAACACTGGCAAACCTAACAAAAAAGACAAAAATAATTGAAACATAACACACTTTCACATATACACCTCTAGGGTACGCCCACTTTGGTTGCCTTTGGAAAAATAGTCACAACTCTCGAAACGTGAGAGATTTCAGTGGCTACCCTTTGGTTCAAAAAGATCATAAGTCCCCCAATGACCCACTCGACGTTGCCTCGGTAAAAATATGATCTTAGAACCTTAGGGTGGTTACTAAAGCTTCTTGCCCAGTTGCCTTTGTGACTATAAAACGTCTCTTCGAGTGTCCCTCATACATCCAACGATAGGGCTACCTACTCACTAATAGTAGGATAGCACTGCCTAAAGGATAGGAGGAAAAGAACAACCTTTTCGAGTATAAGTAGATAGTTCTTAGATGATATGCTCAAAATAAACTTTTGACACTTACACAAAAACATTTCAAAAATAACTTTCAAAAAGACATTTTCTTTGTCAACACTCTTGAGGACTGATACAAGAGTTATCACAAAGCAAATAGCCGCACTAAGGCATTTTCAAACTGATTTTTCAAAACACACAAAAGCACAAACAATTTTCAAAAAATGAGCTAAGCATCTAAGAGCCCGTAGATAACTACGGATGGAAAAGGTGCTAACACCTTCCCTTTCAATAATCTACTCCCCTTACTCAGAAAAATTCTCGAAAAGGTCTTTTTCTATTCTTTTCACCCTTTTCTTAATTTGGATAAAAGAAAAGTCGGTGCAGACTCTTGCTTACCGCAATATTCGCGAATACAAACACAAAACCAGTATAATAATCGGTTCTACCACCGTATCACAGAACTGGAGACTCTGCTGGGGAAAAATAAAAAGTGGGTTACCTTAGAGTTAGTTCATTTAAAAAAAACCGTTTTAATTGCTTGCTTTATATGCTTTATCCTTGGAGGGTTTGTTTGGGTTGTTACTATAGATCCTACACCCGAATCTAGGGACATCTTTTTAGGTAAACAACAATAGATCGTGGAGACTATACAGCATAGACCGATATGGTTGAAGCGATAGCTGTGTTGGTGTGACACTTTGGTTGGTACCGGTATCCCTTGTGTTGAATCAAGGAGAATACGGGGTTTCCGCGTGGTGTCGTGAAGCACTAACGGACCTTAGAACCTTAGTTGGACAAACTTGGCTATTAGAAAGTAGTGAGATAGTCGGCCTTGGTGTAAAACTGGGAATTCGTTTATACTCGATGCTACACTCATTGAGATCAGACTTTCGAGATGTTTTGGCTGCAAGAAAAGATTGCTAAGCTGAAATAACGCTCGATAAAGAAAGATCAGTGATATTGAGATTCTTTAGAACTCGGTTACTTTTCTAAGACAGGTTGAACCAACTAATCTTCAAGAGGGTACTTACCTACAAACCCCATGCAAGCCTGATACTAAGGCTAATTATGTGATCTGTTTGCTTTCATTATCTAACGACTTGAACTCTTTGCAGGGGTTTTGTTTATTATATAATGATATGAGTCATTGTCTAATAACTTGGATTTCCTGCAAGACATACTTGTTTTCATCACCATACACTTTTGTTTGGTGCATAGCATACACATCATAACATCATGCCATAGAATTTCCTTAACCATTTCAAGGATCTCAAAGTCCTGTGATGCAGGTTATGGTGAACCAGACGTCTAGCAAGGGGCAAGGGGATTTATTTTCCTCTAACAAATGCCTTCAAAAGACCATAACACAACAACCTGAGTCAGAGGCAATGACCCACTTGACACGGTGAGCTTGACTCTCGTAGAAGGACCTTCAAAGATACAAAGTTCTTCAATCAAAGCTGCAAAATTCAACTTTTGACATTTTCTTGTTTAACCCGCGAGATCCTTAAAAACATTTAAACATCATGCATGTCATTACATAACAGGTCTTTCAGTACAAGTCTCTCATGTTCTCGTTGTTTATTTCAGCAAGGGAAATGGCTCTCAAACAGAACAACATAAATCTCCAAACTCAAGATGCCCAGTTCAAGGAAATGTTCCTAAACTTATCCAAGGGCCAAGAAGAGTTGAAAGAACTCCTCGCTGGGACTATGACCAAGAAAAATCCTGACAGCAACAAGGTTGATCGGTTGGAACAATTGCAAGCTGAGATGGAAGGGATGAGAATCCAGATGATCAGTAAAATGGCTCTTATCCAAAACTTAGCTCGGGGACAAGAAGAGCTGAGAGCCCTAGTCAATAAGTTTCATCAAGATGGATGCAATCATATGGAGCAAACAACGAAAATTAGGGATCGAGTCTTTTATCAGCTTCAGTTGAAACAAGAGGATTTGGTTGAAAAAACACCTTTTAAGACGGCTGCTACGCCAAGGGTCCAACAACTACCTCGCCAACCACAATGGGGTAATCAGTAAAGGCAAGACAAGCCCAAGAGAAAGTTTACCAAAATCAACATACCATTGTCTCAGGCATTGCATCATATGTTAAGGATGAATTTGGTTACGTTGATAAGACCTCATCAAAACCCCCAAAACTTCTTCCCCTAACTACAATCTTGATGCAATATGTGCCTACCATTCCAATAGTCCTGGACATGATACGAATGACTGTTGGGCATTGAAAAATAAGATTCAGGATTTGATCAATGAAGGAGTGTTGGAGTTCACACAAGATGGCCAGGCTAAATTCTTCTGCCATTCCTCAAAAGCACACCATATGAAGTTACAAGCCAAGACAAAGAGGCTTTTTGTTCATCTAGAATTTTCAATTTGTAATTTCTTTTCATTGTTCGAACATTTGTTTCATGTCAAACTTTGTGATTTTATCAATGCATTGCATATGTTTGTCTTGAGTCATTTCATTCGTATTCACTATATTCAAACTGCGTTTTTACTTCCTTTTTTTGATATTCAACTCTCGATCAAAAGCTCTAAGCCTTTAGAGGGAGAATGACGAAAACAATACCACAATCTCTACAGTATGCTTTTGAACATACCCCGCTGACGATGTACAAGTGTTGTTTCAAATCCTAAACAGTGGAGTTATAAGGAAGATAATCCCTAGTCAACTCCTTTGAGCCTAATAAGTAGGAGTTTTTCTTTTCACACAAATTAAAACCCTTAATCATAACCTGGGGAAGGGTAGTTTTCTCAGTTAATTCGGATGCACATTCAGTCGCAATCTTCCCCTATCATACTGCTTTCCAAAAGATGGTGATGGGTCCACATAATCGTCAAGGAAGGAAGTCATTATCTCTCAAAATAAAAGTCCGTTAAGTCAAAAACCTATGAAGGAGACTTAAGAAAAACGGTGGCATCCCGCTGACTGTAATCACAAAAGAACCAGTTCAGGCAAAAGTAGGGATAACTAAATAAATAAATAAAAGAGGTCCTACAAATCCTCGACAAAAATAAGAGAAAAGGTTACAAAAATGACTGCCTTCTCAAACAAGCGTTCAATTTCTCAACCATCACCAAGTATCAGAGCAAAGATTCCAGACTCAATTAAGATCTAAACGCACAATTAGCTGAGCATATGAATGAAGAACATCACGAAGAACGGATTAGGTAAAAATAAAATTTGAGCCTTTATCCTTTATTTCTTAAACCGTGAACCATGGCACGTTATAACCTTTAAAATTCCTTGATGAAGCATGGGTTAATTCGAAAGCATACTGTTACAAAAGGTATCCTGACTCCTGTAGGGTTCGCTATAAATCCTGAGCTGATATCACACTCTTAGAAAATTTGTTTGTTTTACTAAAAAATTAATTTTCAAACTTCAAGACAAGCATAAGCTTTGCATTCTTAAAATGCCATTGTTTGCATATGATTGTTTGTTCAATAGTAGAGAAATTCGCACGACGAATATTCGATGAACATAAATCCTCTCAGTGGACAGAATCACCTCAGATGGAAAGACATTCTAGTAATAGGCCTTTTATAATCTAGGGGCATAGCATGGTGTTCAGCTGATCTGGGGCAGTCAAGTTAAGGTTCAAGGAATCTCTCAAAAATGCCAAATAGCCAGGGGCAGATCTCCATCTGAATCACTTGAGGAATTGGACATAAATTCCAGCAATGAATCTTGTACAATCAAACAAACACCTTCTGGAAGTGTGACAACACTTACTACTATGGACAGTGACAATTCTTCGTACCTGGTGAACATGGACATAGTTAGAAAATATTATGCATGAATAAAGACCCGCTAGGTTGACTGGCCTAGGTAAAAATAAGGGCATCCCAGCGAACCAAAAGGGTTCGGGAAAAAAATTAGGGATATACATATGGAAAAAAAATTGTACACCCGACAAGTCGAAAACCTGAATAGGCGGCTTGGGCAAAAAAGGGTATCCCGATGGACTGAAAATTTGAAATGACAATCTAGGCAAAAGTTAGGGATTAAAGCGTACGACTACGTCCCGTCATCTCGTCACTTGTCTATCAGTAGAAGGTTTACTACCCTGATCTACATTCACCAAGGACTCAAAGAGTTGGGATAACAGTCAAACCATCTACAAAATCCCACCAGATACCCTCTCCAGCAGGTACAGAGGCAAGGGCATTCTACTACAAGGTCACTGTCATGTTCTTAGCATGCAACATATTAATGCCAGGTGTTCTCATACCCTCGGAAGAGCAAGAATCTCCAATTATTGCTCCAACATATAAGAATTCCCCAGTGAAGTCGCCAAGCTTCTCAGGAGTCCACAATGGATTTCTTCTCAAAATGACAAAACAGGAATCCCCAGAGGAAACATTCTGAATAAACCAGATTCTCATCTAGAAACGGTTTAGGTACGATCCAGATACAGATGTCATCCTGACACTTATTCCATTCTCATATAGAAACAGTTCAGGTATGATCCAGAGACGGGTGTCATCCTGATACTTATTCAGATCACATTCTATTAATAGTTCAAGTACGATCCAGAGACAGATGTCATCCTGACACTTATTCCATATTCTCATTTTGAAACGGTTCGGGTACAATCTAGAGAAGGATATCATCCTGATACTTATTCCAGACTATCTTCTAGAAATGGTTCAGGGACGATCCAGAGACGGATGTCATCCTGACACTTACTCCAGATTCTCATCTAGAAACGGTGTAGGTACGATCCAGAGACGGATGACATCCTGACACTTACTCCAGATTCTCATCTAGAAACGGTTCAGGTACGATCCAAATACGAATGTCATCCTGACACTTATTCCAGACTATCTTCTAGCAACAGTTCAGGTACGATCTAGAGACGGATGTCATCCTGATACTTATTCAGATCATATTCTAGCAATAGTTTAGGTACGATCCAGAGACAGATGTCATCTTGACACGTATTCCAGATTCTCATCTAGAAACAGTTCGAGTACGATCCAGAGACGGATATCATCCTGATAATTATTCCAGACTATCTTCTAGAAACGGTTCAGGTATGATCTAGAGACGGATGTCATCCTGACACTTACTCCATATTCTCATCTAAAAACGGTGCAGGTACGATTCAGAGACGGATGTCATCCTGACACTTACTCCAGATTCTCATCTAGAAACGGTGTAGGTACGATCCAGAGGCGGATGTCATCCTGACACTTACTCCAGATTCTCATCTAGAAATGGTTCAGGTACGATCCAAATACATATATCATCCTGATACTTATTCCAGACTATCTTCTAACAACAATTTAGGTACAATCTAGAGACAGATGTCATCCTGATACTTATTCAGATCATCTTCTAGAAACGGTTCAGGTACGATCCAGAGACGGATATCATCCTGATACTTATTCCAGACTATCTTCTAACAACAGTTCAGTTCACGGAGTTTAGCTTCCCCAACTGAGTTTATTTCTTTAACAACGGAAGTTCATCTCCCCGCGTTTTAACTTCAACATATTTGAAGACCTACATTCTTCACCCCCAACAACAATTAGAGATTTATTTTCCCTGGTTCAACAATACTGGAATAGAACAGCTGATACGTTCATACATTGCATTCATGCATCATTCTACAAACGTCATAACATATGCAACACAAATGCGTATATCACAATTTCATTTATTTAGTGAGCGTCATGCAATTCATACATCATGACATCGCATGAAACTGACTTTACCTTTCCAGGTTGAGTTCACAGAAAGACAAACACTATCAACTTACACAACAGGTCAAAGATTAATTCCCGAAAAAAGACGAGGCAACTATCTGAGATAACAGCTCAGATTACTGTGAAGCATGGATTTTGACCAGATAACAGTTTAAGTTGCTACGTGTGATACGGTGGGAGAACTGACTGTGGTTTTGCGTTTGTATTCGCACTTGTGCGGTTGAGCAAGAGTCGCCACCGACTTTTTATTTTATCCTAAAGGAAAGGTTAAAAAAGCACAGCAAAAACCTTTTGAGATATTTCGTGGGTTCGGGGGGTAGATTATGAAAAGGGAAGGTATTAGCACCCTTTTCATCCATGGTTATCCATGGGCTCTTAGTTACTTGGTCTTTTAGATCACTTGCCTTGATTTTTGATTGCTTGAAAATGGTGTATGTGTGAGTGTTGTTGAAAATGTTTTGGAAGAAGATGCCTTGTCTTAGGCTAACCTTGTAACAACTCTTTACTCGAATATTTTACAAAGGCGTGTATCTTTTCGAAAAGATGTTTCAAAATGTTTTGAGAGTTTGTTTGAAAGTGTTGTGGATTGTGGTTTTTTTTTTAAAGAAGGCAAGTGTTTTTTGCAAGTCGATCTCAAGTAACTAAGAGTTTTGTCTACCCTATTGTACTCAAAGGTTTTCTCTATGTTTTCAACCCCTTTTGACAATTTTGTTCCACCATTGAATTTGGTGGACAATCTTGCGTTTAGGAAGTTTATTCGGGACGGGCGCGGGTCATCGTATGGACCACGAATGTAATGGTGCCAAGTGTCTTTGGCAATTTGCTTTGAAGGGACTTGATCATTCCTTTTAGGCAACACTTTGAGGGACTTATGATCATTTGATTTTTGTTTTGCCAAAGATACTCGACGTGCAAGCATGGCCAATTTTGGAAGGCAACATGTGGGATTACCCTAGAGGGTGCAAGTGTGATTGTGTATTGATTTCATGTATTTGTCTTGTATTAGGTTATCTAGCGTTTGATTTTATGTACATGCAAACCCTAGGTCTAATCATGGTATAATTGAAAGCGGTAAATTGCGAAAATGTAAAATCTACGCTATTACAGAATAAGCGTCCGGGAGTGGGGGTACAAATTTATGAATAGGGATGAGACTTAGGATCATAGTGTCCAATAAATTAACCAAATCGAACCAAACAAGTGTAAATGAGTATCAACATAAGCAAATGTATAATGTATCAAAATGCAAGTATATTGTGTAAGTGTACGTGCATATGTGTATTTATATATGTAATTATTTACATGTGTGACAATGTGGAATTAATGTGTATTAAGGTATTATTTTAACCTAAAGAAAAATGTTTATTTAATCAATTAGTGACTTTGTATTTTTTTTTTTAATATGTATAAAAAGAAAATGTTTTAATTGAATGTTTAAGTTCTAATTAAATTATGTATAAATATGATGTTTTAAGAAAAGAAAATATTTCTAAGTTTTAATTATGTATACAAAAAAGAGTATTTTTCATTTGTTATGTACAAAAATATTTTAATTAAAAAGAAAGGGAAAATGTTTTCAATTTTAATTACATGGTGTAAAAATTTATTTTATTATTAATGTACAAAATATGTTTCAATTAAATATCAAGAAATGAATTATGTACGTTAAACAGAAATATATTTTTAATTGTTATGTACAAATAAGATTTAAATTAGAAAATGAAAAGTTAGATATAAAGTTAGATATAAAAAGAAAAGTTAGTGTTAACAAAATATTTGTTAGAAAAATTAAGTTAGTTAATTAATAATTTGTTTTATAAAAGAAAATGATTTAAAATTCTGAATGGGCCTTAAAGGCAATAAGTTCAAAACTGAAGGCAAGGGGGTGGGGGGGGGGGTATGGTATTGTCTTGGGCTTAGGTGGTATCAGAAACGTATTGGCCCATGGTTGAACGAACGGTTTTAGGGTTTTGATTTGTTGTTCAGTTGGGAACGAGTTCTAGGGTTTATGTACAGCGGCGCGTTCATGGAGGTTTCGTCCTCTTCTTTGTCTTCCTGAGCGACACCCTCCATCACAGAGCCACCAGCATCATCATGTCTTCTTCCCTCTGACGATAGTGTTAGGGCACTCGACCTAAGGTACCATTCGCTTTCTTATTTCGTTAGGGTTTTTTTTTAGTTCTTGCATGCTTATGATTTTCTGCTCATTTGATTAAGTTTTCTTTGACTTGGTTCATGTAACAAGGATGAAGAGGGAGAGGTTTTTACCTTGACTGAGAAGAGGGAGAAAATGGAGGTGCTTAGGAGGTTCGACGGTGGAGGAAGATTTGCGCGATGAGGGCTTTATCTGGTATCTTGTATATTTCTTTAAGCTTTATGATGATTTGAACTGAAAGCTTGATACACGTCTTTTCTTCTTCTCCTTTTTGCCACTGTATGCTTGTTTACGATGCCTTTGGATGTTTCCCTGACTTTCTTCTTCTCTTTCGCCTCGACTTTGTCCCTTTGAAAATTGTTGAGCTTGATAGTTTTTTTTTTGCCTTGAGATGAATGTGCTTTTGAACTTTTCCCTATGATGAACTTCTGAGGGTTTTTTTGTTGCCCTAAATATGCTATGGTTGAAACAGTTTTGTTGTTTTGATTAGCTTTTCTGAGTTGCGTTGTTGCCTTTGAATGATTTGCCTTTTGATTGTTGGTTTTGAATGGAATGCCTTTGGTGTTTTACGAATGTCCCTGTGATGAACTCTTCGAGTTCTGAGGGCTTGAGGCTTGAATCCTATGTTTGCACCATTTCTGATTCTTGGCAAGATTGGCTTGAGACTTTGTGAAATAGCAGGTTTAAGGGTTTTTGGCTCTTAGAGTTTAAGGGGGCTTGACAGGCTTATGAGGTTAGGCTTGTATGTGAATGGTACAGGTTTTTTTTCTTTTGGTGATGGTCTTTGACAGGTTAGGCCTGAGGTTTGAACTGGTTTATTAGGCCATTGTTTGGCTTCAGGCAGTTTAAGGCTAATGCAGGTTTTAGGTGTTCTTGGATTTTGCTGGCTTTTGACAGGGTTGTCCTTAAGGCTTGGACTTGGTTTTGCTGGTTTAGACAGGTGCAGACTTGGCCTTGACAGGTTATGAGGTTTTGATGGTTTAAGCAGGTTTGGTTTTTTGACAGTAGGTAATGGTTTATTAGGCCATTGCAGGTTAGGTGTTTGCTTCTTGTGATATTGGTATTATGGCTCAATCAGGTTTTCTGAAGCTTTTTGTTATGGTTATCAGTGGTCTTCTTTTTTTTGAGAGTTTATGCAGTTAATCTCTATATCCTTTTTTGTTATCCCTGCTGTTGCAATTTTATATTTGTTTCTTTTGTCTTCCAACCTCTTGGTCTCTTGGCGCCTAAGACTTTTTTTTGAACATCTCAAACTTTGGCATCTTTTCTTGGACCAAGTTACTGGGCAGACTTGCAAGGTTTTTGGCATTTTTCTGTTTTGGTGATTATTTCTGCTGTGTACTTCTGTCTAAATTGAGTAGCACTGATATAATGCTTCTTTTAGCCTTTTGCCTTACTGTCTTATTGCAGTTTTATTTTCTGTATTTTCCTTATGCCTAAAGCCAAACAGTAAGCCCACACTTCTCCTCTTTTCTTTCTCTCTCTTTGGTACACTTTAAAGAATATTAAAATGTTTTCCTTGTGTACTTTCTGAAAAGGCTATTTGTTGGGAAATGATGAAAGAAAATTTGGCTTGCATAAAGACTTCCTCTGCATATTTTATCTTTTCTTTGACAGCTTTGTGCAATAACCTGTACCTTTTGGCATCTTGACAGCAAGTTTGACACTTTGCATTTTGACATAAAGTTGCAAATTGGATTTTTTCCAGTTGGGTTTGAACTGTGCAGTTTGCTTGAGATTTTTGAATTTATGTAGTTTGGCACTTTGCATTTTTTCTCAACTTTGCATTCATGATAAAATTCTTCCCTCTTTGTGAACCGGGAGAAATCCCGTGATTTGCAGAGAGGGTTAACTGATCCCAATCAGTGGCCTTTAATGATGACTGCAATTTTATCTGTCTTTTCAATTCAACTTAACTGTTATTTGACTTTTCTCTTTTCTTTTGCAGATGAAAAAAATGGAGCACCGGAGCGAGGGGTAGCGGATGAAGATTTGAAGATTAGAAAAATAATTAGGATAATCTTTTATTTAGCTTTAAATAAATGTAATATTATTTTTGTCAATATTTTGTAAACAAAAACAATTATACAAATGACTTAAAGATAAATAAAAAAAACCTTTTCATTTAATTAATTCTTCTCTTCTTTAATTGTTTATTTATTATTTATAGTTCTTTAAATTAAAATAAATTGAAAATAAATTCCAACTCATTTAATCTTTAGAATAACAAATAATTAACTAAACAATATTTCAGTACTGATCCATTAATTAAACTTGACGCTTCCAATGTTCAAAGCGAAATAACAGTTAATCACAACAATTGATCAGACGCATTCCCTCTTTTCACTGATTTTTAACAAACACTGTAATTCCAAACTGCGTATATCTTTTGACTGGTGAATTCAAACCAACTGCCTTCTTTTACTGATTAAATCAAAACAAAGCGAATTCAACCCGAATCTTGGAATAACTTGCAAAGTGCTGTGGAATTTAAATCCTTCTGAGAATATGCCCACAAAAACCTTAATTCCTGATTAAATGCCAAAGAGCATTCGCCTGATCAAAAAATGAGCCAGAATCAACCAAAACCCTAAGCCAACTGTGTGAGAAAATCCAGAGCCCTGAAAAATCAATGAAACCCTAATTTTTGTTTGACTGACGAGAAAAGTCCGTTTGTCCGATTCTTGAGCCAGTTTGAAAAGTCAGGAAAAGCCTGAAGCTGAGATTTCTTGAAAAAATGCGAGGGCAAATTTTGGGGTACAACAGTTGCCCCTGTCCAATCTTCTTGAACCTGAAGAGTTAGATTGGCAAGCTTGCCTTTCGCGACTTGAAGGTAAAAGAAGATTGGACACTAAAGTACCCAAAAAATTTGCACTCGGCGATGTGATGGTAGATGTGAATGGGCTTAAAGATGCCATTTGGTGATGGGCTTAAAGATGCCATCGGGTGCGATAGAATCTTGTCGGGGAATGGGCTTAAAGATGCCATCTGGAATGAGTATCAGGGAGATGTCCACGCTTGGGACCATCTCTGAACTGGGGGTCTGAATAAGCAATAGATTGACATCCGTTGTTGGGGGGAATCCGTGAGCTGTTTTCAAAAAATCTTGAGAAGAAAACTGAACAAGTGATAGGTTAACATCCGTTACTTGGAGAACCCGTGAACTGTTTTCAGAAGTCTTGAAGTTGAATAAGTAATAGAGCAGCATCCGTTGTTGGGAAGCGTCCGTAAACTGTTTTCAAAGGTTGCATCTGAACAAGTTGGTAGATTAACATCCGTTGTTGGGAAGAATCCATAAACTGTTTTCAGAAGTCTTGAGAAGAATCTGAACAAGCGATAGGTTAACATCCGTTACTTGGAGAACCCGTAAACTGTTTTCAGAAGTCTTGAAGTTGAATAAGCAATAGAGCGGCATCCGTTGTTGGGAAGCGTCCGTAAACTATTTTCAAAGGTTGCAGCTGAACAAGTTGGTAGATTAACATCCGTTGTTGGGAAGAATCCATAAACTGTTTTCAGAAGTCTTGAAAGATAACGATTTTAGTCTATCGACTGATCTTACCTGAAAAGGTAGAGAGTTAGTTACATGCAATGCCATGATGCATGATACAATATATGTTATATGATATGAATGTGAATGGGTGCGCATGTAAGCTGGAGAGCTGTCTTGCAAAGAATATATGAATCCGGGATGGCTGAATATAAAAATATCTTGACTGTTGTTGGGAAGGATAATTCCTGGTTGTTGCTGGAGAATAAAGAGCTTGGGTTGCATACCAATCTTCTGGGGAATTCTTGGCGACTTCTACTGGGGGGTTCCAATCTAGTCGGCTCATGCTGGGGAGGTGAGATTGAGACTCTTCAGCTTGGAGGGAAGTATCTCTGACGACTTCACTGGGGAACTCAAGATTTTCCTTCCTAAAACTCTGTGGGGAAAAGATTCATTAGTCTGGTTCCGCTGGGGATACTGAAACTTAAACTCTGAGGGGAATTGAATTCCGGAGGATTCTCTGGCTGGGGATTGTATTGGTAAGTTATGCTGGGGAACTCTGATGAACTCCGCTGGGGATAGGAATAAATTTGGCGAGTGCGATCTTCTGTGGCGCTAAGCTGAGGATAACCCAGTTATAAGCCCTTGTGAGGAACAATTTTGAATAAAACTCGGGAGGGCCGTTCGTGGTCTGCAGGGGATAGGCTTCCAAAATCTACTGGGGATAAGCTTCAGGGTTTGCTGGGGATATGGATTCCAAATCTCCTGGGGGTTTTCTTTGAAGGGTATCAAGATATCCAACTGCACCTTTGACCTATCAGTAATCCTCTCTCTTGATTTATAAGGAAATGATTATGTTTAAATGCATATGCCTATTTAACAAAACATTGGACATTTCTCAAAGTGAATAATTAGTGCAAAAGAACAGAAAAGACACAAATTTCTGGGAAAAGTATTTGTATTGACTTTTTATGAGTATATTTGTACAAAGGAGACAATCATCCTAGTAAGAGGATTCTGTCGTAAACATTGAAAGATTTATACAAAATAAAGGATGGCTATGTGAAATAATTCCATTGGATTCCATTATGCTATAGCTTTCCCAACTCTGAATATTTGTCCATTCAATGCTTCGTTTGCCGATGACTGGATTGATCAGAAGCCTGGAACTAGTTGATGAAGAGATTGTCTTTTGAAGTGATCCGACGAGACATAGTCATACGCTTTAATTCCCTAACTTTTTCCTGAATCGCCCTTTCGGGTTTTCGATC
The DNA here is from genome assembly GCA_948472305.1 of Vicia faba. Taxonomy (NCBI): domain Eukaryota; kingdom Viridiplantae; phylum Streptophyta; class Magnoliopsida; order Fabales; family Fabaceae; genus Vicia; species Vicia faba. Next base: position 160,755 of record CATIWC010001200.1, on the reverse strand, counting down.
CACCGGGAAACCCCTTTTTGCTCAAGCCGCCCTTTCGAGTTTTCGACTTGCCGGGTGTACAAATTTTTTTTGTTTTTATCCCTAATTTTTGCCTGAACCTCCCTTTCGGGTTTTCGATCCACCGGGATGCCCATTTTTTCCCAAGCCGCCCTTTCGGGTTTTCGACTTGTCGGGTTATCTTATGCGTAGTATTTTTTAACTATTTCTGCGTTTGCAGGGTGCGGCATATCGTCGCCGTCCATGGTGGTTAGAATCATTGCACCACCATAGAATATGCTCTTGATCACAAATGGTCCTTCATATGTAGGAGTCCATTTTCCCCTGGGATCACTTTGCGGTAAGATAATCCGTTTGACTACGAGATCCCCGACTTGATAAACTTGACGTCTGACTTTCTTATTGAAGGCCTTGATCATTCGTTTTTGATACGTCTGACCATGGCATATAGCAGCAAGTCGTTTTTCGTCTATCAGATTGAGTTGATCAAGTCGGGTCTGTATCCAATCATCTTCATTCAAACCTGCATCCTTCATAATCCTTAATGAAGGAATCTGAACTTCCATAGGTAGGACAGCTTCCATGCCGTATACCAAAGAAAATGGTGTTGCCCCGGTTGAAGTGCGTACTGTAGTACGGTATCCATGTAGAGCAAACGGTAACATCTCATGCCAGTCTTTGTAAGTGACTGTCATTTTCTGAATGATCTTCTTAATGTTTTTGTTTGCAGCTTCAACAGCACCGTTCATCTTCGGCCGATAGGGAGATGAATTGTGATGATAATTCTTGAACTGTTCGCACAACGTGGTGATCATTGTGTTATTCAGATTTGTACCGTTGTCTGTGATGATCCTATCTGGAACACCATACCGACATATGAGATTTTGTTTAATGAAACGGGCAACCACATTCTTAGTGACAGAGGCGAAGGAAGTTGCTTCGACCCATTTGGTGAAATAGTCAATGGCGACCAGGATGAAACGATGTCCATTTGAAGCCGTGGGCTTGATTTCTCCAATCATGTCAATGCCCCACATCGCAAATGGCCAAGGAGCAGTCAGAACGTTGAGAGGGACCGGAGGGACGTGAACTTTATCGGCGTAGACTTGACACTTGTGGCAAGTACGGGAATGTTGATGGAAGTCTGCTTCCATGGTAGACCAGTAATAGCCTGCCCTTAGGATCTTTTTAGCCATCGTGTGTCCGCTCAAGTGGGTGCCAAATGTACCGCTGTGTATATCAGTCATGATCAACTCTGCTTCAGCCTTGTCTACGCATCGGAGCAATACGCAATCATGGCTTCTTTTGTAAAGGATGCCGTTGCTCAGGAAGAATTTGGCAGCAAATTTCCTTAAGAACTTCTTGTCATTTATGGAAGCTCTTTCGGGATAATCTCTAGTCTCGAGATACCTTTTGATTTCATGGAACCAGGGTTGTTCCACTACTTCTTCGGTATTAATCTCGTGACAATGCGCAGGTTCGTCCATTCGCTTGATGGTGATTTAGGGAGCCTCGTTATCCCAGTTGAGTTTAAACATGGAGGACATTGTAGCTAAGGCATCCGCTAGCTGATTCTCTTCTCGCGGGAAATGCTCGAAGGTAATTTGCTCGACGTGAGGCAACAATGTCAGGACATGTTCTTTGTATGGGATAAGATTAGGATGCTTGGTATCCCACTCTCCTTTGATTTGACTGATAAGCAAAGCTGAGTCCCCAAATACGACCAAAGATTTGATTCCCAAATCTATAGCAGCCTTGAGACCAAAGATGCAAGCTTCATATTCGGCCATGTTGTTTGTGCAGCTGAAGCAAAGTCGGGCCGTGAAAGGTGTGTGACAACCTTCCAGAGAAATGAGTACTGCGCCAATACCATTTCCAAGTGCATTTGAAGCACCATCAAAGTACAGGGTCCATCGGGATCCCTCTTCGGGTCCGTCATACGGTCCGCTACCTTCAACGTTGTCCAAATTCATGATGTCCTCGTCTGGGAAGTCAAATCTCATGGGTTGGTAATCTTCGATAGCTTGATGAGCCAAATGGTCAGCTAGTACACTCCCTTTTATGGCCTTTTGGGTGGTGTACTGGATGTCGTACTCAGTTAAGATCATTTGCCATCTAGCTATCCTTCCAGATAAAGCGGGCTTTTCGAAGATATACTTGATAGGATCCATTTTGGAAATCAACAAGGTAGTATGAGTCAACATATACTGTCTCAGTCGGCGAGCAGCCCATACCAAAGCGCAGCAAGTTTTCTCGAGCAGTGAGTAGCGAGTCTCACAGTCGGTAAACTTTTTGCTAAGGTAATAAATAGCATGCTCTTTTCGACCAGACTCATCATGCTGGCCCAATACACACCCCATTGAGTTATCCAAGACGGTCAAATACATGATCAATGGTCTTCCTTCGACGGGTGGCATCAGAATATGAGGTTCTAGCAAATACTCCTTGATTCTATTAAAAGCAACTTGGCAATCGTCGTTCCATTCCACTACCTGATCTTTTTTCAGGAGTTTGAAAATTGGCTCACAGGTAGAAGTCAGATGTGAGATGAATCTGGCAATATAGTTTAAGCGCCCCAAGAATCCTCTAACCTCCTTTTCAGTGTGGGGAACAGGCATCTCTTGTATTGCTTTTACTTTTGCCAGATCGACTTTAATGCCTTTGTTGCTTACAATGAATCCCAGGAGTTTACCAGACCTAACTCCAAAAGTGCATTTACTTGGATTCAGCCTGAGCTTGTATTCTTTTAACCTGGCAAACAGCTTCTCCAAATGCTCAAGGTGCTCTTCCTCCGTTTGTGACCGATCTATCATATCGTCTACGTAAACTTCAATCTCATGATGTATCATGTCATGAAATAAAGCTACCATGGCGCGTTGATAAGTTGCCCCTGCGTTCTTCATCCCGAACGGCATCACTTTGTAACAGAAAGTGCCCCATTGTGTGACAAAAGTTGTTTTCTCCATATCCTCGGGAGCCATTTTGATTTGATTGTAGCCCGAGAATCCGTCCATGAAGGAAAACACTTTATGCTGAGCTGTATTGTCGATCAAAATGTCAATGTGCGGCAGCGGAAAATCATCTTTGGGGCTGGCCCTATTCAAATCCAGGTAGTCCACACACATCCTGACTTTGCCATCTTTCTTAGGTACTGGCACGATGTTAGCGACCCATTGAGGATAGGACGTAACAGCCAGAAAGCCAGCGTCGAATTGTTTCATTACTTCTGCTTTGATCTTTTCAGACATATCAGGCCTCATTCGGCGGACTTTTTGCTTGATCGGTGAACAATCCTCTCTTGTGGGGAGACGGTGAACCACGATGTCTGTGTCTAAACCCGACATGTCTTCATAAGACCAAGCGAAGATCTCAACATACTCATTCAACAACTGTACTAGGCGCTCCTTGACTCTTGGTTCCAGATTGGCACCCACTTGCACCTCCTTCCGGTCTTCCTCGGTCCCCAAGTTGACAGTCTCCAATGGCTCTTCATGCGGTAAGATGGCCCTTTCCTCTTGTTGCAGAAGTCTGGCTAGTTCCCCGGGTACTTCACAACCTTCGTCATCTTCATACTCGGCTAGATTGACCAGATCTTCAGAGTTGTTGGAAGATATAGCAGAATAGTCACCCATGGAATCCGGAGTGGATGGGTACCTGCATTGGTGAGTGTGGGTGTGTGTAAGGGATAGCCATCCTTAAACAAAAATGCAAAAGGAAAGAAAATGAACACAAGCAGTTTATCAAATGAAAAATGTCCAATGAATCATTAAACATGGCATATGGATATGAAAAATAATCAAAAACCCTTACAAGTGGACCTACATGCCCCGGGCAAAGGCATGCGGTGAAAAGATAGTGTACGGATTGTTTGAAAGTAAATATTACAGACCAAATTGAACATGTTTAACAGATAAATTACTGATGAATAAAAGTGATGGGGACAAAGTCTTTTGCCTCCCAGTTGCTCAATCCTCCTTTGACAGTCGGGTAAATCCACTCTTCGATGTTGCTCTCCTTGTCCTCATCCTCCAAAGCGTTGATTCCGTAGGGAGAAATTTTGATCGGCGCCCTTTCAATCTTCGACCGACGCATAGCTTTCTGGCCAGCGGCTGTAAACCCTAATCCAAACTTGTCAGTCTTATGCGGAAAATCGGGTAACTGCCCCCATGCTGAATTCTTCCCTTCTTTTATTGCGGCCCTTGCATCCTCCAGAGATGCCATCCTGGCCATCTGTCTCGGTGTCTCAGCTGCCAACTTTGCTACTGCTATTTCAGGAAGGACTTCTTCGAAATGTTGAAACGGTGTCTCAATGAACTCTCCTTCAATCTCCACATACCGGAAAGAATTTAAGTGGCTAATCATGTACTCTTCTTCGCCATAGACAGTGATGATCTTTCCCTTGACAGGGTACTTCAACATCTGATGTAAGGAGGAGGTGACTGCCCCAGCATGGTGTATCCAAGGCCTACCCAGCAAGCAAGAGTATGACGGACGGATGTCCATCACATAGAAAGTGGATTTAAACACCTTAGTGCCTATCTTGATGGGAATTTCAACCTCTCCATGGACCATTCTCTTCGAACCATCAAAAGCTCTGACAACAATATCACTCGGCTTCAACTCCAACCCTTCACAATCTAGTCGGTCTAAGGCCTTCTTAGGCAATACATTCAGCGACGAACCGGTATCGACCAAGACATGCGCGAGGGTGGTTCCCCGGCACTCAACTGAAATGTGCAAAGCATCATTGTGGTTTCTGCCTTTAGGAGTTAGGTCGGCATCAGAAAAACCTAATCCATTGTCCGCAGTCAGGCTAGCCACGCAATTCTGAAATTGATCCGCAGAAGTTTCCTGGGGCACATGAGCTGCCTTCAGAAACTTAATCAAAGCTTTAGCGTGCGCTTCTGAGCAAAGTAGTAGTGCCAGCATGGAGATCTTGGAGGGGGTTTGCCCCAGCTATTCTACCACATCGTAGTCACTCCTCTTGATTATCTTCAAGATCTCATCCATTTCCTTCTTGGAGGTTTCAGGGATAACCAATGGTTGAGCCCTCGTCCTGACGAGCTCATCTTGTATTCCCTTTCCTTTATCAACAATGGTAGGAGAGACAGCACTAGGAACAACAACTTCTTCAATCAAAGGAGTTCTAGCAGAGAGTTTTATTGGTGCAGGGATGACCTTCGCAGATGAGGGTCCAAAGATTGCTCTTGGAGGGGCAATCTCTGGAGAAAATATTCTCCCGCTCCTGGTGATTTTGCTAGTGCCTGCAATGTTACTAATGCTGGCTTCTTCATCATCCAAACTTTCTTCGGTTATTTCGATTTGCTTGATACCATGGTAGTAGACGTCACCGCCATAGTTCCATGGTATGGACTTCTCGGAAACATAGGGGACTGGCCCTGGCATTGTTATCTTCAAGGGAACAGATTTCGTAGCTGGCGTAATCTTAACAGGCTTTTTGACGGCCTTGGAAAGATTGTCGTGAATGGTTATGATTGAGACATCTTCAGTATGAACTGGAACAGCAGAAACTTTTTCAAACAGGATCTGTCGACTATCCATAAGGCCTTGGATGCCTTTCTTCAGTAGTGGACAATCAAACGGCAGAGAGTAACAACAATAACAGTCTTCTTTACATCCCGGGAAGATCCCGGCCCTTAACAGATTCAATTTAATGGTTAACAAAGGAGTTATCAGATCATTGACATCAGCAACATACAAATCTTCTTCAATGGCATTGACATTTCGGCCGTGCTTCGGCATGGGTGCAGATATCACATTAGGCTTCTCCGGAGTGTCAAACTCTACTTCCTTTGCTTCTATCAGGTCTTGGATCTTATGCTTGAGTGCCCAACAATCATTGGTGTCGTGTCCAACACTGTCTGAATGGTAGGCGCATTTAGCATTAGCATGATAATGAGGAGAGGACGTATTCACATTCTTTGGTGCCTCCTTGATGGTGGCGAGGTTCAACTTTAATAGATGAGGAAGCACTTGCGCTGGAGTCATATTAATACGGGTGAACTGCCGTTGTGGCTGTTCCACCCGTTGCTGATTTGGTCTGGACTGGTTGTAGCGAGGCTGCTCACTCGGTGTATTTTGAATCATTACGGCCCCCACAGTTGGCCGACGCTCCGTCTTCCCTGCTCTTCTCTGAGAATATACCACAGCTGTTTCCTTCTTAAAAGGCTTCTTCTCAACACTTGCAGCAACACCCTTCTGAATCTTTCCTGACTTGATGCCTGCTTCAATTCTTTCGCCTGTTAAGATCAAATCGGTAAACCCCGCGGAAGAGTTACCAATTAGATGATTGAAAAAAGGCCCAGATAGGGTCCCGAGAAACATATCAACGAGCTCACGATCGGTTAAAGGAGGCTGCACCCTGCCAACCAAATCCCTCCATTTTTGTGCATATTCTTTGAATCCCTCACTTGTTCCTAGTGACATACCCTGAAGTTGGGTACGAGTAGGAGCAAGATCAGAATTATACTGGTATTGTTTGTAGAAAGCGGTGGCCAAATCTTCCCAATTTCTGACATTGGTTCCTTCTAGCTGATAAAACCACTCCAACTGAGCTCCCGACAGGCTGTCTTGAAAGAAATGAATCCAGAGGTTTTTATCTGCCGTATAGGGTTGAATCTTTCTCACGTAGGACCTGAGATGCATTTTGGGGCAGGACAGCCCATCATACCTCACAAACACTGGAACTTTGAATTTTGGGGGAATCACAATCCCGGCAACCAAGCCCAAGTCTTCAAAATCCAAACCCGGTACTCTTTGTAATTCCATGGCGGCCAATCTGTCTTCTAAACCCTTGTATTTATCATCAGCTGGAGGATATTGCTGGTCAGAATAATCTTCGTCCTCTTCAACCTCTTCTTCCTCTGCATCAGACTCGGAAGGCACCGCAACTCCATCTCTTTTACTAGTCCCTTCATCAGAAGTAGGAGGAAATTCAAGCACTCTCCGAGCTTCTCTGTCAAATCTTCTCCCCAAGGTAGCCACTCCGACCCTCTTTTTCTTCTTCTTCACTGGGTCCTTATTCCCCAATTGAGTCTTGATATCCTCCTGACTTTTAACCAAAGTCATCAGGAGTTGCTGGAACTGTGCATTCTGAGCTTGTAGGTCTTTGACTGTTTGCTCGAGATCCATCCTACTGAAATAAACAGCAGACAGATAAGGAAACCTGGAGTGAGACCTGCTTATGCACATGATGAATGGTATGCTGATGTATGCAATGCATTCAAGGATTTAGAACATTCAAAATTGTTTCAGACAAAGAAGAACGCACGTCATATTAATAAGAAGAAATTTGTTAGTACATAAATGCCCCATGGGCCAAATATTACAAAATAAACTTCTTAAGGCAGAAAGACGTTGCGCATCCTCTTTGGTGCGATGTAGGTGTTGAGGGCCTCTTGCTCGTGGAGTCGGCGGGTAAGCTCTAGAACCTTCTTCTCACTGGCGTAAAAGCTAGCTTCAAAAGTGTTCCGTTCCTCCTTGAGCTGAATCCAACTTTTCTGCATTTCTTCCCATGATGTAGGCATGTCAGGATGTAGGATGGTGTAGGGAACTTCTCCTTCATTGACGGGCTCTTTAATTACAGGGAGTACATGAGGATAAGGCATCATCAGACTTTGGGCTCGGGCTCGTACCCACTTGAGATAAGGTTCAAGAGGGATGGAGTTCTTGTGTCCCAGAGTCTTGCTATCAACCTTGTTGAGCTTTCCCCAAGCTCTGATGAATCTTGGGCGAAGTCCTTGCGCATCGTTGTCGAAGTCAAAAACTAGGTCAGGAATCAACATGTCATGAGGACCATCCCTCCGTGCATATCCAAATTGTCTCAAAGCTAGGCAAGGGTTTTAGGTGATACCTCCTCTAATTCCAAGTAAAGGAACATTAGGAAATTCTCCACAACGATCGACGATGATGACATTTTCTCTGGACCGAGAACACCAATGTACATCAGAGTGAGTGAGAGTCATCAATCGTTGTGACCACCTTAAACCCTGCTCATTCTTCAAAACTGATTGCGGAAGGTGCGAAATAAACCACCTTGCAAGGAGAGGAGTGCAGCACATGAGAACACCCCTCTTTCTCATTGTTCGTGTGTAAAATGAGTGAAGAATGTCCCCAAGCAATGTTGGTATTGGATTTCTGGACAAGAAGATTTTGACGGCGTTGACATCTACCAATTGGTCAAGATTTGGGAACAAGACCAACCCATAGATAAGGAGTGCCACAATCTCTTCAAAGGCTTGTAGGTCTAATGAATTCCAACATTCTTGTGCCTTCTCAAACAAGAATTTTGCTAAGAATCCCTTGACGCCGCTTCTGGTTTCCCAATGCCCCTTGATGTCGGAGGGTTGTAGATGTAATGCTCGAGCAACATCTTCCGGCTTTGGTTCCTTTTTTGTACCGTTGAAGGGTAGTTGATTAAGGATAGGAATTCTCAGGAGTTGAGAAAACTCCTCCAAAGTGGGCACCAACTGGTAATCAGGGAAAGTGAAACAGTGGTGAAGAGGGTCAAAGAACTGAAATAGCACTTTCATCATGTCTTCTTCAATGTTGGTGCCGACTAAGTTGAGCAATCTACCATGTCTTTCACTGAAGGATGAGTTTTCCGGAATTCTTGAGGTGAGCTCCTTGAGTTGAGGAGAGATTCTCACAAGGTTGACTTGGATGGTTTTTCTGCGAGGAATTTCCATGACCTACAAAACGAGAACAAAGATGAAGATCAAAACCCTTGAGATGGTTAGTGAATGCATATGATGCTTCATGATGTTTATGATGTATGCATAAAACATATGTACAAGCAAATCACACCAAACCCTAGTTTCAGGCTTGCATGGGGTTTCACAGGTAAGTACCCTCTTGAGTGTAGTTGGCTTAAAAACCTGTCCTATAAATAGTAACCGGGTTCTAAGGAGCTCAATATCACTGGATTGTTTTCATTGTTCATTGTTTTGGTTTAGCCACTTAACTAGCGACCAAAATATTCCAAGAAAACAACCCTCAATGAGTGTAGTATCGAGTATCTACCAACTTCGGACTGCACCAAAGCCGGTCATCTCACTACTCCTAATAAAAGGCCAAGATGGTCAAGTAAGGTTCTAGGTCATTAGTGCTTAGTGACATCACTCAGCGGCCCCGTACTCTCCTTGATTGAACTCAAGGGTTACCGGTACTCACAAATATGTCGCACTAATATAGCTATTGCTTCGACCGTGTCGGTATACCCCGCACAGTTTCCACAACGTATTGCTATCTATAAATGTTTCCCAAATCCGGGTATAGGATTTCAAGCCCAAACAAGAGAACCATAAGAGGTAAAGCAAGCAAAGCAAACAAAATAATCATGCAAGAAGGTGATCTAAAAACCCTAAGGTAACCCCACTTTTAAATTCATCCCCAGCAGAGTCGCCAGTTCTGTGATACGGTGGGAGAACTGACTGTGGTTTTGCGTTCGTATTCGCACTTGTGCGGTTGAGCAAGAGTCGCCACCGACTTTTTATTTTATCCTAAAGGAAAGGTTAAAAAATCACAGCAAAAACCTTTTGAGATATTTCGTGGGTTCGGGGGTAGATTATGAAAAGGGAAGGTATTAGCACCCTTTTCATCCATGGTTATCCATGGGCTCTTAGTTACTTGGTCTTTTAGATCACTTGCCTTGATTTTTGATTGCTTGAAAATGGTGTATGTGTGAGTGTTGTTGAAAATGTTTTGGAAGAAGATGCCTTGTCTTAGGCTAACCTTGTAACAACTCTTTACTCGAATATTTTACAAAGGCGTGTATCTTTTCGAAAAGATGTTTCAAAATGTTTTGAGAGTTTGTTTGAAAGTGTTGTGGATTGTGGTTTTTTTTTTGAAAGAAGGCAAGTGTTTTTTGCAAGTCGATCTCAAGTAACTAAGAGTTTTGTCTACCCTATTGTACTCAAAGGTTTTCTCTATGTTTTCAACCCCTTTTGACAATTTTGTTCCACCATTGAATTTGGTGGACAATCTTGCGTTTAGGAAGTTTATTCGGGACGGGCGCGGGTCATCGTATGGACCACGAATGCAATGGTGCCAAGTGTCTTTGGCAATTTGCTTTGAAGGGACTTGATCATTCCTTTTAGGCAACACTTTGAGGGACTTATGATCATTTGATTTTTGTTTTGCCAAAGATACTCGACGTGCAAGCATGGCCCATTTTGGAAGGCAACATGTGGGATTACCCTAGAGGGTGCAAGTGTGATTGTGTATTGATTTCATGTATTTGTCTTGTATTAGGTTATCTAGCGTTTGATTTTATGTACATGCAAACCCTAGGTCTAATCATGGTATAATTGAAAGCGGTAAATTGCGAAAATGTAAAATCTACGCTATTACAGAATAAGCGTCCGGGAGTGGGGGTACAAATTTATGAATAGGGATGAGACTTAGGATCATAGTGTCCAATAAATTAACCAAATCGAACCAAACAAGTGTAAATGAGTATCAACATAAGCAAATGTATAATGTATCAAAATGCAAGTATATTGTGTAAGTGTACGTGCATATGTGTATTTATATATGTAATTATTTACATGTGCGACAATGTGGAATTAATGTGTATTAAGGTATTGTTTTAACCTAAAGAAAAATGTTTATTTAATCAATTAGTGACTTTGTATTTTTTTTTTAATATGTATAAAAAGAAAATGTTTTAATTGAATGTTTAAGTTCTAATTAAATTATGTATAAAAATGATGTTTTAAGAAAAGAAAATATTTCTAAGTTTTAATTATGTATACAAAAAAGAGTATTTTTCATTTGTTATGTACAAAAATATTTTAATTAAAAAGAAAGGGAAAATGTTTTCAATTTTAATTACATGGTGTAAAAATGTATTTTATTATTAATGTACAAAATATGTTTCAATTAAATATCAAGAAATGAATTATGTACGTTAAACAAAAATATATTTTTAATTGTTATGTACAAATAAGATTTAAATTAGAAAATGAAAAGTTAGATATAAAGTTAGATATAAAAAGAAAAGTTAGTGTAAACAAAATATTTGTTAGAAAAATTAAGTTAGTTAATTAATAATTTGTTTTATAAAAGAAAATGATTTAAAATTCTGAATGGGCCTTAAAGGCAATAAGTTCAAAACTGAAGGCAAGGGGGGGGGGGGGTATGGTATTGTCTTGGGCTTAGGTGGTATCAGAAACGCATTGGCCCATGGTTGAACGAACGGTTTTAGGGTTTTGATTTGTTGTTCAGTTGGGAACGAGTTCTAGGGTTTGTGTACAGCGGCGCGTTCATGGAGGTTTCGTCCTCTTCTTTGTCTTCCTGAGCGATGCCCTCCATCACAGAGCCACCAGCATCATCATGTCTTCTTCCCTCTGACGATAGTGTTAGGGCACTCGATCTAAGGTACCATTCGCTTTCTTATTTCGTTAGGGTTTTTTTTTAGTTCTTGCATGCTTATGATTTTCTGCTCATTTGATTAAGTTTTCTTTGACTTGGTTCATGTAACGAGGATGAAGAGGGAGAGGTTTTTACCTTGACTGAGAAGAGGGAGAAAATGGAGGTGCTTAGGAGGTTCGACGGTGGAGGAAGATTTGCGCGATGAGGGCTTTATCTGGTATCTTGTATATTTCTTTAAGCTTTATGATGATTTGAACTGAAAGCTTGATACACGTCTTTTCTTCTTCTCCTTTTTGCCACTGTATGCTTGTTTATGATGCCTTTGGATGTTTCCCTGACTTCCTTCTTCTCTTTCGCCTCGACTTTGTCCCTTTGAAAATTGTTGAGCTTGATAGTTTTTTTTTTGCCTTGAGATGAATGTGCTTTTGAACTTTTCCCTATGATGAACTTCTGAGGGTTTTTTTGTTGCCCTAAATATGCTATGGTTGAAACAGTTTTGTTGTTTTAATTAGCTTTTCTGAGTTGCCTTGTTGCCTTTGAATGATTTGCCTTTTGATTGTTGGTTTTGAATGGAATGCCTTTGGTGTTTTACGAATGTCCCTGTGATGAACTCTTCGAGTTCTGAGGGCTTGAGGCTTGAATCCTATGTTTGCACCATTTTCTGATTCTTGGCAAGATTGGCTTGAGACTTTGTGAAATAGCAGGTTTAAGGGTTTTTGGCTCTTAGAGTTTAAGGGGGCTTGACAGGCTTATGAGGTTAGGCTTGTATGTGAATGGTACAGTTTTTTTTCTTTTGGTGATGGTCTTTGACAGGTTAGGCCTGAGGTTTGAACTGGTTTATTAGGCCATTGTTTGGCTTCAGGCAGTTTAAGGCTAATGCAGGTTTTAGGTGTTCTTGGATTTTGCTGGCTTTTGACAGGGTTGTCCTTAAGGCTTGGACTTGGTTTTGCTGGTTTAGACAGGTGCAAACTTGGCCTTGACAGGTTATGAGGTTTTGATGGTTTAAGCAGGTTTGGTTTTTTGACAGTAGGTAATGGTTTATTAGGCCATTGCAGGTTAGGTGTTTGCTTCTTGTGATATTGGTATTATGGCTCAATCAGGTTTTCTGAAGCTTTTTGTTATGGTTATCAGTGGTCTTCTTTTTTTTGAGAGTTTATGCAGTTAATCTCTATATCCTTTTTTGTTATCCCTGCTGTTGCAATTTTATATTTGTTTCTTTTGTCTTCCAACCTCTTGGTCTCTTGGCGCCTAAGAATTTTTTTTGAACATCTCAAACTTTGGCATCTTTTCTTGGACCAAGTTACTGGGCAGACTTGCAAGGTTTTTGGCATTTTTCTGTTTTGGTGATTATTTCTGCTGTGTACTTCTGTCTAAATTGAGTAGCACTGATATAATGCTTCTTTTAGCCTTTTGCCTTACTGTCTTATTGCAGTTTTATTTTCTGTATTTTCCTTATGCCTAAAGCCAAACAGTAAGCCCACACTTCTCCTCTTTTCTTTCTCTCTCTTTGGTACACTTTAAAGAATATTAAAATGTTTTCCTTGTGTACTTTCTGAAAAGGCTATTTGTTGGGAAATGATGAAAGAAAATTTGGCTTGCATAAAGACTTCCTCTGCATATTTTATCTTTTCTTTGACAACTTTGTGCAATAACCTGTACCTTTTGGCATCTTGACAGCAAGTTTGACACTTTGCATTTTGACATAAAGTTGCAAATTGGATTTTTTCCAGTTGGGTTTGAACTGTGCAGTTTGCTTGAGATTTTTGAATTTATGTAGTTTGGCACTTTGCATTTTTTCTCAACTTTGCATTCATGATAAAATTCTTCCCTCTTTGTGAACCTGGAGAAATCCCGTGATTTGCAGAGAGGGTTAACTGATCCCAATCAGTGGTCTTTAATGATGACTGCAATTTTATCTGTCTTTTCAATTCAACTTAACTGTTATTTGACTTTTCTCTTTTCTTTTGCAGATGAAAAAAATGGAGCACCGGAGCGAGGGGTAGCGGATGAAGATTTGAAGATTAGAAAAATAATTAGGATAATCTTTTATTTAGCTTTAAATAAATGTAATATTATTTTTGTCAATATTTTGTAAACAAAAACAATTATACAAATGACTTAAAGATAAATAAAAAAACCTTTTCATTTAATTAATTCTTCTCTTCTTTAATTGTTTATTTATTATTTATAGTTCTTTAAATTAAAATAAATTGAAAATAAATTCCAACTCATTTAATCTTTAGAATAACAAATAATTAACTAAACAATATTTCAGTACTGATCCATTAATTAAACTTGACGCTTCCAATGTTCAAAGCGAAATAACAGTTAATCACAACAATTGATCAGACACATTCCCTCTTTTCACTGATTTTTAACAAACACTGTAATTCCAAACTGCGTATATCTTTTGACTGGTGAATTCAAACCAACTGCCTTCTTTTACTGATTAAATCAAAACAAAGCGAATTCAACCCGAATCTTGGAATAACTTGCAAAGTGCTGTGGAATTTAAATCCTTCTGAGAATATGCCCACAAAAACCTTAATTCTTGATTAAATGCCAAAGAGCATTCGCCTGATCAAAAAATGAGCCAGAATCAACCAAAACCCTAAGCCAACTGTGTGAGAAAATCCAGAGCCCTGAAAAATCAATGAAACCCTAATTTTTGTTTGACTGACGAGAAAAGTCCGTTTGTCCGATTCTTGAGCCAGTTTGAAAAGTCAGGAAATGCATGAAGCTGAGATTTCTTGAAAAAATGCGAGGGCAAATTTTGGGGTACAACACTATGAAGCCTGGAATCCAACCAGATAGTAGTTCATTTCATCAATTACTGTGAAGCCTGGATTTTGACAAGATAATAGTTTAAGTTGCTACGAAGCCTGGAATATGACCAGAGAGTAGTTCACTTCTTCAATTACTGTGAAGCCTGGAATACGACCAGATAACAGTTAACTTCTCCAAATACTGTGAAGCCTGGATTTTGACCAGATAACAGTTTAAGTTGCTATAAAGCCTAGAATCCGACCAGAGAGTAGTTCACTTCTTCAATTACTGTGAAACCTGGATTTCAACCAGATAATAGTTTAAGTTGTTGCGAAGCCTGGAATACGACCAGATAATAGTTAACTTCTTCAAATACTGTAAAGCCTAGATTTCGGCCAAATAATAGTTTAAGTTGCTGTGAAGCCTGGAATACGACCAGATAACAGCTAACTTCTTCAATTACTATAAAGCCTGGATTTTGACCAGATAACAGTTTAAGTTTCTATGAAGCCTGGAATCCGACCAGATAGTAGTTCACTTCTTTAATTACTGTGAAGCCTGGATTTCGACCAGATAACAGTTTAAGTTGCTACGAAGCCTAGAATCTGACCAGAGAGTAGTTCACTTCTTCAATTATTGTGAAGCCTGGATTTCGACCAGATAACAATTTAAGTTGCTGCGAAGCCTGGAATATAATCAGATAACAATTAACTTCTTCAAATACTGTAAAGCCTAGATTTCAACCAGATAACAGTTTAAGTTGTTGCGAAGCCTGGAATCTGACCAGATAGTAGTTCACTTCTTCAATTACCGTGAAGCCTGGATTTCGACAAGATAATTTAAGTTGCTACAAAGCCTGGAATCCAACCAGAGAGTAGTTCACTTATTCAATTATCGTGAAGCTTAGATTTCGACCAAATAACAGTTTAAGTTGCTGTGAAGCATGGAATATGACCAGATAACAGTTAACTTCTTCAAATACTGTAAAGCCTGGATTTTAACAAGATAACAGTTTAAGTTGCTGCAAAGCCTAGAATACGACCAGATAACAATTAATTTCTTCAATTACTGTAAAGCCTGGATTTCAACCAGATAACAGCTTAAGTTGATGCAAAGCCTGGAATACAACCAGATAACAGTTAACTTCTTCAATCATTGTGAAGCCTGGATTTCGACCAGATAACAGTTTAAGTTGCTGTGAAGTCTGAAATACGACCAGATAACAGTTAACTTCTTCAATTACTGTGAAGCCTGGATTTCGACCAGATAATAATTTAAGTTGCTACGAAGCCAAGAATACGACCAGATAACAGTTTAACTTCATTTTATATGAAGCCTAGAATTCGACCAGATGACAAATTAATTTCAGTAAGTCGTTGAGAAGCCTGGAATCTGACCAGATAGAAATCAACTTCATCCTTTCGTCTAAGTCACTACGAAGCCTAGATTTTGACCAGATAACAGCTTGACCTTAAGCAAATTACTGTGAAGCCTGGAAACCGACTAGATAACAGTTAATTTCATATTCCCCAATAAGTCGCTGTGAAACCTGGAATACGACTAGATAACAGTCAACTTCATTATCCTCAACAAGTCACTGTGAAGCTTGGATTTCGACCAGATAACGGCTAACTTTCATCTCTCCAGTCAAGAGATAACTCCCAATAGAGTAATGGACAACTACAACTCCAAGACTCTATTCCCCAAATAGAAATCAACATTCCCCAGCGAAATCCTCCTCAAACAACAGGAACAGGAATCCCCATAAAGAGACCTCTTATAAAGTCATCAACTTTGGATGGCATCTATAATCCCATCTCCGACAACTCTCTGTCATCTTATCCAATTGGCATCTGTAATCCCATTCTCGCCATCATCAATAATCAGTGTTACTTCATGCGAGTGCAAATTTCTAGGCACTCTAATGTTCAATCATCTTCCACCTTCAGATCATGAAAGGCAGACAAGCTAATCTACATCTTCAGGTTTAAGAAGATTGAACAGGGGAAGCTGTTGTACCCCAAAATTTGCCCTCTCATGTTTTCGAAGATCTTTTCTTATATGGGAGGTCACAAACACTTGATTAAAGAAAGTTAAAAATTTTGAAGATGAACAAGGTGTCTTTCGATTGGCATCTTGACAAGCTTCAATTGAGCATCTAGATCCTTCGAACAAGCTTGGTTTCAAAGTCTTCGATTAGGCATTTGGCACTCTTCGCTGCAGGTCTGATTCACAAGCTTCGAATGGACGTTGGGTCTGTAATCTCAAGCCTCAACTCAACTTTAGTTTTGATGAAAGACAAACAAGCTAGTTTGATGAAAGACAAACAAGCATTATGGAAAGAAGGAAAAGAAGTGGAAATTAACTTAAAGCATCATTCACTCAAAGCTTCAAGGAACTTGGCAAGCAATCAAGTATATCAATTCTCAATTAAACTACATTGATTAGAAATGCTCAAAAATGATATACACACATGCCACATCACTTCAATTATATTTCAAAACAATTTTTTAAGTTTTTCTCTACTGTAAATCGATTAACATCTTGTGTAAATCGATTTACACATGCTTTTTTAAAAAACTGTTTGCTCCTGCCAGCAATCGATTTACAGGTTGTGTAAATCGATTGATCACAGAACAAACTGATTTTTTAACTCTTGTAAATCGATTGACACAACATGCTAATCGATTTACACTTCAAATTTTTTGAAATTCTGAACGTTACAAACTCGTGCAATCGATTTGCATCTTATGTTAATCGATTTGCACATTGAAAATTTTGAAAAATCTGAACTGGTTTCAAGATATCCTTCACACCTTTTCTCCAATAGTTGCATGATCAAACATTGCATCTTGTCAAGTTTCTCAAACAGAAAAGTGTCCTTTTGGAAAGGTATCTTGATTACTATATATTACAAAATATTTCAAATCATAAACAACTCTTCTCTTATGCAATAAAATCTGAACTTTGTAAAATATTCAAACTTCATATTTCCTAACCTTTAAGAACAAAGATTTTCTGCACTTTCACACATATAAAGAACAGAAATCTTTGAGCATTATCTAACCATTGTGTTACAGTTTGAATTGCTTACAAGAGAAGAAAGAAGAAATCATACTTCATAAAAACATACAAAGTGTAACTTATTTCCAGGATTGTTGGAATTAAGTATTAGATTACTTTTGTTCCTTGTTGTCCATTGTTGGAAACAAGAGGTATCTTTTGAGAGGATTGTTCTCATTAGACTTATTGGAAATCCAAGAGGGTGTTCTTGGTTATTTGTTAGGTTCTTTAGTGGATAAGACTAGGAAGAGTCTTGTAAAAGTTCTAACAATATAGTAAAATCTCTTGCGTGTTTGCAAGGGGACTGGACGTACTTCCGGGGTGTGGAAGGAACCAGGATAATTCTCCGTGTCTCTTTACTTTCTACACTTTACAGTTTTCAAAGCACTAAATCAAAACCAGAAAGTATAGAATAAGTCAAAAATCGACCATCACCTAATTCACCCCCCCCCCTCTTAGGCGCAATCTTAATCTTACAATTAGTATCAGAGCAGGTTATAGGTAACCTGCTCCTAGAGATCCAGAATGGCTTCCGCAAATCATCAACCAGTTTTCAGAGATGGTGGTAGTAACAACAAGCCTCCTCTATTTTGTGGTGAATATTTTGACTTTTGGAAAATACGCATGAAGGCGCATTTAGAAGCACAAGGACAGGAAGTATGGGATGCTGTTGAAAATGGTCCATTTATCCCGATAACGGTAATTAATGGCGTTGGGTCTGCAAAGCCCAAAACTGCATGGGACGACGATGATAAAAAGAAAGTTCTCTATGACAAAAAGGCAATAAACCTTCTTCAAGGTGCACTCAGCATGGACGAATTTTTCCGTGTCTCAAACTGCAAAACAACAAAGGAAATTTGGGATACCTTGGTTCAAACTCATGAAGGAACGGCTGAAGTAAAAAGATCAAGGCTAAATACCTTGAGTCAAGAATATGAACTATTTCGAATGCAGCCCGGAGAATCCATTCTTGACTTACAAAAGAGATTTGTGCATTTGACAAATCACTTAATTGCTCTTGGTAAAACCCTGTCAAATGATGAACTCAACTTGAAAATCCTTAGATCATTGACTAGGGAATGGCAACCAAAGGTAACGGCAATCTCGGAAAAGAAGAGTCTCTCCGCAATTACTTCCGCTACATTATTTGGCAAACTTCAAGAATACGAGACGGAACTCGGTAGACTTGAAAAACATGAGAATCTAGAAAAGAAGTCCAAAAACATTGCTTTAAAAATTGATTCAAAAGAAGTGGTAAAAGAAGACAATCCGGAAGAAGATGAAAATTTCATGCTTCTAGTGAAAAGACTTGGGAAGTTTTTTGGCAGAAATGACAAAGGCGGATCTCATGCACATAAGAGAAAGCACTTCAAGAAAAGAGAAGCATCCACATCAACACAAGATGTCTCATGTTATGAATGTGGAAAGCAAGGACACATCAAGCCAAACTGTCCAAATCTCCCAAAGAAAAATGGATTCAAAGGAAAGGACTCAAAACAAAAGAAAGCCTACATAGCATGGGAAGATAATGATATGAGCAGTTCATCGGAATCGGAAAGCGACGAATGTGCAAACTTAGCCTTAATGGCATCGCATCACTCCGACAATGAAGAAGAGGTTAGTAATGAATTTAATCTTTTTGATGATGATGTTCAAGGTGCAATTGATGAACTCTTGAAAGAATGCAAAAGGTTATACAAAAAGGTGTCAAAACAAGAAAAAGAACTTCTAATTTGTCTAGAAAAAATTGACACCATGACTAAAGATTTTGATCTTCAAAAACAGAATTTTATTAAAGAAAAGGAAACCTTTGCATGCTTCAAGTGTGAATCAAATGTCTTTCAAATTGTTCAATTGAAAAGAGTCATTGAACGATATGAAAAAGGACAAATAGGATTGGAAGGATTACTAAGCCAACAACGTTATCCAAATGATAAAAGAGGTCTTGGTTATGTGAATACTAAGAAACCAAGTAAAAATCCCACTATTTTTGTAAAGGCTAGTAATAGTTCCAATCCCAAGAAAGTAGAAAAGAAGCAAGTTGTTCATAATCATCAAAAGAAAAAGGCTAATGTATCTAAAAGAAAACAAATTCCTAGATACAAGAGCAAATTTGTTCCAAACTGTTTTTACTGTGGTATTATTGGACACACACCAAATGCATGCTATATTAGAAATTTCAGTATGGCTAGTGGACATTATGCATGGGTGAAAAAGGGAACTAACTATGAAGGACCCAAGGCAACTTGGGTACCTAACAAGAAATAATTTGTTTTTGTAGGTATGCTTGAAATCCACTTCAAATGTTTGGTATCTTGACAGTGGATGTTCAAAGCATATGACAGGAGATGTACACCAATTTTCATATCTAGTACATAAAGCCAAAGGGTATGTCACCTATGAAGACAACACCAAAGGAAAGATTCTTGGCGTTGGAATAGTTGGCACACCTCCATCCATTCAAATTGAGGATGTTCTCTATGTTGAAGGATTAAAGCACAACCTTCTTAGCATAAGTCAACTTTGCGATAGAGGGTTCAAGATCAAATTCAACAAAGAAGAATGCCTTATTATGGATGAGGCAACCAATGAGGTAAAACTCAAAGGTATAAGATCTAACAATATTTTTATGATTACTCTAGATGATTTGTCTATGAAGGTACAATGTCTTATGGTAAACAACAATGACGCTTGGTTATGGCATAAGAGGATTGCTCACATTCACATGGAGCACTTGAACAAATTGGTTAAGCATGACTTAGTTATTGGTCTACCAAAGATGAAGTTCATCAAAGACAAATTATGTAGTGCATGCCAAAAGGGCAAACAGACCAAATCAACTTTCAAACCAAAGAATGTGGTTTCAACAACAAGACCACTTCAATTGTTGCACATGGATCTTTTTGGTCCATCTAGAACAAGAAGCTTCGGAGGTAACATTTATGCATTAGTTATTGTAGATGATTTTTCCCGTTTCACTTGGACTTTGTTTTTAGTGCACAAGAATGAAGCATTCAAGGCATTCAAGAGATATGCAAAACAAGTTCAAAATGAGAAGTCATCAAAGATAACATCAATCCGAAGTGATCACGGTGGAGAGTTCCAAAACAGTCTATTTGAAGAATTTTGTGAAGAAAATGGGATCTTCCATAAATTTTCAGCACCAAGAACTCCACAACAAAATGGAGTAGTTGAAAGGAAAAATAGGTCTTTGGTGGAACTTGCTAGAACCATGCTAAGTGACTCAAGTTTGCCTAAATATTTTTGGGCGGATGCGGTAAGCACGACATGTTATGTAAGCAATCGCGTGATCATAAGACCTATACTAAAGAAAACTCCATATGAGATTTACAAAGGAAGAAAACCAAATATCTCTCACTTTCATATTTTCGGGTGCAAATGTTTTGTCCTTAACAACGACAAAGACAATCTCGGTAAGTTCGATGAAAAATCGGATGAAGGTATCTTTCTTGGTTACTCCCTTTCTAGCAAAGCTTTTAGAATTTACAATAAAAGAACTTTAACTATAGAAGAATCAATGCATGTTTCTTTTGATGAATCTAACACCTCCAAGGAGGAAGTTGTTATTTGTGATGATGATGATTCTATAGATCTATCTCATGAGATTTCCTACGGAGATGGCAAAATTGTCAATCCGGAACAAACACATGAACTTTCACATCAAAATGAAAATGATGATGATCTTCCTCAAGAATGGAGAACTCATCGTGATCATCCAATTGACAATATAATTGGAGATATTAGCAAAGGGGTATCTACTCGGCTAAATCTTAAGGATGCATGCTTAAATATGGCGTTTGTATCTCAAGTTGAGCCTACTAAAGTGGCTCAAGCACTAGAAGATGATCAATGGATCCTTGCCATGCAAGAGGAGTTAAACCAATTCGAGCGGAATGAAGTTTGGGAACTTGTTCCTAATCCAGGAAATAAACGTATCATTGGAACCAAATGGGTTTTCAAAAACAAGATGAATGAAAATGGAATAATCACTCGAAACAAGGCAAGACTAGTTGCTCAAGGATACAACCAAGAGGAAGGAATTGATTTTGAAGAAACTTTTGCTCCGGTAGCACGTTTGGAAGCAATAAGACTATTGCTTGCATATGCATGCTCATTGGACTTTGAACTTTTTCAAATGGATGTAAAAAGCGCATTTCTCAACGGATTCATAAATGAAGAAGTCTATGTAAAGCAACCCCCCGGATTTGAAGACTTCAAACATCCTAATCATGTCTTCAAACTGAAGAAAGCTCTCTATGGGATGAAGCAAGCACCAAGGGCTTGGTATGATAGACTAAGCGCATTCCTATGTGAAAAAGGGTTTGTAAAGGGTAAAGTTGATACCACTCTCTTCATAAAAAATGTTAATCATCATACCTTACTTGTACAAATCTATGTAGATGATATTGTTTTCGGTTCAACTAACCAAAATATATGCAAGGAATTTTCGTCTATGATGCAAGGAGAGTTTGAGATGTCTATGATGGGAAGATTGAATTTCTTTCTTGGTCTTCAAATTAAGCAACTCAAACATGGTATTTTCGTAAACCAATCAAAATATTGCAAAGACCTTATAAAGAAGTTTGAGATGGAAAGTAGCAAAGAAAGTGCAATTCCTATGGGATCCGGAACCTATCTTGATCCAGATGAATCAGGGAATTCTATTGACATAACTAAGTATCGTGGAATGATTGGCTCACTCCTCTATTTAACAGCAAGTAGACCTGACATTATGTTCAGCGTTTGCCTATGTGCAAGATTTCAAGCCAATCCTAAAGAGTCTCACCTTGCAGCAGTCAAGCGCATAATAAAATATCTCAAAGGAACAACCAACGTCGGATTATGGTATCCAAAAGCTAGTATGTGCAATCTAGTTGGTTATTCTGATGCTGACTATGCAGGTTGCAAAACTGATCGCAAAAGTACAAGTGGAACATGTCACATTCTTGGAAATGCCTTGGTTTCATGGTCATGCAAAAAGCAAGCAAGCGTAGCTCTCAGCACTGCCGAAGCAGAATACATTGCGGCTGGAAGTGGATGCGCTCAAATTCTTTGGCTAAAACAACAATTACTTGACTATAGAGTAAACCTTGGATGCATTCCTCTTCGATGTGATAACACAAGCGCGATAAATATTACGAAAAATCCAGTTATGCATTCCCGGACGAAACACATTGACATCAGACATCATTTCATCCGACACCATGTACTCAAAGGAGATGTCGAGATCACATTCGTGGAAACTCAAAATCAACTCGCGGACATCTTCACAAAACCTCTTGCAAAGGATGCATTTTTCAAAATTCGTCGTGAACTTGGAATCCTCGATGAACAAGATATTTAAGGTGCACTCAATCCTTAACTATACCTTAATGTACATATATATGTGGTTAGACATTGTTTCAAATGTTAAAAAAATAATAATAATGATTTTTAAAATTTTTCTTTAAGTAAATCGATTTACACCATATGTCAATCGATTTACCACTGAAGCAAATCAATTTTTTATATAAAATCTTTTGTGTAAATCGATTTACACAATATGTAAATCGATTTACCACTGAACGAAAATTATTTTTTATAAAAATGTTCTGTGTAAATCGATTTAACCAAGGGGCAAATCGATTTACCACAGAATCTGAAGCATTTTCTGTATATTTTCTCTATGCAATTTAGTTTTTAACATGTGATACTTGTATGAGCTTTTAATATATTGGTCAAACATTCATTGTCTCTCAACCTCCCATCTTACTATTGCCCAATCAATGAAACCTTGACCAAATCACCAAATTAAAACCTCATAAAGACCTCACTTACTCTCTATATTATTTAAACTCACCAAAACTATCTCATAACACCAACACACTCTCTCACATAACAACACAAAGAACTATATATCTCTCTTTTCAAAACCCTAACAAGATCCATGGCTCCCAAGAGAAAATCCTCTGCCTCAGAGAAAGGAAAGAAGCAAGCTACGTCAACATCTGAAAACTCTATGCTCGAATACCTCTCGGATCCACAGCGGGACAGATTTATCAAGCATTTTCAAAAGAAAATCATCTCTGCTCCAAAGTTTGGTATGTTATCTACTTTTCCAGATGAATGCTTCTCGTTTCAAAGAGATTTCATTGCTTATGGTTTAGAACCATTAATATCTTCACATGGTTTCTATTACCCGGATCTGGTTAGAATTTTCTACAGCAATATGTGCTATGACAACAACAAATGTTATACCTATGTCCTTGGAAAAAGAATCCCTCTGTATTCCAAAACTATTGGCAGAATTTTGAACATTCCATATTCTGGAAGTACCCTCTATGATCCAGAAGATGCTGCTTGGGAAAACTATCAGAAGCGAGAATTTTTCTATAGCATTGGAAGGTTATTAGAATCTGAATACCGTGCCAAGCGGATTCGAAGTCTTGGCGGGGTTATTCCAGCTAGGGACACATGGAGTGCTGGAAACTTTCATATAGATGATCGGTTGTTTCACTATTTTCTGGTGTATATTCTGTTTCCTAGAGCAGGGAATCATTGTACGGTGACCGACCTAGAACTGCAAATCATCTATGCAAGGAAAAATGGAATTCCGGTTAATTGGGCAAAATTGATTGTGATGCATATGCTAAAAGTTGCCGCAAGGGCCACCTTTCTACCATATGCATATTTCATTACAAGGATTATGGCAGCTTTTGATATAGATTTCACTGGATTTGAGCGGATTGAAATGGATCCAATCACCACTAGGATCTCCATCAAAAATGTTGATTCAAGGATGGGTGTTCATTTCAATGCTGAAGCAAAAACCATCACTTACATTGGAGAGGATGTTGTCGGCGATGACGGTAATAATGCAGATGAAGAAGACCATGAAGTTCCTCCTCCTGCTGCTTCTTCTGGTCTAACAAATCAAGATGTTATGGATTTCATGACACAGAAGTTTGCTTCTCTCAATTCTAACATCAATGCTCGATAGACTGAGATAAATGACTCTACCTCATCTCGAATAAATGCTTTTCAGAATGATGTGAACCAACAATTTTCATATCTTTATTCACATCTTCATATCCCTCCATACGACCAAACCAATCCTGCTCCTCCGCCTCCTCAATACACCGAACCACCCCTTCAACAACAATTTCCATATCAAGGACCTTTCTAAAATGTTCCTGATCAATGTTATTAAATTCTTGTTATAAGTATCATTATGGTTTTTTTTGTCTTGTTGTATTTCAAGTGTTCATTTTATGTATTGTGTTCTTAAACTTTGTTCGATAATTTTGAAAGTTTTTTGTTTTTTATTCATGTTCCTGTACATTTCTGTCTTTTATAATTTCTTGTTGCATCTTTCCCTTCTTTTTGATAATGTCAAAGGGGGAGAAGGATGTAATAGCACTTTATGGTTGTTTGTTTTCATTGTCTTTACAGAGCAAGCTTTCAAATCTTTTTCTCCATAGGGGGAGAAATCTTCTCAGGGGGAGAAAACACATTCTGCTCAAATTCTGATCAACACATAAAGGAAAATGGTTTGTCATCATCAAAAAGGGGGAGAATGTAATCTCAAGCCTCAACTCAACTTTAGTTTTGATGAAAGACAAACAAGCTAGTTTGATGAAAGACAAACAAGCATTATGGAAAGAAGGAAAAGAAGTGGAAATTAACTTAAAGCATCATTCACTCAAAGCTTCAAGGAACTTGGCAAGCAATCAAGTATATCAATTCTCAATTAAACTACATTGATTAGAAATGCTCAAAAATGATATACACACATGCCACATCACTTCAATTATATTTCAAAACAATTTTTTAAGTTTTTCTCTGCTGTAAATCGATTAACATCTTGTGTAAATCGATTTACACATGCTTTTTCAAAAAACTGTTTGCTCCTGCCAGCAATCGATTTACAGGTTGTGTAAATCGATTGATCACAGAACAAACTGATTTTTTAACTCTTGTAAATCGATTGACACAACATGCTAATCGATTTACACTTCAAATTTTTTGAAATTCTGAACGTTACAAACTCGTGCAATCGATTTGCATCTTATGTTAATCGATTTGCACATTGAAAATTTTGAAAAATCTGAACTGGTTTCAAGATATCCTTCACACCTTTTCTTCAATAGTTGCATGATCAAACATTGCATCTTGTCAAGTTTCTCAAACAGAAAAGTGTCCTTTTGGAAAGGTCTCTTGATTACTATATATTACAAAATATTTCAAATCATAAACAACTCTTCTCTTATGCAATAAAATCTGAACTTTGTAAAATATTCAAACTTCATATTTCCTAACCTTTAAGAACAAAGATTTTCTGCACTTTCACACATATAAAGAACAGAAATCTTTGAGCATTATCTAACCATTGTGTTACAGTTTGAATTGCTTACAAGAGAAGAAAGAAGAAATCATACTTCATAAAAACATACAAAGTGTAACTTATTTCCAGGATTGTTGGAATTAAGTATTAGATTACTTTTGTTCCTTGTTGTCCATTGTTGGAAACAAGAGGTATCTTTTGAGAGGATTGTTCTCATTAGACTTATTGGAAATCCAAAAGGGTGTTCTTGGTTATTTGTTAGGTTCTTTAGTGGATAAGACTAGGAAGAGTCTTGTAAAAGTTCTAACAATATAGTAAAATCTCTTGCGTGTTTGCAAGGGGACTGGACGTACTTCCGGGGTGTGGAAGGAACCAGGATAATTCTCCGTGTCTCTTTACTTTCTGCACTTTACAGTTTTCAAAGCACTAAATCAAAACCAGAAAGTATAGAATAAGTCAAAAATCGACCATCACCTAATTCACCCTCCCTCTTAGGCGCAATCTTAATCTTACAGGGTCCCCCTTCGATCATGTTCAAATCACAAGGCTTCGACTGCGCATTGGCTACTTCATGCTTGCCTTTGATTCATAAGGCTAACAGCCTCTACAAGTTCCTTTCGATTCACAAGGCTAAAGGCCTCTTCAAGTTCCCTTCGATTCACTAGGCCAAAAGCCCCTTCATGCTTGATTTGGATTCACAAGGATAAAGGTTTATTATATGATTGCCTTCAATGCATAAGGCAAAGACTTCCTCTGCGTTTGCTCTCAAGGCCAAGACTCCTCAACACAGTTTCTGCATTATGACACACAATATGACCCCTTTGAAAGAGCACTCCAAAAACCCATTCGAAGGACACATATTGCTGGCTGTTGTACCCCAAAATTTTCCCTCCCATATTTCTCAAAACATTTCAAGAAAGATCCACAAGTTTCTCAGGGTAGTCCAAGGGTTGACCAGACAAGCTCCCTCCTAAGGCAGTCTACCTCAAATTAGGGTTTCATATTGCATCAAGATACTTGAGTCCAAGGGATCCCAAATGCTCATCATTGTCCTAATATGTTCTCAAGATCATCCATGTCAAGTTTCAAGCCTTGCAGAGGAAATTTGCTCAGTCAATTGCTCAAATGCCTGAAAATCGATTGTGCTAGGGCAAAAGTCAATTGTGGCCCACATACAGTCAAACTTCAGAATTTTTGGTCAACATCCTCATTTTGAAGTATATTTCATCATTTGATCAAGGGTGGATCATGATTCATCAAGGATTGCTCATAATTCATCAAGAACCAAAAGTGCTAAATTAGGGTTTTGTAGGAAAAGTCAACTCAATTTTGACCAAGCATAACTTTCTCATACTTTAGGAAAAATGACCCATCCAAAGCTAATTTTGAAAAGGATGCCATGCTCTACAATCCATCTTCAGCTCTCAAGTTCAAAATATGTACTCACAAGAAGTTATGAATTTTGACATTATAGGTCATTTTGAAAAGTCAACAAAAACACCTTTTTTGTAAAAGCTTCATACATGAGCATGGAATACCAAATTGAGATGAGACAAAACGGGTTGCTTAGAGGACATCTCAAGCTTTCTAAAAAGTCTAAGAACACCTTCAAAGAGTCAAAATTGAGGAAGTTATGCATTGGTAAAGTTGGCCCTTTTTACAAAATTGTCAAAAGTCAACTATGCCTAAAATTGCAATTTCTGCCAAATGGGCCCAATCTTTTGCACTTGTTTTGAGTTGGAAACATGGTCCACGAGCCCTATCCTTTTCCACTTGTCATTATCTTGTTTTTATTATTTATTTTGATTTTTATTTGAATTAAATCAATTTAAATTAAAACAAATCATGAAAAAATCTAAAGCATTGAAAACTCAAGATTTAGTACTTGTTTCAGGTCTCAAATCCAGTTGGCAAGCATTTGAAATCGTTCAAAGCATTGGTGTGGACAAAAAGATTGAATTTTCCTAATTTTAGAAAGATATTCAAAGTGAATCAAATCCAAATCAAATTCAATAATGGAGGAAGATTATGATCACATTGACAACCCTAATTCATTCCTCAGTACATAAGGAACATGTGCAGACCCAAAAGAAGGCTAGAAAGAGGCGCAACAACAAGAATAAAACTTGGAAAAAATCATAAAAAGTGGTAATTAGAATTCCTATTTCCAGGCATCCTCAAAGCCTCCTGACCATTCCAATCGCTTCCTGGGAGTGTAGGCAAGCGAAACCAATCAAGAACAAGCATTTCCAGGCCCTGAAACTCGCTGTAAGTCATCCACGATATTGATATATTTTTGAAATTGAATTGCATCATTCTGTTACTTATAGCACGAAACAATAATAGATTATTGATCCTCAGGTCATTTGCAAACTATCTATAATATTCAATTGCATTTTTATGGATTGTGTCAAGATTTGCCATTGTTAGGTTTTCTTGGTTCGTTTAAGGGTTTCCTCGTGCAGGTGAAATTGGCCTAAATAGAAGAGGCCATTGAGATCAGCAGATCAAACCCAACTGATCCATGGTCTTGAATTTTATTTACATTGCTTGTATGTGATTTCTGAGATGTACAGGGTTACAACTACAGTGCCATGCCCGTAGGTAAAAGTCATGAGTTTTAAACGATGGACAGGGAAGAAGATGATAGCGTGTCACCACTTTACTGGCCGGTTCAAATTCTGGCGCGTTTGTTCTGGCCAGAAACCCATAGTTCTGATTTGATTGTTTGTTCTACTGTATTGTTAGACTAACACCTAATGCAGCAATTCAGAAGGAGGGGGTCATAAATTCATGACCCTGGGTTTGATCCCAGGCGTGACCCTCTGGCACCTTTCCCCTTTGTTTTCACCAGATCCAGCGTTTACATCTGCTGGAGATTATCCTCTGATTTCATCAAGCAGGACCAGATCAAGCGTCCCTTGGGCGTTATCCTCTGGATCCATCAGTCTCAGCCAGATCCAGCGCATATCATCTTCTGACGGTCAGAATTTGCTGGATCCACTAGCCAGAAGTAGGCCCAGTATCACCATCCTCTGGACCATCATCTTCTGGACCACCATCCTCTAGACAATCATCTTCTGGACCTTCATCCTCTGGACAATCACCTTCTGATCAGAGCCGTTGGCAGTGGGCCCTTGGGTTATTTCTTTTACTTTCTTTTTTTTGTACTTTTTCAATACTAAAATAATTTCTTTTTTAACCAATCAAAAATTCATAAAATCAACTTTTCACCAAATTAGGCTTAGATTTTATTTTATTTTATTTTATTTTATTTTATTTTATTTTATTTTATTTTATCAAAACAAATTAAATAAATTTAATTAGGTTGTTAATTTTAGATAACTTTAATTCTTTTTATAAATAAATTAAAATTAATTAGAAAAATTAGGGTTTTAACTTAATTATATTTTCTTTTCCTGAAAATAAACCAAACCATAAAAAATAGGCCATTTATTTATTTTCATTAATTAATTTAATTAACTAAATAATATTGTACTTAATTTAAAAACCTAATCCTTTTTATAAAAAAAAAAACTTTTTTCTCTTTCAATTAGGCTAGAAAGGGTCAAAACCCTAATTCTCTCCCGACCTAATTTCGTCGCGCGCGCTTTATCGTTTTACTTTTTATCCTATTAATGTAACTGCTCACAAGTTATAATAGTTTAATTAGGTATTTTATTTTCATTTATCGCTTTATTTTTAAGGGTTTGTTTTTGGCTATGTAAATACCCGAAGCCTTGTAATAAGCGTAGTTTAATTTTCGCACTTTAAATTCCGCAAAATATATAACTGTTAGATGTATGATACTAGGATGCATGACAAGAATATATGTAAAACTTTAAAACAGTTAGATAACCCTAAAATGTGCAAAGATAACAAATTTGAAATTGAATCACTCGCACATGCGCACTCCTAAGGTACACTCCACTTCGGTTGCCTTCGGTAAACGGTCATCGAGTATAAGATATTTTAGTGGTCGTCCTTTTGTATCAAAGATCAAAGTTGCCTCGGAATGGTTACCTCGGATATTGTTGCCTCGAATAATTGATCTAAGACATTAGGATTACTACTAAGACGTCCTAACATTGCTTTAGTGACCGTATGTCCCTTTCGAATTGACCCTCAAACTCCAACGACGGTATTACCTACTCACTAATAGTGGGATAACGTTGTCTAAAGGAAACAAACATAGAACGATTCTTTTTTCGAGTAGATAGATTAATTTCTAAGTACTTGCTCAATCCAAACAAACTTTTTCACACTTACACTCCTTTACAAATAAAGTTTTCAAAAACACTTAATTACACTCTTGAAGAGAGAAGCAAGAGTTAAATCAAAGTCAAAACAAAAAAATTTCAAATCACACAAACACACAAAGGAGAAATTTTGAAAATGATGAGCAAGTACCTAAGATCCCGTAGATAACTACGGATAGAAAGGGTGCTAATACCTCCCCTTTCTATAATCTACCCCCCGTACTCAGAAATATCTCAAAAAGGGAATTTTCCGTGCTTTTTTGCTTTCCTTGTTGGATAAAATAAAAGTCGGTGGCGACTCTTGGTTACCGTGACATTTTGCAAACACAAACGCAAAATGCAAACCAGCAATTCCTAAAAAACAGTCCCGGTTCTGGCCACCGTATCACACTGGCCATTCGAAAGAGACACATCATCACTGAATGCAAGTTTATCTTATGATGAGTCTTGGTCCTACATGTGGCCAGGCCCAGGCTTCATGTGTAATGGCATTCGAAGGAAGTGATGAAGGAGGCTTCGATTGACAGAATGAAGTTCTCACTTGGGGGTATCTGAATCAAACAGTTAAGGCAAATAGACGGGTCCAATCTCAAGCCATTTGAAGGACACATAAATGATCCATTTGAAGAAGCAATTTAAAGTCCCATTCGAAGGATACTTAGTGTTGTATGAAGGAAAGGGGTTTGGTCAAAGATTAGATCTAGTTGGCCAAAATGAAAGATAAATATGCAAAGATACTGGCTAGCCCAAAATCCCACATATTGCCATACTCAAGCTTCCTGCACAAGCATTCATACTGAAGGAAGCTTCGATTATCCTAGAAAGAGTTTTTGTTGGGGCTAGCCGAGTAGGAGCTCAATCAAAACGGCCCCAATGATGATACTTGAGCCATTCGAAGGAGACAATTCTGGCCCAATAGAAGAGCAGGGATAAGGGGTACTTAGAAGGCATGATTAACAAGTGTCCTTCGATTGGCATATCAGAACAAGATCAAGTAATCAATGCAGAAGCTGACTGATCGAAGAAGCTCTAATAGAGAGGTTTTTGAACACTTCAAATCAAGAATCTAGGCCATTCGAAGGAGGCAATCAGAGTCATTCGAAGGAGGGCATTCGAAAGTCAAATGTGTCCAGGTTCATAGCAAATTCAAAAAGGGACAAGAAACCATGTATTTGGCAAAGTTCCAAAATGATATTTATGGCCTTAAAACACCAACTTAATGGTTGTTTATTCCTTTGCACTCTTGTCCCCTCCATCCCCTCTATATAAGAAGCACACTAGCAAGCTCCAAAGGAGGACAAAAAAGGGAGGATACTAGGTACATATGCACACGCTGCCTCACAAGACCATACCAAACTTGCCTCTTTCCTTTCGAATCCAAGAGTATCCAGCAACTCCAGTCCACACACAAGTTCCAGTTCCATGCAAGGTAAGTCCTCCTGACCTAGCCTCTTTTCCTTTCAACATAACATGTAAATAGCCTTTTACTTACTTTTCGTTTCAGCATAATATGTAGATAGCCTCTTAGTTATGTTCTTCATTTCTGTCATCTTGGTTTGTTTACTTTTGTTGTTGGAACTAACCTGGACAGATTCAAATGAAAGACAAAAAGAGTGTGAATGAAGGATATGCACTCATGCTTCTCCGCAGGTCCATGTTACTTCATATTCTAAATTGAAAGAAGCAGAGGAGTTTGCAGTCGAAGATTGCTCATGCCCACTCCCTGACTCATAACACACTTTCATATATACACCTCTAGGGTACACCCACTTTTTGTTGCCTTCGGAAAAATAGTCACAACTCTCGAAACGTGAGGGGTTTTAGTGGCTACCCTTTGGTTCAAAAATATCATAAGTCCCTCAATGACCCACTCGACGTTGCCTCGGTAAAAATATGATCTTAGAACCTTAGGTTGGTTACTAAAGCTTCTTGCCCAGTTTCCTTTGTGACTATAAAACGTCCCTTTGAATGTCCCTCATACATCTAAGAATAGGGCTACCTACTCACTAATAGTAGGATAGCACTGTCTAAAGGATATGAGGAAAAGAACAAACTTTTCGAGTATAAGTAGATAGTTCTTAGATGTTATGCTCAAAACAAACTTTTCACACTTACATAAAAACATTTCAAAAACAACTTTCAAAAAGACATTTGCTTTGTCAATACTCTCGAGGACTGATACAAGAGTTATCACAAAGAAAATCTCCGCACTAAGGCATTTTCTAACTACTTTTTCAAAATACACAAAAGCACAAGCAATTTTCAAAAAATAAGCTAAGCATCTAAGAGCCCGTAGATAACTACGGATGGAAAGGGTGCTAACAATTTCCCTTTCCATAATCTACTCCCCTTATTCAAAAAATTCTCGAAAAGGTCTTTTCTGTTCTTTTCACCCTTTCCTTAATTTGGATAAAAGAAAAGTCGATGGCGACTCTTGCTTACCGCAACATTTGCGAATACAAACGCAAAACCAGTATAATTGTCGGTTCTGCCACTGTATCACACCTTTTATTGCCAAAATATACAGATTTTCAAAGAGGTTCATGCGGAGTACCATAGATATTTAGGCTGCCAATACCTTCCCTTTTCATAACCAACCCCCTTACATAGATTCTCTCTTTTTTACTTTAGGGTTTATTCGCTCTTTTCCTAGTCCTTTGGATAAAATAAAATGTGGTGGCGACTTCATTGATATTTTGCGAGTTAAGTTAATCCAATGGCTTAGTATCAACATTTTTGTCGCTATATAAAACTAGAGACTTCACTTGGGAGACATATCTAAGTGGGTTAAACCTATCTTAGTTTATTTGTGTATCTTCTATTATTTGTTGTATATGTGTATGTTTGTCTAGATTTTTCTAGTTTTCAGGATGCTCTGTGATCTCTTATAAGTCCTATACCCGGACTTGGGAAAACTTAAGATAATATGGGTGGTATAGTCATGATAACTTTGAGGGATTAATCCTAAAATAGGAGGATGAGATCCCCCACTCAGTGTGGGCCCCTTTGAGTGTAATATTAATTTATCGAGCGATCAGGAAGACATTGTTGCTTTCGACCTAGGAGCCAGAGAAGCTAGAAGATGTATAATCCTTAACCCATATTGGCATTTTAGGTGTAGTGCAGATACTATGACTGAGCAATATAGAAGTAGTTGTTACGCGATACTGCACTCAGACGAGTTTCTCTTGAGAATATTGCTAATTACCGAGCAAATCGGGACGTTGGTAATATCCGAAGGAGGAATGAAGACTCTGATTTCCTTAGAACCTTGTTCGGAAGATGATAAACCAGTAGTCCTTAACTTGTGGGTAGTACCTTTGACTTCATGCTCATGACGTCAAACCTATGAATCCCCATGTTTGTGATCTTGTATGTGATTGTTGCATCATCATTTATTCATGCACCCATGAGCATTCTTTAAACAGTTTTTCAAGGAACTTAAGGTTGATATTTGCAAATATCTCAGGTACTCTCTTGACCATGGATTTTGGAAGGAGAAAGACTCGGAAGTACAGTTTCAAGGATCCTAAGATATAGGAACTTAGGAGTTTGATTTTTGAGATTGAAAGTCCTATAGATTTCCAGAAGAAGTGTAGATCCATTATGCCTCTTATCAAGCTCAAGATGAATAAGGGTATTCTTTCTATGTTGGTCCAGTTCTATGATCCATTGTACCAGTGTTTCACTTTTCCTGATTATGAGCTTATGCCTATATTAGAAGAGTATTCTTATTTACTTGGTCTACCTATTACTGGTCATGTTACTTTCTCCAGTCTGGAAGTAGATCCCAAGTCTCATGAGATTGTAGCAGTTACTCACTTGAAGGAGTCTGAGATTGAGGCAAACATGACTACTAAAGGAGGAATCAGAGGTTTACCTACTCAGTTTTTGTTGGAGAAAGCTCGTTACCTTT
The DNA here is from genome assembly GCA_948472305.1 of Vicia faba. Classification (NCBI taxonomy): domain Eukaryota; kingdom Viridiplantae; phylum Streptophyta; class Magnoliopsida; order Fabales; family Fabaceae; genus Vicia; species Vicia faba. Next base: position 127,016 of record CATIWC010001200.1, on the reverse strand, counting down.
CTAAGATGAAGAGTACAACTTCTTTTGATGTTATCTTTGCTTTTCTTGCCTATGGGTTGTTCTTGTTCCCTAACATCGACAAATTTGTTGATGTTATATGTTGTACCCCAAAATTTGCCCTCTCACTTTATCAAGATTTCCCCTCACAAGACTCTTTGGACTCAAGACCAAATTAGGGTTTTGCTCTGCTCAAGACATCTCCTTGCACTAATGACCTAAATTAGGGTTTGAGTTTGCACAGGGATTTTTGGACTTTCAATGCTCAAAGTGACTTTCATACTTCATGTTGGACTTATAAGATTTCCTCTACCAAGTTTCAAGCCTTGAATCAAATTTTTGCCCAGTCAATTGGACAGTTGACCTAGAAATCAGCTGTATTGGGGAAAAAGTCAACTGTGCCCAATTTACAGTCAAACCTCATAATTTTTTATCCACGTCAACATTATAGACTCATATGAACCATTTGATCAATTTTGGACCACAACTCCTCAAGAAATTTGATCAGATCATCAAAAGGGCAAAATGGTCATTTTTAGGGTTTTGACTGAGAAAGGGCAATTTCTGATTTATAACCTAGCCAATGGCAAATTGGGTTCAAGCATGGATTCAAGGACTCAATGGAATCATCTTGACCTAATCACAAGGTTCAAAAGATCTCAAATGCATTGGATTGACAGATGAATTTTTCAGTCAACTAATCATAATTTGATTGTACATTGAAAAGTCAAACTTTGACATTTTGGTCAAAATCAAGTGCCAAGGGTAATTTTTCATCAAGATGAGTCAAAACATGAAACTTGTTCATCAAGAAACCTAATTTTTCAAATTAGGGTTTAAGATTGAAAATTTTCATAACTTTGAATTTTTCTAAGTTATGAAATTTTCTTATTTTTTTCCAACTTTGCCCAACATTTTCACCATGATGCAATTGGATTCAAACAAAACTTCAAACATGAAAGTTGTAGTCCTCCACAAAGTATACAACTTTGATTCACAAAGTTTTCCCAAAAGAATCTTAGATATCAAGTTATGATTTTTAGAACAAGGGTCCATGAAATTTTTAACAGTGAAATTTTGCCCTAGTTTAGGCAGGATTTTGACCTATCTTCATGACCATTTTCACATAATTCCACTTGGAATCTCAAATTTCATTTTAAATATGGATTGTAGATCATGTTACAAGCTTTCCAAAATGTCCAAGAACTCTCCAAAATCATTTATGGTTAGGGAGAATCGAAAGTTTGAATTTGGCAAAAACTCACTTTTGATCCATGGCATTTTCATGTTGACACAAGTTGCAAAATCTGTCCAACTTAGCTTGTACTTGAATACAGGTCTCTAAACCCTTCCACACTCAAAACTTTGAATGCAAACTCAATGGTCTAAGTCATTATTCTGATCAATGGAAGTTTGCACAAGAGTTTAATCTATTTTTAACAAAAAGTGAACTATGCCATTTTGATAAAGGCAACTTTATGTCAACTTGCTTCCCTTGAGCCTTGGACCTCTCTCTTGGCAGCAAACAAGTTCCATAAACTTAGGCAAAGGTACAAAAATCTTGTGCATGCTTGGAGATAGCCTGTACAGGCCTATCTTGTATCACTTCACACTTTTCTTTCAAAACAAGTCAACTTGCCGAAATCACATAACTTGAGTATCTGATATAACCAACTCTTCTAAGCATTTGAAACAAGTTTTGCACATTGCCTTGAGCCAAAAACACGAGCTATCCATTCCTCAAGCCTCCTAAAACACATAAACACATTCCTCTTGCAAAACAAGGCAGTTTTTGCACTTTAAGTTCCAAAATAAAAACCACTCGTGCGTTTTGCCCCAAACCTCTTCCAACACACTCCATACAACCTATCTGAACTATCCCAACCATTGGCCATTGACTGTAACTCCATTTGCAAGCTTCACCATTTCTGATTTCAGCTTGTGCGGGTTGACTTCTACAGGCTTATTCAAGCAAGCTCAAAGCAAACAAAGCATTGGGGAAGGTCAGAGGAAGTTCAGGCAAGCTCACAAACATCCCATGCCTCCTTGAAAACCTCCACATTGCCATACACGAGTTCAACTGAAACAGGTATTTTCTAACTTTCTATCTCTCTATTAGGAATCATTAGGCTTAGGTTTATGAATAAAAAATGTAGTACTCATAGCCCTTAAACTGTACATATGCATATATTTCATTTAAGTTAACTGTGTTGAGAGAATTTGAGTGATGAACATTCTGAAAAAGTTAGGTTAGAAATTAGGGCCAGAGAAATTCTCTCTGGTCTTTGAGAGTTAGATTAAGTTTTTTATATGGTTGGAATCGTGTGATTATGCTCTACAACTTTCATGTTACAAGTTTTTGTTTTTAAGCACTGAAACAGGAGATACGAAGTTGAACTCAGAACGCGTGTTTTTGTGTTTGAACGAAGGTTGAAGATAAAGCGTTGGGCTGGGCCTGCCTTTTCCCTACTTTTTGCACCCCTGACTTGTTGATTGCACCCCCTGACCCATCTCATTATTTTTTATACTTTTTCTATTTTATTTACATTTCTGATTTTATTTTATTTTTTCTAAACATAAAAAAATTACCAAAAATATTTTCAGAAATTTTCACATTTTATTTTGTATTTTATTTTTTTTTCTAACATAAAAATAATTATTAATCAACATACTCTTTATTTTCTTTAATAAAAACTTATAAATATTATAAAAAATATTATATTTTTTTATTTTTATTATTTATACATATAAAATAATATTTTCTCACATGTTTTATTTCTTAATATCTTTGTATATATTTATATTTATTTTCTTGTACATAAATAAATAATATAACATATATTGTCTTAAAACAAAACTATGGTTTCCACCCTTAATAAAAATAATATTTTTTCTAATATATTTATATTTTTTGACATTTGTATATATTTTATTATTTTATTGTACATAAATAATATAATTAATATATATTATACTTTCTTAAAACAAATTAGGGTTTCCACCCTTAATAAAAATAATATTTTATTTTCTTATTTTTTTAATACATTAAATTTTATTTTTTTTAAACACATAAAAATAAACAAAAACATTTTTTGCATATTTATAATATATTGCGTATTTATTTAATTGTCTATTTAAATATTGCTTATTTATCATTTGAGTAAAGAAATTCAATTTGGTTGTAATAACTTAGGGTTTTAATTTCTTGCAAATAATCCCCTATTCAAAATTGTATCTCCCTCCCTATATCAATGTTGTAATAGCTTAGGTTTATTTTACGCACTTTATGCTTTCAAATATGCCATGATAGAGATTAAGGTTTGTATGCAATATCCAAAATCAAAACAAATAGTTAGACCTAAAAAAACAAGACAAAAAATGCATGAAAATGACAACACAATGCACACAAGCACCCCTAGGGTTTCATCCACTTGTTTCCTTTAAAATGGCCATGGTATGCATGTTGAGTATCTTGGTAAAACAAAAACAAAACAAAAGATCATAGTCCCTCGATGACGCTATCTTGGTTGCCTATACAAAATGATCTAGTCCCTCAAAAAAATTGCTAAAGATACTTAGCACTATTGCTATCATGGTCAATACGATGACCCGCGCCTGTCCCCTTTAACATCCAAATACAAGGTTGTTTACCAAATGCAATGGTAAAACAACAATATAAAAGGGTTAAAAATGTGTAGGAAAGATCTTTGACTAGATAGGGTAGACAACTCTTAGTTACTTGATTAAAACTTGCAAAAACATCCTTGCTATTTTCAAACACACCTCACAACACAATTTCAAAACATTTCCCAAAACAAACTTTCAAACATTCAAACATTGAAACATCTTTTCAAAAGACAATACACCTTTGTATACATTCAAACAATAATCATTACAAAGGTTGCCACAACGATGGCCTCTTTTAAAAACATTTTCAAAATCACACGCAAAGCACCATTTCAAACAATTGAAAAGCAAAAGCAAGTGATCTAAATAAGTAACTAAGAGCCCATGGAAAACCATGGATGAAAAGGGTGCTTGCACCTTCCCTTTTCATAATCTACCCCCCGAACCCAAGAAAACATCTCAAAGGTCTTTCCTGTGCTTTTTGACCTTTCCTTTGGATAAAATAAAAAGTCGGTGGCGACTCTTGCTAAACCGAAACATTTGCAAACACAAACGCAAAACCTCAAGTCAGTTCTCCCACCGTGTCACATTATGTTATTAGAATCTTTTTGATTAGGAATAAAGTCCCTACGCTTCTAAGAGATACCTATTATTCCATCCATCTTCATGATTTATATCAATAAGGGATGATCATATATTGCACACCATTGTTATACCAATGGTTTACTTCTCGCTTGCCTTGGTCTGCCACTTTTTGGGATCTCGGAAAGGAACCATGTTGGGAACCAAATATTATGGCTCTCACTCATTCTGAAATTGATTGGTATCATCAAGCTTACTATGATGTGGAAATTATTTATAATTGTGGTATTTTTCCCAATGTACCTATTCTTGGTACAAATGGAGGTATTAACTGCAACCATGTTCTTGCACGCCTCCATCTTGGATATCCTATGAGAGATAAACCAAGTAACATTCATCTGAGTGGTTTCTTTCTCAAAGAAGGAGAAGATCACAAAGAGGCTAAGAAAGATATTGATACAGTATGGCTCCATATTCATAGGAAGGGAAGAAAGGATTTAGGACCAAGAGGAGTTGTTTCTTTAGAGCCTCGTCTTTGATGGGTACTGTGATCGGTGGGAATAGAACTGACTGTTTTAAAGTTGGTTTCGCGAAATGTCGCGGTAAGCAAGAGTCCACACCGTCTTTTATATTCTCCAACAAGGAAAGGACAAAAGCACAGCAAAATTCCTTTTCGAGATGTTTCTCGGTTCGGGAGGTAGATTATAGAAAGGGAAGGTGTTAGCACCCTTTCTATCTGTGGTTATCCACAGGCTCTTAGGTACTTGCTCACTATGTTTTCAAAAATGTTTGCTTTTCTTTGTGTTTGTGGGTTTTGAAAAAGTTTCGTTTCGAAAACTTCTAGGTAACTCTTGTATCAGTCCTCAAGAGTGTATGAAGTGTTTGTTTGAAAACTTTTTGAAAGTGTAGGTGCGAAAAGATGTATTTTTGTTTTTGAAAGAGCAAGTACCCAGGAGAAATCTACCTACCCTAAGGAATTAAGCTGTGTAAGAGTCCTTTAGACAGTACTATCCCACTATTAAGAAGTAGGTAGCACCGTCGTTGGAGTTATTCGGGTTAATTCGATTATCGGGACATGTTGTCACCAAAGCAATGGTAGGATACGTTAGTGGTAACCCTAGTGTCTTAGATCCTTTTTTATCCGAGGCAACTGTTCCGAAGCAACCATTCCGAGGCAACTGGATCTTTAGACAGGAGGGCGACCTCTAAAACACCCTATACTTGATGACCACCTCGAGGCAACCAAATGAGGCGTACCCTAGGAGTGGCATGTGCACGTGTGTCAGGTTTCAGTTTATTTATCTTGTACATGTCATTGTGAGCTACGGGTTGATTTTATTTTTCATACAAGTCTTGTCATGCATAATTAACAGTTTAATAATTTGCGGGAAATAAAGTGTGGAATGTAAATCTACGTTATTACAAGGCGCGGGTCTATACATCGCCAAAAACATAACCCGTTTTGGAAAATAAATTGCGAGAAAATAAAGTAAAGCGATAAAAGCCTAATTAACTATTACATCCTCGGAAACAGTTACATCAAATATAATCAAATAAATAGTGCGCGAATAGAAATTGAATTCGGACGTCCTTAGGGTTTTGACCCTTTTTTGAGAAATAAAGAAATTTGGTCCTTTCTGCAATTAATTAAAATTAAACCTAATTTACTAATTAATTAATTAATTAAAATAAAAAAAGAGTATTTTTGTGTTTTTAATGTTTTTAATGAAAATAAAATAAAAAGGTCAAAAGTTAGTAAAAAACCCTAAGTCTTGGCTAATTTTATTTATTGTGAAAAAAAAGTCAAAGTTACCCTAATTTAAACTAAATTAATGATAGTTAGAATTTATTTACAAAATAATAATTAATTAATAAATAAATAATATTAATAATAATTACATTTTCTGGTTTTCTGAATTTATTATAAAAAAATTAATTTGTTAATTAAATAATAATAATAGTTAATAGAAAATAATTAGATAGAAAATATAAAAGAGAAAAAAGAGAAACAAAACCCTGGGGGGGTTGGGCCCAGATGGAGGTGAATTTGGAGATTCCTGGCCCATTTGTTGGCTAGCCCATTGACTTTTCATGATTGTCTGCATGTTGCTTTGACTTGGAGTACCATGCTCTTCATCTCCTGACCATCAGATTGGTGTTAGTGGCCACTTGGCGCGCTTGGATGGGAGGTGCATGGTGTTTACCATCTGGAAGCCTGCACGTGATTCGGTTAGAAAAAATATGAACAAGCGTTTGGGGGACCTGGGAATCAAACCCAGGTCCCAATGGTTGCATGCCAACTCCCTAACCACTAAGCCAGGCGCCTGTATTTGATATAATAATAATGAATAAATATTATATGGGATAATTAATGCTTATGCTGTAAAAAATCAAAAGCGCGCGCTTCTTTGAATAGGCCACCCATGCGCTGACACCTCATCATCGTCTTCACTGAACACCTGCAAAACAAATCAAATAGCGGGGGTTTTTAACCCCCACAAAGCTGAACGAGGAAAAATAGAGAATAGGTGTACGTTAAACATAAATATGGCGCAATGGTATCAATGCGTTCGTCTCATCCTGACGGTCTCAACCATGGGTCTCTTGAGGTCTAATTTTTCCTATATCACAAAGCCCCAATTTTGAAGCTTGGAAACCCTAAAATCCATTAATGGTGATTTCTGTTTCATGGCGTTTTAGTCCAATTAACCTATGCCAAAAGCTTTGTATGAACTCAAGCAATGCAAAATAAGGGTTAGAACATGCTAATTATGCACAAATCACGAGTTACGATTATGAAAAAGAATAAGCAAACCGTGAGTTGTTTTGAACAGTTTCTGCAGCCTTAAGACTTGGTTTTGATTGTAAATCGTTTCTCACACCTCCAGCAATGTATTGGAATCAAGAAAAGGCTTTGAATTGGCATGGAAAGTAGAATTCAGTTTTCAAGTTTCTTTGATATTTTTCAATGTTGTATATGGCCTTCTTGCAGAGTTTTCACGTGTATCTCATTAGGGTTAAGTTATGCATATGTAGTAGAATGAAATTAGGTCAAGTCTTGGCCCAAAGATCCATGGAATTCATGTTTTCAATATTTGATATTCAATCAAATCTTTTTGCATATGTTTGATTGAAAAACCTTGCCAAATTAGGAGATTTTTGTCCCATTGATGTGTACACGAAATCTCCAGCACATGTAGGGCATATTTGCTTCATGAAGAGATTGCAAAACCATATCTTGATATTTTCCTACAATTAAATGAATTAAATGAATTAATAATCAATTAAAAATCAAATTAATTAATAAAAATAAGAAAATAATCCAATTTAGTCTCAATGGGTCGTGCATAGGCTTTGGATAAGGTTTCAAGAAGAAATTTGAGGCCCATTAGCAAAAATGATGTGTTTTGAGCAAAGTTGACTTTTGCAAATTCACAAAAATTTCCCAACTTCTCCAATGCATATCTTGCTCAATTTTGATCATATGAACATGTTCTTGGACATTTTGGAAAGGTCTTGAAGTCCTCTAACCAATGCATTTGGTCTCATGTCATTTGGATTTACCAATCTCAAGTTATGGCCTTTGACTTAAAGTGCCTTTTTGTTGACTTTTGAAATTGACCTATAATGTAGAAATTGATAACTTTTTGTGAGAGCATTTCTTGGACTTTGAATGTGAATATGAATTATAGGAAATGTCATCCCCTTCAAAATGAGCATTGGATGGGATTTTTCTGATGAACCATGAAAAAGTTATGCCTTGGTCAAGTTACAGTTGAATTTTTTGCTGTCCAAAAATAGTAACTTTTGCATCTTGAGACCTTTTTGAGTCATGCTTGTGTAATCATGATCAAGACTTGATCAAATGATGATTGTGTGCTCAAAATAATATGTTGACCAAAATTTTTGACTTTTGACTGCAAAATGACCATTTTTCCCTTGCAGTTGATTGTGGAGCAATTAAAGCTTTTGACTGTGCAATTTGACCCTGTGAGTCTTGAAACTTGGCATGTAGATGCTTGACAATGTATATAGGCCTATGGGCCTTAATTGAGCCATTGAAAACCTCAGATTCCTTGAGAGAACCAAAACCCTAATTTTGACTGGCTTAGGAGATGGTTTGACTGTGCAATCCTTTAAGCAATTCTTGAACCAATTGAAGGTGATTCTTGACAAACTTTGAAGAATATGGGAGGGCAAATTTTGGGGTACAACAGTTTCCCCTGCTCAATCTTCTTAGACTTGAGGATGTAGATTGGCTTGCGTGCCTTTCGTGATCCGAAGGTGGAAGATGATTGAACACTAAAGTGCCCGGAAATTTGCACTCGCATAGTGTAGTATCAACAATGTGATGTCGGGAACGGGCTTACAGATGTCATTTGGAGATGTGACAGAACCTTGTCGGGAATGGGCTTATAGATGCCATTTGGAAATATGATGGATAGTGGTGGAGATGGGCTTAAAGATGCCATCGGGAGATTGTCGATCGCGTAAGAGATTCCTTAGCGAGAACTTGCGTACTTGAGAAAGAAATATGGTTTCCTGGCTTGTTACAGGTATTGATCTTCAAACTCTTCGTGTAGATAACTTTCCTGGCTAGATACAGGTATAGATCTACAATCAATCGCTCACAGATATGCCCTGGCTAGATACAAGTATCGAATCTGGAACTTCAAAGGGTTGATCGAGATAGCTTTCCTGGCTGGATACAGGTGTAGACCCCTGACCTGAGAATGAAAGATGGTTTCCTGGCTAGATACATGTGTTTGATCTTCAAACTCTTCATGCAGATATGCCCTGGCTAGATGCAGGTAAAGAATCTACAAACAATCGCTCACAGATATGCCCTGGCTAGATACAGGTATCGAATCTGGAACAAAAGGTTGATCGAGATGGCTTTCCTGGCTGGATACAAGCGTAGACCTCTAATTAGTCGCTTACAGAAATGCCCTGGCTGGATACAGGTATCGAATCTGGAATTGCGAAAGGTTGGTCGAGATAGCTTTCCTGGTTGGATACAGGCGTAGACCTCTGACCTGAGAATGAAAGATGGTTTCCTGGCTAGATACAGGTGTTTGATCTTCAAAGCCTTCATGCAGACATGCCCTGGCTAGATACAGGTATCGAATCTACAATCAATCGTCCACAGATATGCCCTGGCTAGATACAAGTATCGAACCTGGAACAAAAGGTTGGTCGAGATAGCTTTCCTGGCTGGATACAGGTGTAGACCTCTGACCTGAGAATGAAAGATGGTTTCCTGGCTAGATACAGGTGTTTGATCTTCAAACTCTTCATGCAGATATGCCCTGGCTATATGCAGGTATCGAATCTACAAACAATCGCTCACAGATATGCCATGGCTAGATACAGGTATCGAATCTGGAATTGAAGGTTGGTCGAGATAGCTTTCCTGGATGGATACAGGTGTAGACCTCTGACCTGAGAATGAAAGATGGTTTCCTGGCTAGATATAGGTGTTTGATCTTCAAACTCTTCATGCACACATGCCCTGGCTAGATACAGGTATCGAATCTACAATCAATCGTCCACAGATATGCCCTGGCTAGATACAGGTATCAAATCTGGAATTGCGACAGTTGATGGTAATATATTTTGATTGACCTTTTCCTGAAAAGGCAAAACATTAGTTGTATGCAAAGTCATGATGTATGAAATGCATGATGTCATGATGTTTTTAGGAACAAATGAGATTGTGTGATATTATGCGTATATGCATGTATCATGATGTATGACAATGTGGTGTTTATGAATGTATCTTCGTCTAGGAAAGTAAATCTTTGACGAATGCCGGGAAGTTAAATCCTGGGATGATGTTGGAAGAGTAGTATTCTTTGCCTCCGTTGGGGATGATGATTGCAAGAATAAACCTGTAGGAGAAGATGACTCCGTTGGGGAATAAACCTGGTGGAGAAATTACTCTGCGGGGAATTACTCTGTAGGGAGAGATGCTTCGCTGAGATTTTAACGATGACTCCGCTGAGGATACCGTTGATAAGCTCTATTGAGGATTTTGATGAACTCCGCTGGGGATAGGAAGGACTTCACTGAGGACGATCTTTCCGTTGCAATTTGCTGAGGATAACCCAGTTATAGGCTCTGGTGGAGAATAACCTTTGGATAAAGCCGGGGAGATGCTTTCGTACTCTGCAGGTGATAAGCTTCCAGAATCTACTGGGGATAAGCTTCCAGAATCTACTGGGGAAATGGTTCAACTCTTCTGGGGAATCTTTGGACTGTACTGGGGAATAGCTCCACTGGGGTGTCTGGATTCCGCCGGGGAACAATCTTATATTTCTGTCGAGGAATATTAAGACTGCCGGGGATACTTGCTTAGGAACATCTATACTCCGCTGGGGAATATTGAGATCTTCTGGGGATATCCAACTTCCTTAAGGATGACAGTAGGCTAAACTCTGCTTGGGGAGAGGGTTGCTGACTTGCTGGGGAATACTGTGCCTTTTTAGGGCTGATGGGAGACCAACTCTGCTTGGGGAGAGCATGGCTGAATCCTGTCTTACTCTGCGGGGAGTGAAGGTATCCTGGTTACATTCTACAGCCGAACCTACCTTGGTACCTTGGTGGACAGAGCAACTAGATCGCTTAGACAATTATTATTGCCCCTGTTTCCGATGTCACCTGTAATTAGTCCTTTGTTTCGCATGCAAATATTTATGAGTTAGCAATTGATGTCAAATGCATATATCAAACATGAACATTGGACGTTCTTTGCAAAACAAAACAGATAAAGGAAAAACAATCGGCAATTTGTCTGGAAAATTTGATTTGTATTGATTTTGAAATTTGTCTGTAAATAGGCGTTTGTGTACAAGAGGCTGACGTCCTAGTAAGAGAACGCCGCCGAGCAAATAGAGTTTATACAATTTTGAAAAGGAAAACAAAACAGCTATGTGAAAAATCCCACTGGGTTCCAACTCTGCTATCGCCTTTATGTCTTCAAGCGTCTCATCACTTTGCTGCTTAGTTGGAGATGAAGCTGACTGATCGGTGCCGTCTGAGCCTGATTGTTGATGCCGAATTCTGGATGCAAGGTGATCCAATGAGACATAGTATTACGAACTTTTGCCTGGACCGCCCTTTCGGGTTTTCAGTCCACCGGGATACCCATTTTTGCCCAAGCCGCCTTTTCAGGTTTTCGACTTGCCGGGTGTACAGATTTTTTTCATTTCATCCCTTATTTTTGCCCGAACCCTTTTGGTTCGCCGGGAATCCCTTATTTTTGCCTAGGTGTGTCAACCTAGCGGGTCTTTTATCATGCGTAGTATTTTTTTACTATGTCTGCATTGGCAGGGTGAAGAAGGTCGTCACCGTCCATGGTAGTTAGAATCATCGCACCTCCTGAGAAAATGTTCTTAACCATAAATGGCCCTTCGTACGTAGGGGTCCATTTGCCCCTGGGATCACCTTGAGGTAAGATAATGCGCTTGATTACCAGGTCCCCAACTTGATACTCTTGTCGTCTGACTTTCTTGTTAAATGCCTTGATCATCCGTTTTTGATACGTCTGACCATGACAAATAGCAGTGAGTCTCTTTTTGTCGATCAGGTTTAATTGATCAAGCTGAGTCTGGATCCAGTCATCTGCGCTTAAACCTGCATCCTTCATTATCCGGAGAGAGGGTATCTGGACTTCAATAGGTAAGACTGCCTCCATGCCATAGACCAAGGAAAAGGGAGTTGCCCCTGTTGACGTCCGTGCTGACGTACGGTACCCATGAAGAGCAAACGGTAACATTTCGTGCCAATCTTTGTAGGTCACTGTCATCTTCTGCACAATCTTTTTAATGTTCTTATTAGCTGCTTCTACAGCCCCATTCATCTTCGGCCGGTAAGGAGAAGAGTTGTGATGTTGTATCTTGAATTGCTCGCAGAGCTCAGTGATCATCTTGTTGTTAAGATTGGTACCATTATCCGTAATGATCCTCTCTGGTACACCGTATCGACAGATCAGGTTGTGCCAAATGAACCGTGCAACGACGTTCTTGGTTACGGTAGCATAGAAAGCTGCTTCAACCCACTTTGTAAAGTAATCAATTGCTACCAGGATGAAGCGATGTCCGTTGGATGCCGTAGGTCTGATCTCGCCGATCATATCAATGCCCCACATTGCAAAAGGCCAAGGTGCTGTCAAGACGTTCAGAGGAACCGGGGGAATGTGCACCTTATCAGCGTAGATCTGGCATTTGTGACATGTCCGAGAATGTTGGTAACAGTCAGCTTCCATTGTGGACCAATAATATCCTGCCCGAAGGATTTTCTTTGCCATGGTATGTCCACTGGAATGAGTTCCGAAGGTACCTTCGTGCAGTTCTGCCATGATCCTTTTTGCTTCAATCTTATCCACACATCGCAGTAAGGTTGAATGATGGTTTTGTTTATAGAGAACGTCATTGTTGAGGAAGAATTTCTCTGTGAACCTTCTCAGAAACTTCTTGTCATTAACGGATGCACCCTCGAGGTACTCTTGAGCTTCCAGGTACCTCTTTACTTCATGATACCAGGGCTTTTCTGTTACCTCTTCCGTCTCAAGATCACAGCAATGTGCAGGTTCATCCAACTTCTAAATAATGATCCGGGGAGCCTCGTTGTCCCATTTGACTTTAAACATAGAAGACATCGTAGCCAGCGCGTCCGCCAACTGATTCTCCTCTCTCGGGAAGTGTTCAAAAGTTATCTCCTCAAAGTGGGGAATCAATGTCAACACATACTCTTTGTAAGGAATAAGATTTGGGTGTTTCGTATCCCACTTGCCTTTGATCTGATTGATCACGAGAGCGGAATCTCCGAAGACACTCAAAAACTTGATCCTTAGGTCAATTGCAGCTTGAAGACCCATAATGCATGCTTCATAGTCCGCCATATTGTTGGTGTAGTTGAAACATAGTCGGGCGGTGAACGAAATATGAGAGCCATTAGGAGATGTGATCACAACGCCGATGCCATTACCCGAAGCGTTTGAGGATCCGTCAAAGTACATAGACCATCGGGATCCTTCCTTAGGTCCTTCATCCGGTCCAGGTATCTCACAATCAGTCACTACCATGATATCCTCGTCTGGAAACTCAAAGTTCATCGACTGGTAATCGTCCACTGTTTGATGTGCCAAATGGTCTTCCAATACACTTCCCTTGATCGCTTTTTGAGTTGTGTACTGGATGTCATATTCTGTCAAGATCATCTGCCATCTTGCTATTCTTCCGGACAAGGCAGGCTTTTCGAATATGTACTTTATTGGATCCATTTTTGAAATCAATAGAGTAGTATGAGTCAACATATACTGTCTTAGCCGGCGAGCAGCCCATACCAAAGCGCAACAAGTTTTCTCGAGCAGTGAGTATCAGGTCTCACAGTCGGTAAACTTTTTGCTAAGGTAATAAATGGCGTGCTCTTTTCGGCCAGACTCGTCATGCTGCCCCAGCACACACCCCATTGAGTTGTCCAGTACTGTCAAGTATAAGATTAGAGGTCTCCCTTCAACAGGTGGCATAAGGATAGGTGGCTCTTGGAGATACTCTTTGATTCTTTCAAAAGCAGCCTGGCATTCATCATTCCAACGTACTACTTGATCTTTCTTCAGCAGCTTGAAAATTGGTTCACAAGTAGCAGTTAGGTGTGAGATGAATCGGGCAATGTAATTCAGTCATCCTAGAAAGCCTCTGACTTCTTTCTCTGTCTTGGGCACTGGCATCTCTTGTATGGCTTTCACTTTGGCAGGGTCTACTTGAATACCTTTGTCGCTCACGACGAAACCTAGCAGTTTTCCAGATCTCACCCCGAAGGTGCACTTGTTCGGGTTCAACCTCAGCTTGTACAACTTCAACCGGTCAAACAGCTTCTGTAGATGGTCAAGGTGTTCCTCCTTAGTTTAGGACCTTGCAATCATATCGTCGACATATACTTCGATCTCGTGATGGATCATGTCGTGAAACAAAGCAACCATGGCACGTTGGTAGGTTGCCCCAACATTTTTCAACCCAAAAGGAATGACCTTGTAACAAAAGGTGCCCCACTGAGTAACAAAGGTGGTCTTCTCCATGTCTTCAGGAGCCATCTTGATCTGATTATAATCGGAGAAACCATCCATGAAGGAGAATACCTTATGCTGAGAAGTGTTGTCAACCAGAACGTCGATATGAGGCAGAGGGAAATCATCCTTAGGGCTCGCCCTGTTCAAATCCCTGTAATCAACACACATTCTGACCTTACCATCTTTCTTCGGTACTGGAACCACGTTGGCAACCCACTGAGGGTAAGAAGTCACTGCTAGAAAACCGGCGTCAAATTGTTTCATAACCTCAGCTTTGATTTTCTCGGACATCTCTGGACGCATACGGCGGACCTTCTGCTTTACCGGAGGGCACTCTTCCTTGGTAGGCAAATGATGAACCACAATGTCAGTATCCAACCCAGGAATGTCTTCGTAAGACCAGGCAAAGATTTCCACGTTGTCATGCAGCATCTGAATCAACCGTTGTTTCACACTAGACTCCAGATTTGCACTAATCTTGACTTCCTTTCTGTCTATCTCAGTACCCAGATTTACCGTTTCCAACGGCTCTTCATGTGGCTGAATGGCCCTCTCTTCCTGGAGTAACAGTCTTGCAAGCTCACCAGGCACTTCACAATCATCTTCACCTTCGTCTTCGACTAAGTTGATCGGATTTTCAAAGTCATAACTGGCAGTAGCAGAGTCGTTACCAGTGAGATCCAGAGTGGACTGAGACCTGTATAGGTGAGTGTGTGTAAATATAGCTGTTTTGCAATATGTAATAAAGAAAGAAAAGGAGCGCAAGATTTGAAATGCAAAAAACGTCCAATGCTTTTATTAATGATATATGAAATGACACACAAAAGCCCTCACAAATGAAGCCACGGTGCCCCGGGTAAGACATCGGGCCATAAAGTTTCAAATTATTGCCTGTTACAAATTCAAAACAAAGGAGTTCATTACTGAGTGACAAAAGTAATAGGTACGAAGTCTTTCGCAGTCCAGTTGCTTGGTCCACCGTCGGTCGTTGGGTAGATCCAGCTGTCAAATTCGGATTCCTCCACGTCGTCTTCAACCCTGATAGCATTTACTCCATGATTGGGCATGGGAGCAGTCACAACATTGGGCCTTTCGGGCGCCTCGAACTCAACCTCTTTAGCATCAATAAGATCCTGAACCTTATTCCTCAGAGCCCAACAATCATCAGTAGCATGCCCCGGGCTGTCAGAGTGATAAGCGCAACGGGCATTGGGATTGTACTTTGGAGAGGTGGTGTTTACAACCTTTGGAGCTTCCTTGACAGTTACCAGATTGGTTGACAGTAGTTGCGGCAATATCTGAGACAGGGTCATGTTGAGCCGAGTGTACTTCCTTCTAGGTCTCTCACCCCTTGGCTGGTTGTATTGCTGAGGAGCAGCAGCAGGCTTTGAGATTACCACCGCGTTGACAGCTTGGCGGCATTCCGGTTTGTTTTGCCTCCTCAACCCATAAACAACACTAGATTCCTTCTTGAATGGTTTCTTCTCAGTACTCGAGGAAGCACCCTTTTGTATCTTCCCAGACTTGATACCAGCTTCTATCCTCTCACCAGTCAAAATCAGATCGGTAAACCCAGCAGAAGAATTCCCAATCAGATGGTTGAAGAAAGGACCAGACAGCGTCCCCAAGAACATATCAACGAGCTCACGGTCAGTCAAAGGTGGCTGCACCCTTCCAGCCAGGTCTCTCCACTTTTGCGCATACTCCTTAAAACCTTCACCCGTCCCTAGTGACATACCCTAGAGTTGGGTACGCGTAGGAGCGAGGTCGGAATTATACTGATACTGCTTATAAAATGCAGTAGCCAAGTGCTCCCAGTTTCGAATACTGGCTCCATCCAGCTGATAGAACCATTCGAGTTGAGCCCCTGAAAGGCTATCCTGGAAGAAATGGATCCATAAGTTCTTGTCTGCAGTATAGGGTTGGATCTTTCTGACATACGATCAGAGGTGCAGCTTAGGACAGGAAGCTCCGTCGTACTTTGCAAAGGCAGGTGCCTTGAATTTGTATGGGATCACCACCCCAGAAGATAAGCCTAGGTCTCCAAAGTCCAACCCGAGCACATGTTGAATTTCCATTGCACTTAAACGGTACTCTAGCTGCTTATACCTATCCTCAGCAGGAGGGTACTGTTCATCATTGAAATCCGTCTCGTTGTCGGAGACCACGGGACTAGGAACCCTTTTCCCTTGGGGACTGTCCTTCCCTACAGAGGAAGTAGCCTGATCAGCCTCATTCTGCAGTGCATTCCCAAACCTCCGTCCGGTGTTAAACAACACATTCCTCTTCTTCTTCTTTTTTAAAAGCAGAGTCTTCAATTCCTGTTGACCCTGGGCTAGGCTCATGACCCACTCTTGGAACTGGGCATTCTGGGCCTGGAGGGCCTTGATAGCTTGTTCAGTAGTAGGCTCGGAAGACATGATGATTGCTGAAATAAACAGCGAAGAAGATTAAGGAACCTGTAGAAAAAGGGTACCTGTCATGCATATGATGCAATGAGATGCGTATGATTTATGTTTGCAACGTTTTCAAGGATCTCGCGGGGTAAACAGAGAAACTTGTTAGAAGTTGAATACGGTAGCTTGATTGAAGGAACTTCATGTTGTTGAGAGTCCTTCTTCAAGAGTCAAAGCTCACCATATCGAGTGGGTCATAGCCCCTGACTCAAGTTATCAACCTTGGCTAGAGGAAAATAAATCCCCTTTTCCCCTTGCTAGACAGTTGGTTCATCATGACCTGCATCACAGACCCTTGAGATCCTTGAAATGAGTTAGTCCTTATGCAAGATGTATGCAGGTTAGTCTTTATGCAGGATGCATGCAATGTTATGATGGTATGATGTTATGGTAAAGCACACCACAAGTATTCACAAAAGGAAAACATGATAAGGCACACAAGTCACACCAGACAGCCCTTAGAGTTTAGGCCAGCATGAAGTTTAGGTACTACCCTCTTGAAGTTGGTGGGCTCAAAACCTGTCCTATCAAAATTAACCGGGTTCTAAGGAGCTCAATATCATTGGGTTGTTTTCTATGTTCATTATTTTGATTTAGCCACTGAACTGGCGATCAAAATATTCCAAGAAAACAACCCTTAATGAGTGTAGTATCGAGTATCTACCAACTTCGGACTGCACCAAAGTCGGTCATCTCACTACCCCTAAAGAGGCCAGGATGGTCAAGTAAGGTTCCTAAGGTCAGTTGATGCTTCACGACACCACGCGGCGGCCCCGTACTCACCTTGACTTGACTCAAGGGTTACCGGTACTCACCAAAGTGCCACATCAACGTAGCAACTACTTCAACCGTGTCGGTATACCCCGCACAGTTCCCTCACAGTTTGTTGCTACTTCTAAAAGATATCCCCCAGATCTGGGTTAGGATCTATGAAACTCCAAAACAGGCCCACAATATTAAAGCAATCAAAGTAAGCAATTGAAAACAAGAGTGGTCTAATCCTAAGGTACACCTCACTTATTAAGTCCCCAGCAGAGTCGCCAGTTCTGTGATCGGTGGGAATAGAACTGACTGTTTTAAAGCTGGTTTCGCGAAATGTCGCGGTAAGCAAAAGTCGCCACCGTATTTTATGTTCTCCAACAAGGAAAGGACAAAAGCACAGCAAAATTCCTTTTCGAGATGTTTCTTGGTTCGGAAGGTAGATTATAGAAAGGGAAGGTGTTAGCACCCTTTCTATCCGTGGTTATCCACGAGCTCTTAGGTACTTGATCACTATGTTTTCAAAAATGTTTTCTTTTCTTTGTGTTTGTGGGTTTTGAAAAAGTTTCGTTTCAAAAACTTCTAGGTAACTCTTGTATCAGTCCTCAAGAGTGTATGAAGTGTTTGTTTGAAAACTTTTTGAAAGTGTAGTTGCGAAAAGATGTTTTTTTGTTTTTGAAAGAGAAAGTACCCAGGAGAAATCTACCTACCCTAAGGAATTAAGCTGTGTAAGAGTCCTTTAGACAGTACTATCCCACTATTGAGAAGTAGGTAGCACCGTCGTTGGAGTTATTCGGGTCAATTCGATTATCGGGACATGTGGTCACCAAAGCAATGGTAGGATACGTTAGTGGTAACCCTAGTGTCTTAAATCCTTTTTTATCCGAGGCAACTGTTCCGAGGCAACCATTCCGAGGCAACTGGATCTTTAGACAGGAGGGCGACCTCTAAAACACCCTATACTTGATGACCACCTCGAGGCAACCAAATGAGGCGTACCCTAGGAGTGGCATGTGCATGTATGTCAGGTTTCAGTTTATTTATCTTGTACATGTCATTGTGAGCTACGGGTTGATTTTATTTTTCATACAAGTCTTGTCATGCATAATTAACAGCTTAATAATTTGCGGGAAATAAAGTGTGGAATGTAAATCTACGCTATTACAAGGCGCGGGTCTATACATCGCCAAAAACATAACCCGTTTTAGAAAATAAATTGCGAGAAAATAAAGTAAAGCGATAAAAGCCTAATTAACTATTACATCATCGGAAACAGTTACATCAAATATAATCAAATAAATAGTGCGCGAATAGAAATTGAATCCGGACGTCCTTAGGGTTTTGACCCTTTTTTGAGAAATAAAGAAATTTGGTCCTTTTTGCAATTAATTAAAATTAAACCTAATTTACTAATTAATTAATTAACTAAAAGAAAAAAGAGTATTTTTGTGTTTTTAATGTTTTTAATGAAAATAAAATAAAAAGGTCAAAAGTTAGTAAAAAACCCTAAGTTTAGGCTAATTTCATTTATTGTGGAAAAAAAGTCAAACTTACCCTAATTTAAACTAAATTAATGATAGTTAGAATTTATTTACAATAATAATTAATTAATAAATAAATAATATTAATAATAATTACATTTTTTGGTTTTCTGAATTTATTATAAAAAATTAATTTGTTAATTAAATAATAATAATAGTTAATAGAAAATAATTAAATAGAAAATATAAAAGAGAAAAAAGAGAAACAAAACCCTGGGGGGGTTGGGCCCAGATGGAGGTGAATTTGGAGATTCCTGGCCCATTTGTTGGCCAGCCCATTGACTTTTCCTGATTGTCTGCACGTTGCTTTGATTGGGAGTACCATACTCTTCATCTCCTGACCATCAGATTGGTGTTAGTGGCCACTTGGCGCGCTTGGATGGGAGGTGCATGGTGTTTACCATCTGGAAGCCTGCACGTGATTAGGTTAGAAAAAATATGAACAAGCGTTTGGGGGACCTGGGAATCGAACCCAGGTCCCAATGGTTGCATGCCAACTCCCTAACCACTAAGCCAGGCGCCTGTATTTGATATAATAATAAAGAATAAATATTATATGGGATAATTAATGCTTATGCTGTAAATAATCAAAAGCGTGCGCTTCTTTGAATAGGCCACCCATGCGCTGGCACCTCATCATCGTCTTCACTGAACACCTGCAAAACAAATCAAATAGCGGGGGTTTTTAACCCCCACAAAGCTGAACGAGGAAAATTAGCGAATAGGTGTACATTAAACATAAATATGGCGCGATGGTATCAATGTGTTCGTCTCATCCTGACGGTCTCAACCATGGGTCTCTTGAGGTCTAATTTTTCCTATATCACAAAGCCCCAATTTTGAAGCTTGGAAACCCTAAAATCCATTAATGGTGATTTCTGTTTCAGGGCGTTTCAGTCCAATTAACCTATGCCAAAAGCTTTGTATGAACTCAAGCAATGCAAAACAAGGGTTAGAACATGCTAATTATGCACAAATCACGAGTTACGATTATGAAAAAGAATAAGCAAACCGTGAGTTGTTCTGAACAGTTTCTGCAGCCTTAAGACTTGGTTTTGATTGTAAATCGTTTCTCACACCTCCAGCAATGTATTGGAATCAAGAAAAGGCTTTGAATTGGCGTGGAAAATAGAATTCAGTTTTCAAGTTTCTTTGATATTTTTCAATGTTGTATATGGCCTTCTTGCAGAGTTTTCACGTGTATCTTATTAGGGTTAAGTTATGCATATGTAGTAGAATGAAATTAGGTCAAGTCTTGGCCCAAAGATCCATGGAATTCATGTTTTCAATATTTGATATTCAATCAAATATTTTTGCATATTTTTTATTGAAAAACCTTGCCAAATTAGGATATTTTTGTCCCCTTGATGTGTACACGAAATCTCCAGCACATGTAGGTCATATTTGCTTCATGAAAAGATTGCAAAACCATATCTTGATATTTTCCTACAATTAAATGAATTAAATGAATTAATAATCAATTAAAAATCCAATTAATTAATAAAAATAAGAAAATAATTCAATTTAGTCTCAATGGGTCGTGCATAGGCTTTGGATAAGGTTTCAAGAAGAAATTTGAGGCCCATTAGCAAAAATGATGTGTTTTGAGCAAAGTTGACTTTTGCAAATTCACAAAAATTTCCCAACTTCTCCAATGCATATCTTGCTCAATTTTGATCATATGAACATGTTCTTGGACATTTTGGAAAGTTCTTGAAGTCCTATAACCAATTCCTTTGGTCTCATGTCATTTGGTTTTACCAATCTCAAGTTATGGTCTTTGACTTAAAGTGCCTTTTTGTTGACTTTTGAAATTGACCTATAATGTAGAAATTGATAACTTTTTGTGAGAGCATTTCTTGGACTTGGAATGTGAAGATGAATTGTAGGAAATGTCATCCCCTTCAAAATGAGCATTGGATGGTATTTTTCTGATGAACCATAAAAAAGTTATGCCTTGGTCAAGTTACAGTTGACTTTTCTGCTGTCCAAAAATAGTAACTTTTGCATCTTGAGACCTTTTTGAGTCATGCTTGTGGAATCATGATCAAGACTTGATCAAATGATGATTGTGTGCTCAAAATAAGATGTTGACCAAAATTTTTGACTTTTGACTGCAAAATGACCATTTTGCCCCTGCAGTTGATTGTGGAGCAATTGAAGCTTTTGACTGTGCAATTTGACCCTGTGAGTCTTGAAACTTGGCATGTAGATGCTTGACAATGTATATAGGCCTATGGGCCTTGATTGAGCCATTGAAAACCTCAGATTCCTTGAAAGAACCAAAACCCTAATTTTGACTGGCTTAGGAGATGGTTTGACTGTGCAATCCTTTAAGCAATTTTTGAACCAATTGAAGGTGATTCTTGACAAACTTTGAAGAATATGGGAGGGCAAATTTTGGGGTACAACAGGTACAAGTAAGGGAAACTCAGTTGAAGATGCCTTATCCTCATGAAGAACCTTTAGCTGACCCGTTCATGATGACTACTCCTCCTCTCTTAGATGATGTGGAAGAACTTCAACTTGCCTTGGTCAGGATGCATCAAGAGAAGGAAGCATGGAAGAACAAATACCAGACTTTGGAGGTATCATACTCAACAAAATTGATGGAAAAGGATAACTTGATTGAGATTCTCGAGCGATATGTCGTAGATATGATGGAGAAGCAAGGGGATTTATTTTCCTCTAACGTTCAGCCAGGTCCCAATGAGCAATATCACTCTCACTTATTTCCTGATTCTGGTGGATAGAAAGAAGTTGTCAGTAAATTTGTAGAGGAGAACAAGCAGTTGAAGGCTCAGATAGAGATACTCAAAGGAAAGCGTCAACGTGTGGAGGGATCTTCATTAAATTTATCTCCTTAGGACTTTTATATTCTATCTTTATTCTCTTATATTCAGGATTGATGAAAGTTGTACTGAAAAGTTATAATCCCTTCCAAAATTATTAAATGAGATTATCCAGTATTTCAAAAGGTGTTACCTCTTTGATATTTGCAATTGTTTACAAATCTTTAAGTTCCTTGTAAAAAACACTAAATAAACAAAATACATCATGTGCATTGCATATCATGCATCATTTCGCACATATTTTTTTGCATTCCGATCTCTTCCCAAGTGTCTTACTTGTATCTCTGCCTCGTTCAGTTAGCAAGTTATCGCGTCATTATAACATTCGGGATAATTCTAGAAAGAAGATGGAGAACCTTGAACAAGAGAATCACGAGCTTTGCAAGGATGTGACTCTTTGAGGAATGGTATGGCCAACCTTAGTGCTTTGGTGGAATCGCTGGTGGCTTCTCAAAATTAACCATCACCTTCTCCTCAACTTCCTTATCCTCATGCTACTCAGCCACAGTAGACGATCATTATTTCTAAAGTTATGTCAATTCATGTCTCTGTTACTCCAGATCTTACTGCTGCTAAGTATCGTATTCCTCCTGGTTATATATGGGGAATGCTTGAAGGTTATATGCCAGAAGGATACAACCCTACTGCTTAAGTTTCTCAACTTGTTCAACCAACTGTGGTTTCTGCCCCTCCTATGGAGCACACTATTCTCGTTACTAATAATGATATCTACCATGTTGCCCCTCGTGTGGTGCACACTGTCCCTGTTATTAATGATGAGATTCATCATGCTGCTCCTCCACCAAGTGAAAGCTTGGGCTTCTATGCTAGAATATATGATTTTCAAGATCAGTTCAATGAAATGCAAAAGGAAATGAAGGCCCTTAGAGGGAAAGAGTTATTATGACAAAATGTTAGTGACCTCTGCTTAGTTCCTAAAGTGAAAGTGCCTGCGAAGTTTAAAGTGTAAGAATTTGAGAATTATAAGGGAAACTACTGCCCCCCTGATCATCTGGTAATATATATCAGGAGGATGTCCACTCATATCGATGATCAATGCCTGCTCATCCATTTCTTCAAAGATAGTCTAACTGGTGCTGCCTTGAAATGGTACAAGAGTTTGGACAATAGTAACATCCATACATTCAATGATTTGGGTGAATATTTTGTGAAGAAGTATAAGTACAACATGTTTATGGCACCTGACTGTGACTATATGATAGCAAATGAGATAAGGAATCATTTAAAGAGTATGTGCATCATTGGCGCAAAGTTGATGCCCAAGTGGTACCTGCGATGGGAGAGAAATAAATGACTAAGGTCTTCCTAAAAACCCTTGGTTCATTTTACTATGAAATAATGGTGGCAAGTGTACCAAGTGATTTCATTGAGATGGTGAGTATCGGTGTCTGTTTGGAAGAATTCGTTAGAGAAGGACGATTGTCAAAATATGAAGGTTCCAGTGCAACCAAGAAGCCATCACATGGTTTCTCTAAAAATAAATAAGGGGAAACAAATGTTATTATTAAAGAGAGAAGAAGTAGACCTCCAAGAAGACATCGTCAACATCAAATAGCTTCGATTGTTGTTGCCTATCAAAAAGCACCTCCTTAAGGTAATCAAGGGCAAGGTAAAAAAAAGAGAAGCTTTTGATCCTATTTTGACGAGTTATACAGATTTGTTTCTGGCCTTGATTTAGAAGAACCTGGTACAGACTAGGTCTCCTCCTGTTGTACCTACAATGTTGTCATGGTATTATAAAGCTTATCAGACTTGCGCTTTTCATTAAGGAGCTCTTGGGAATAGTGTTGAAAACTGCTATCCGTTGAAGGCTGAAGTGCAGAAGATGGTAAGGTCTAGTCTTTTATCTTTCAAAATTTATGATATAAACATGGTGAGAGGTAATCTGGTAAAGATGCATGCTTTACTTTGTGAATATAGTCATTATAAACATGACCATGCAGCTTGTAGGGTGTGTAGAGAAAGTATTCGTGGATGTTCTGTGGTTCAGGGAGACCTTCAAGAAATGTTGGATCAAGGTCTTATCCATATCATCAGACCAAGGGCCGAGTATGAGGAAGAAGTGAACATGGTGAATTTTTTTTTGGAATAACCATGTATCAAAAAAAAATCGCAAATAACCATGTTTCGGAAAAAATTACGCAAATAACCATGTTTCAGAAGACTCCCCAAGGGAGGAGCCATCTCACTTGGCGCCTACACCTAATTTTTAAAGGGAGGCGTCATCTCACTTGGCGCCTAGGTGTTAAGGGCTTGCCCTAAGCCAAGTGAGATGGCGCCTTAGTGCAATTGGAAGGCAAATTTTCGCATTTTTTTTCAATGCGGTGCGTTACATATTCGATATAGGATCAACAAAATTGACTTTTTATTTACAAAATATGATTACACACATAACTATTACATAAAAAAACATATTAATCAGTGGTCCCCCGGAACCCGGTAATGACCCCCGGTTCCGCATCCCCGTCCTCGCCTTTCCCGTGGTGGGTTTTGTCGCGTTTCCTGCTGTGGCAGAGTCGATGGCCTAGCGAAGTTAATGCATTCTGGAACCATGAAATCAGTCAGATCTCCATATCTAGAAGATCCGCTTTGGTATAATCGGTTACGCATACCCTTAAAGTTTGGTCGTGTTGGCGGTGGGTGGGGTTCCATGGTTGGTCTGTAGCACTGGTCGTTTGAGTACGGGGATTAGAAAGGAAATGTATCTTGGGGTGTTTGGTATTGAGGATGTTGGGTGGTTTGGTGATATTGTGGTTGATGGTAAGTTGGGTCGGTTGGTTCATAATCTTCGGACAATCCCAGATCAGGGCTAAGGTTGGATGTTGAGGTAGCCCATATTGGGATATGCAGAAGACTGAAATTGTGTGTGAGGTATGCGGGTGTGTTTGTATTGTGATTCAAATTGCGGTTGGGTGTGAGGCATATGGGGGTATTGGTACTGAGGTGGTGATTGTGGTTGGTTGTGGGGCATGTGGGTGTAATTGTATTGTGGTGGTGACTGTGGTTGGGTGTTTGTGGTTCTGTTTAGTCGGGGGGGGGGGGGGGTGGGAGGTTCATGTGTGTTGGGTTTGTTGTTGGGGAAATGATGGTTGTGCCCATTGTGTTCGTGGGTCAACCAAATACCTTGGATGAGACACGTGCATTTCAGGGGTACTAACCAATTTGTACCAAGATAAATACTGATCAGTATGTCACATATTACCATGGTTGAGGAAAACTGGGAATTGCAAGACATGTCGGTGACGCCTCTGCCACATCTTACACCATTCTGGAGCAAAGTATTTCCAGTTGGTAAGACCCTATTGGGCGTCGACCCTTTTGAGATGCCACGGGGACAAACAAGTCGGATCGCTGGGTATCTCTTAATGCATTCCAAACTGCATCTTCACACGGTCGCTGTGGTGCATCTCCATAACATTGAACCGTATGATTGCAGTCTTTGCGCTCCAAATTGCTGCATCCTCGGGGTTTGGTTCATGGCCCAAACCCAAATATGGTCTCCAGATAAACTGCAGATAAAATTTAATCAGGTTAATGAAAACATAATATATAAATAATTTAAAAGTAGAAAAGTTGAAAGGTACGGCGTACATCATCCGGGCCAAGGTGATCCAATAGATTGCAGTATAGTGCGACATTGAATCTTGGATTCTTGTCGTAATCCATACCCCTCACGCAATACCTAAAGGAAATGAAAAATATTTTATTTTTATCATATATTTGGTGAAGAGATGAATAGTAATAAATGATATAACTTGATGACTTACTTTGTTGTGTATGGGAAAACGAATGTGTTGTTGTTGACGGGGTTTAGGGACTCCATCCTCCACCAACCCCAGGCTTGAAGTAAAAAAGTGCAGCCATAAAATGTACATTTTTCCTTGATTGCATTTTTACACAAGGAAATGTATAGGTGGGCTAAAACAGCAGAACCCCAACTATACTTTCTGGTTTTTTCGAAGTCTCTAAGTAAATTTAAATACATAAAATTTACACTATTTCCCGTACTTTCGGGAAATAAAAAGGTTCCAAATAGTATCATTATATAAGTTCTAGATTTTATTACCTTAGCTAGCTCGGAGGAATTTTCGTTCAATTCCAGAGTCGCATAATGATTTTTTAGCTCAGTTTGTAGTATACCCTGACCTCTCACACCACCACCTTCAACCATATCCCTGCCCAAAAATTCTTCACACAGAGAATTGGGTTGTTGGACCGACCCGTTAACCGCCTTATCATCGACAGGAAGACCCTATAACATGTACACGTCCTCTAGTGTGATGGTACATTCACCTATTGGTAAATTAAATGTATGGGTCTCTGGTCTCCACCTTTCCAACATTGCAAGGATGAACTTTGAATCAATTGTGCAGTTGGAGATCTTTATAACGTTTCTGAAACATGCATAATCCAGATATGGTACGATCAACGGGTCGGGAGCAAGGTAGTTGTGTGACCGGATTTTGAATCTTTTGGTATCCTAAGTTAATAATGTAAAAGGTGTAAGAGTAAGTAAGATGAACAAAGCATTACTATAAGTATGAAAAATGTATAAGTATAAAAGAAACTTACAAATGTTGCAATGTTGTCCCTTGTGCCTCTGTGAGAATCTCCCATTCTGAGAAGAGCCATTGTTGAAAATGCCTGAGATTATGAAAGAGTTTGAAATTTTAAGAGATTATGAAAGAGTTTGTAGCAGAGAGTGAAAGGATTGTGGATGCGAGAGAAGTATGTAATGTTCTGTATTTATAGGCAAAAAAATTTCATAGAGTAAGTGAGGTGGTAGGTGGGTGCATGCATGCATGATAAGTGTCACTCTTGCAGTGTAGGTGTAGGCTATGTGGCAGCCTTGGAGAAGGCATCTCTGGCATGCATGTAACACGATTGGACATGAAGGGAGGCACCATTGGACTTGGCGTAAGAGTACAAAAATGAAAGGTGTCGCCATCCCCGTTGGCGAATAAGAGGTGGCATGGGTTGCAGTGTAGGCGCATGCTAGGTGACAGCCTTGGAGAAGGAATCTTTGAATGCATGTAACACTATTGGACGTGATGGGAGGCGCCTTAGAGGTTGCAATGTAGGTGTAGTGTAGGCGCAGGCTAGGTGACAGCCTTGGAGAAGGCATCTCTGAATGCATTTAACACGATTGGACATGAAGGGAGGCGCCATTGGACTTGGCGAAATAGTACAAAAATGAAAGGTGTCGTCATCCCCGTTGGTGAATAAGAGGTGGCATGGGTTGTAGTGTAGGCGCAGGCTAGGTGACAGCCTTGGAGAAGGCGTCTCTGAATGCATGTAACACTATTAGACGTGATGAGAGGCGCCTTAGAGGTTGCAGTGTAGGCGCATGCTAGGTGACAGCCTTGGAGAAGGCATCTCTGAATGCATGTAACACGATTGGACATGAAGGGAGGCGCCATTGGACTTGGCGAAAGAGTACAAAAATGAAAGGTTCGCCATCCCTGTTGGCGAATAAGAGGTGGCATGGGTTGCAGAGTAGGCGCAGGCTAGGTGACAGCCTTGGAGAAGGCATCTCTGAATGCATGTAACACTATTGGACAACCTTGGTTAATTCAAATTCAGTATGACCTATTTAGTCTTACATTTATCAAAACACTGATACACTTAATTTCTCAAACACTAGAACATTCAAAAATTCCAGCAAATAACTCATAAACTTCAAACCTTCCAACCTTCAAACCTTCAAACAGTCATACACAATGGCCTCTGCACCCTAATATGTGATCAGTGCACATTTCAACAGTGAGACATACATTTGTCCCACCTCTGGGTTTTTGTTTAGAGACACTGAGAACATCTGATTTTGTTTAAACAGGAAAGCCAATTTCTTGTACTTCAAAAAACGATTGGAGGCCAAACTTGGACGAGGCCCCGTGATACAAATATTTTATCAGTATCCAGTTTTTTTTTGTAACAACCAAATAATATTTTATAAGGTTGAGGTTCAAGATGACGAGGATATTCAGAATATGTTTTCCAGTCATGAGTATTCTGGGTATGACTCTATTGAGTTGTACATTATGTTGCGAGAGCCTCAGCTGTCACAAGTGGTTGATCCTTTGGAGACCGAACAAGAAGAAGTAGATGCAGTTGATGAAGAAGAAGAAGATGACAAGTTGGAGTTTGACGAAATGGTCAATGATGATTCCGAAGACGATGGGATACCTGGTATTCCTGCAAACGAGATCTACACACCACCTCCGCACATGAAAAACTTCAACATGGGAGAAGATGAACCGTCTTCTGATTTATTCTTCAATCCATATATGCAGTCGGATGAAAACTTAAAAGAGAAAGACAAATTTCGTAACAAAGAAGAATGTATTAGAGCCATCAAAAAATTCCACATGCTCAACTCGGTCGATTTTAAGGTGGACCGTGTAAATCCAGAAAGGTACAAGATCAAATGTGTCCACCCTGATTGTATGTTCAAGCTCACTACATCATACAGATTAAGAGGTGATTGTTGGGTCATAGGTTCCATGTCTACCCACACTTGTGTCAGTTCTACTCAATCACATGATTATCGAAAACTTAATTATGATCTCATTTGTCAAGAAATCCTACCACTCGTCAACAACGATCCATCATTGAAGGTGAAAACCATAATCTCCCACATCACTACGGTATTTAACTATACTCCATCTTACCGAAAGGCGTGGTTAGAAAAGACCAAGGAGATTGAAAAGGTATATGGAAACTGGGAGGAGTCATACCAAGAACTTCCTCGCTACCTGAATGCACTCCAGACTTATTCTCCGGGTACTGTTTACATTTTGGAAATAGTGCCAACATACGCCCCAAATGGTAGTCAACTCAACGGAAATGGAATATTCAGTTGAGTGTTTTGGGATTTTCAACCTTGCATCACAGGGTTTGCGTCATGCAAACAAATTATACAAATTGATGGGACTTGGTTGTACGTGAAATACCAAGGCACACTACTGATGGAAGTTGCACAAGATGGCAACAACAACATTTTCCCAATTGCCTTTGCCCTAGTCGAGGGGGAGACTGGTGGTGCTTGGAGATTTTTTCTCAAAAATATGCGAACACACGTGGCTTCTCAACCAGATCTCTGTTTGATCTCGGACGGACATGCATCCATTGAAATTGCATACAATAATCCTGCAAACGGTTGGCATGGCCCTCCTTCTACGCATGTCTATTGCGTTAGATATATCGTCCAAAATTTCACAATGGAGATCAAAGACAAAACACTTAGGAAAGCGGTTATGAATGCGGGATATAAATTAACACAACCTACGTTAAAATATTATCGCAACAAGATCTGTTTGTCAAATCTGGAAGCCGGTAGGTGGATCGATAATATTCCGGTAGAAAAATGGACTAGGTCATACGACAATGAACAAAGATGGGGCCACATGATAACAAATCTAATTGAATCGATGAATGGGGTATTCAAAGGCATACGAAACCTCCCGGTCACTGCTTTGGTTAAATCAACATATTTTAGGATGGCTTCGTTGTTTTCCAAAAGAGGTGAAATATGGAATGCGGTGTTGCAATCTGGACGACTATGGAGTGAAAGCTGCATGAAGTACATTAAGGCAGAAAGTGCCAAAGCCAACACCCATATGGTTATACGGTTTGACCGATACAGCCACAACTTCATTGTCAAAGAGACAATCAACCACAACGAGGGTCTGCCAAGACAAGAATATAGGGTTGTACTACCTTCTCGTTGGTGCGATTATGGAAAGTTTCAAGCCTTTCGTATGCCTTGCTCTCATGTAATTTCCGCGTGTGCCTATACTCATCAAGACGCGCTACAACTTGTCACACATTTACAAATCTAAAACGTTGCTCAACATTTACAACAACAACTTCCCTTTGGTAGCAAAATCAGATTATTGGCCTGCATACGACGGCGAAATAGTATGACACAATGACCAAATGTGAAGGAATAAAAAGGGTTGTCCCAAAAGTAAGCGCATCACAACCGAAATGGACTCCCTTGACAAGCTGGAAAGAAAGTGTGGTTTATGTCGTCAGGTCGGACACAATCGCAAAAATTGTCCGAATCAGGCTACTGCCTCAACCGCATAAAAATTGTATTATAAAAAATATTTCCTTTATTATGTTTTAAACATTAGGGTTTTTCTTTAATAGTTTTTGTTACGATAAACATTGCGCGAACAAGAAAAAAAACACGATAAACCGTCTACGAAATTACAATCGTTAAAACAATTTCATCTGACCCATGCATCATCAACATTACGTCACGTCACTGTCTATTTTGACTTCCTCCAACCAAAAATTAGGTCTTCCTGTCGCAAGTGAGGTTTTTGTTCGTCTTTGCTGGATCCTTCTAATTTTCCCCCTCCACGATGTCTCCCTCTAGCCATCGCATCAACTCCCTCTTCAGATGCTCCGTGGAGTGAATGTGCCAGAATTTCATTTTCATCGGAGGTTTGTGGCGGAGAAGATAACGTAACCATCTCTGGTAAAAATCATGGACGATGTCATGACGCAAATAATAGAGTAAAAAATAAGAAAACAGTGCGAGAAAGTGTGAGAAATGACGGAGAAACAGACGAATTATTTATAAAAACAGCATTTTGCCCTAGGAGCCAAGTGAGATGGCGCCTCCTCTCACTTTTAAAGTGCATGCGCCATCTCACTTGGATAAAAGAGAGAGGACGGTCCAAGTGGGATTGCGCCTAGGGAAAACTTGTGACTGGAGGCGCCAAGTGAGATGGATCCTCCCTTGGGGAGTTTTCTGAAACATGGTTATTTGCGATTTTTTTTAATACATGGTTATTCCAAAAAAAAATTCGAACATGGTATATGGATGTCCTGGTGAATTCCAGATTTTTTATGTAAATTGGATGGATGATGATCTAGTACAACTGCACGCCACATTTTTGTTATATGGATGGCCAGGAAAGGCATAATTATGGTTATTGTCAGATTTGTTGTAGGGACTCCCGTGGGTGCTCTATTGTGAAGAGGGGTATCCAACGTTTGTTACATGAAGGTATCATTCAAGTCACAAGAAATAGAGATGATTATAATGGAGTTAATACGGTTGAAGACTATTCTGATGAGTCCGTGTCTGACGATAAATATGCTTATGTTGATGAGTTCTTCTCTTCTGATAAGTTTTAGCCTGTTGATGAGGTTGTGTTTTCTGACATTGATTTTATGATTCCTGAGTATGTTGAAGAGGCTGGGGTGAATGTCATCGTACCATATTTTGATATTCCCGCTCCTGTAGAAATTTCATACCACAACAAGCCTACTGTAGCTCCATGGTTATATGTTTACTTGGTATTGTTCTCTACGAATTAGATAGGGTTATACCTTATAAGTACAATGCAACTATCATGGAATACAATGTGGAAATTCCAATCGAGCCTTTATCCCATATGGAAAATATTGTTGAGTCCATTCGTGTGACTCAGAGTGGTCGTGTCTTTGCTCCCACCTCTCAAGGAGGTGTTGACCCTAGTAAGAAGGTTGTTGAGACTAATGTTAAACCTAAGAAGGTAGTAGGAGAATCTAGTGGAGCTGCCCTAGAGGAAGATGTTTATGACCTATTAAAAATCATTAAGATGAATGATTATAAGGTTGTGGACCAATTGTTGCAGACTCCATCCAAAATCTCCATTTTAGCCCTATTGATGAACTCTTCTGCTCATCGGGAATCTCTAATAAGAGTGTAGATTATCAGTCATACATTCATCATCTTCAATTGTTTGTGACAAAGGTCTCTTTTTTTACCCTTCACTGCCATACCCATTTTGTATAAGTTTGAATAATTCCATCACAACCATAATGGTTGAATATAACATCCCTTGAATATTTATTCGTATTATAGTATTTCATACAAGGATACCAAAAAATACCATTGTTGTTGATCTGTCACCATTTTTACTATGTTTATGTCACTTATTCGTCGATAATTCAGGTAATTTGTTGTGCTTTATTTCCTATTTCTTTACCGTTTGAGTCAATTTCATGTTTCTTGAGTTATTTCTGCATTTTATGCTTTGGGTAGTTCTTTTTATTTTCCCCAAGTCCAAATTAAAGATCCACTGGATTCAATGTGAAAACATGGTGAAAATCTGAAGTTTCGAGGAAAAGAACTGGTTAAGTCCTGTGGCGCAACACGGGCACCTGTGTCACATAACACGGGCCATGTTACAAAGTCTGGAACATGGAAGGAAAAAGAGAAAATCAGGGGGGCAACACGGGTGACCGTGTCACCTAACACAGGTCGTGTTGCACACCTTGGGACGTGAAAAAAGAAAATAAAAAAACCAGAGGTCCAACATAGGCACCTGTGTTTCCTAACACAGCCCTGTTGTCAAGTTATGTTGATCTTCCTTATTTTTTTGATTTTTTACTATATGTGCCCCGGAGGGGAGTTTTGGGCATTTCTGACCGAGACCAGTGGATTTTCACTATTTAGTAGAATTTCTACTAAGAAAGGAGAGGACTTTTTGGTGAGCAAAGAATTACACGATTCAAGATTAGAGAAGATAAGGTTTTTGGAGAGTGAAATATTTTCATTAGTAGACGCAATTAAAGATAAAAGTTCATCGCAATCCTTGTAATGTCTAATTTTTATATTAAAATTACTTTGAACAATAAGAGTAGCTAAACCCCACAATGCTAGGGGTGTCCCTGATTTGATTCTTTAAACGACTTGGATTTCAAATTTCAGTAATTTATTTGTTTTTCATATTCAATTTAATCGTACAAGGTATTTAATGCTTTCTTTGTCGGACCAATAAGGATCGAATTACAATTAACAATTAGGCTGGATCGTCATTGTTAAGGTTTTTTGTACGACTAAACTATAGTAGATATCATCTAGGACTAGGAATACCTATAGTTACCGATTAAATCTTGATAAAACAAAGAGTTTATTTCATAATAATTCTTTAAGGACTTAGGATTTAGGATGAATGCTTAAAAGTTTTCCCACTGTGGACTTAGGGGAAAATAAACTAAAGATCTAATAAGCAAGTATTTTGAACTTGTTGAAGAAATCAGGATTCAAGGTTGTTACAGGAAAAATCATACACTTTACCCTAACATGTTCCTCATATCTGTCAAAAAGCCAATTTATTATTCTGCTTATTTTTACTTATCCTTAAGTGATAATTTCAAAACAAAACTCCAGTTTAAGTTTTTGTTTAATTGTAACATGAATTGAACTCAATACTTATATGCAGTCCTTGAGATCAGTATTCAGGGAATTTCTCTATTATTACTATAAGAGGAAAAATAGTACACTTGCTATTTTTCCTATTAAGTTTTTGGCGCCATTGCCGAGGACTTCCCAAATATAGAGTTTTAATTTTAGTTCAATTGAAATTTTTTTATTCGTCAACTATAATTTTATTTCAGTTTTATTATTATCATTTTTATTTTGTTGCTACAAATTTGCGTCTAACTTTTGTATGTGAGGAGAACCCTCAACTAATTTTCTTTTTTACGCAGAAATTGAAATAACTTTACGCGTAAGACTTAGACAAGCCAGACTTAGAAGACTGGAATCTGAACCAGAGCATATCTCTGACACTTCGGATTTAGAGTCAGACAAAGAAAGTCTCACTATGGCTTCAGATCCACCACCAGCTAAGAGACTTCTTGGGAACTATGGTGGAGCAAATGCACTGGGTGGTAGATTGACAATTGTAAACCAATCGGTAAATATGCCTAATTTCCAGTTGCATCTGAGCACCATCACTCAACTTGAGATAAGACCTTTCACCGAAAAGTTTAATGAAGATGCCAACAAACATCTACAAAGATTTCTGACTATGAGCACTACTCTCAATATTGTCGACATACTGATGAAGCTAAGAAGTTGTGAATGTTTCTGTTTTCTCTAGCGGAAGATGCTGAAGAGTGGTTTTATTCTCTTCCAGATGGTAGTATCACTTCTTGGGAAGGGATGAAGACTGCTTTCCTAGAAGAATATTTTCCAGCATCTGTGTTTCTGAGAAAAATATATGAGATCCTAAATTTTAAGCAGAAAGAGCGCGAGTCTCTAGGATATGCTTATAAAATATTCAAAAGGATCCTAGTGGCTTTCCTACACACAATATGGATCAAACTAAACATATGAAAATGTTTGTGAACGGTCTTAGAATTAAGACAAAGCAGCTGATAGACATAGAAACTAGTGGCTCATCTAATTTTTCAACAACCACTGGTATAAAGAAGATAATTGAAGCAATCGCTATAAGTGAGCATTTGGAGCTATATGACAGGGTTGCAAGAAAACTATAGGGAGTGATTGATTTGAAGTTGGAAGCCAAGAAACAACTCAGAATTGAAGAAACAGTTGCAGAAGAAGTGGAGAAAAAGCTAAAGGAAATGAAAGTAGGTACTCAACAGATAGCTCAGGTTCAACAGGCACAAAATATGGTTTGTGAAATTTGTAGTGGACCACACATGACTGTACATTGTCTTGCAACTCCATAACAAGTTGAAGAGATCAAATTTTTTAGGCAGAATAATCCTTATACAAATACTTATAATCCAGGGTGGAAGAATCATCCTAATTTCTCCTGGAAAGATCAACAAGGAAATGTCCAAAATCAGCAACAAGCTCTACGGAAGTCAGATGCGGAGGTAACTATTGAAAATATGGCTGCCCATAATTCTCAACTCCAAGAAGAGACAAGGAGCAACAACAAAAACACCACATATTCAATCAAAAATTTGGAAGTTCGAGTGGGACGGATAGCACAACAATTGTCTCTGCAAGCACAAGGCAATCAAAAAAGTCATAAGAATGTTAACGTTGTCACAACAAGAAGTCAGAAGGGGTCAAAAGATGAAGAAGAAAATGTATCAAAGGATGACTATGTAATATAGGTAGATCTGGAAGTGAGAGAAAACAAGAAAAATCCAGAAAAAGTTATACCATCTGTGAAGCCAACTCAAGAAAATAGTGCAAAGAAGACTAAACCAGTGATTAAGTTGCAATATCCCTCTCTAGTAGCAAAGAAGGACCCAAAAGTGAAAGATTTTGAGAAATTTGTCACAGTGTTCAAAAAGTTAGAGATTAACATGCCTTTATTTGAAGCTCTAGAGAAATTGCTTATGTACCAAAAATTCATGAAGGAGGCACTGTCTAAAAAGAGACCACTAGGAGATGGATCAGTACCCGGTGATGAGAAATCATGTGTAATCTCGCCAGAGAGGAGAATCCCACCCAAGCAGAAGGATCATGGATCAGTTGCAATACTGCACACTATAAAAGACAGAACATTCAAGAAGGTTCTGATTGATTCAGGTGCTAGTGTGAGTTTAATGTCATTATCTATCTTTAAAAAGCTTGGTATTGAAAAGGTTAGTGAGATATGGACAAAGTTAAAATTTGTTGATCACACCATCAATGATGAATATGGGGTAGCTAAAGATGTACTAGTGGAAATTGGAAATTTTGTCTTTCCAGTTGATTTTTAGATCATGGACATTCTTGGAGATGAAGAGACTCCTATCATTCTTGGTTGACCATTTTTTCTTACTAGCTGATGCAACTTTGATATAGAGAAAGGTACTTTGACGTTAAAATTATTTGATGAGGAGATAAATTTGAAAGTGTTGGAGTTCAAGAAGAAAGGTACAGGTGGAAATAATCAATCTTCAGTTGGTATGACCAAACTAGCAGAAGGAAGCAAAATTTCAAAATCACTCCTACAAAAAGTCTCAAGCATAATATCTCAGGTGGCATCATCCCAAGCATCTATCAAAATTCCTAAGTTCATTCAAGAAGTCAAGAAGAGAAAGAAAAAGGAACATCAAGGTGAGGAGTTGAAAGTTGGGAGTTACTTGAAGCACAAAGTGGTTCATGCTTTTGAGCTAGATGGGTTCTTGGTTGCAGAAAGGACAAGCAACAAGGTTTGGAAAAGGAAGTACCCCCTATAACAATGGGGAGTGTTCTATCGGGAAATGCGATGTTAAACGAAGCGCTACGTGGGAGACAACCTATGTTTTTAATGATTAAGTTTTCTTTTGTTGGTTGTTTTATTTTATCTGCAAATAATAAACAAGGTTGTACAGGTGCAAGCTATGATGCGGCAGTTGGTTTTGCATTACCTTCCTCCCCTGTATGGCACAATGAGTTGCCCCTCTCTATCTTGTTCTAGAACATTGGGGACAATGTTTAGTTCAAGTGTGGGGGGATTTATTTGCTTTTGATTTTGTTAGTTTTGTTGAATTTTATTTCGTTTTCCTTTTTTATATTTGTATCTTTTTATTATTGGTGTTAGTTTGCTTCATGTACTACAGGTTCTTAGATTTGTTGTCAAGATAAGGGATGGAAATTAGTGATAGTGGATGAAGAGATCACTCCACTTACTGTGCTTGTTGTTGGAAGACCCCAAAAGTTGATACTGCTGAATAAATGATCAGACGCAACTATCAAGAGCCAATCGACCAAGGAATCCTGTATATCCGAAGCTGAATGGAAAGTTAGATTACACTAGAGGCACTATTGGAAGATGTCAGCTTTACCCTACATGGTGAGAGTAGAAAAGGCCAAACACATTTTGATTATCATGAGAGCTAAGTTAGGATGTCTCTACCACTCAGAGTTTGCATGCATTTAATTGGAATATCACTGCATAATGACACACACTGAGGCACGTTGTTTCTTTTTAGCTCTGAGTCTTTCTAGCCACCCCGTTTCAATTGTTATCCCTTGTTAGCCCCATTAAGCCTTTATCCTTTTTCTTGTGTATTACCGCATCTGTTTAACCCATAGCCAAAGTATTTCCACTACCCTGCTCAGTTAAGCTTGAAGCTGTAAAAAGTTCTAAGTTTGGGGTTGTGACACTTATAATAAACTAGGAAAGTGAACCAAGAAAGAAAAAAAAGGAATTGAAAAATAGCATGAAAAAAAAGAGAATGAAGAAAAATAGCGCACTTACCTTAAAGATGAGACTCGATTTAAAAAGCAAAGATACACACTCAAAGAAAATATTTGATTAGAAACGGAGAAGTCAAACTAAAAAAGGTGTCTGAAATACCCATGTGATGATTATTGAAAATTAACACAGTGAAAATAACGACAACACTGACGCTGAGCCCCAAACCATTTATTTTCCCATTTATTTTATCCCATCTTAACCTAAGCCCTGTTACAACCCAAAAGACCTCAAAAGTGTGTGTTGTGTGTGTGAAATGAAAAGAGAATTAATTCAAGCTTAGGAGTTGATATTGAATAATTTGAAATGTGAGTGAAAACACTTTAACCCTGAGAGACTTGGTGAGAGTGTGATATAAGCTGAAAGGTGAAGTAGTGCTTTGATGAGGAAGTGTGGCATAATATTCGATTTGGGAAAGTAGAAAACTCAGAAGGAAAAGCGAAAGTAAGTTGCGAAAGATCTCAGCAGTATTGTGGTAAGTTGAAAGTTGAGGTATTTGGGGGGGGGGGGGTGGTGGCTGCTTTGTTGTCCTAAATATTGCTTGAGGATAAGCAACAAGCTAAGTTTGGGGTTGTGATCGGTCACCATTTTTACTATGTTTATGTCACTTGTTTGACAATAATCCAGGCAACCTGTTGTGCTTTGTTTTCTATTTCATTACTATTTGAGTCAATTTCATGTTTCTTAAGTTATTTCCGCATTTTATACTTGGGTAGTTATTTTTATTGTCCTCTGGTCCAAGTTAAAGATCCACCGGATTTGGTGTGAAAAGTGGCGAAAATCCAAAGTTTCGAGGAAAAGAACCAGTGAAGTCCCGTGGCGCAACACGAGCGCCCGTGTCGCATAACACAGACCATGTCACAAAGTCTGGAACATGGAAGGAAATAAAGTAAATCAGGGGGCAACACAGGTGACTGTGTCACCTGAAACAAGCCGTGTTACACCATGTGATGTGAAAAAAGAATATAAAAAAACCAGAGGTCCAAGTTGGGAACCTGTGTTGCCTAACACGGGTCATATTGGCCGGTGACGCTAATTTTTCTTGCTTTCTTGATTGTTTACTATGTGGGGCCCAGATGGGCATTTTGGGCATTTCCAACCGAGACCAATGGATTTTTACTATTTAGAAGAGTTTCTACGAAGAAAGGAGGGGACTTTTTGGCGAGCAAAGAATTACATGAATCAAGATTAGAGAAGACAAAGGTTTTTGGAGAGAGGAAGATTTTCATGAGTGGATGCAATTGAAGATCAAAGTTCATCTTAATCCTTGTAATGTCAAATTTTTATATTGAAATTACTTTGAACAATATGAGTAGTTAAACCCCCCAATACTAGGGGGTGTCTCTGATTTGATTCTATAAACGACCATGATTTCGAATTTCAGTAATTTATTTGTTTGTCATATTTAATTTAATCGTATAAGGTTTTTAATGCTTTCTTTGTCATACCAACAAGGATCAAATTACGGTTAACAATTAGGCTGGACCGCCGTTGTTAAGGTTTTTTTGTGCGATTAAACTATAGTAGATATCACCTAGGACTAGGGATACTCTATAGTTACCGGTTAAATCTTGATAAAACAAAGGGTTAATTTCATCATAATTCTCTAAGGACTTAGGATGAATGCTCAAAGATTTTCTCACTAAGGACTTAGGGGAAAATAAATTTAAGATCTAGTAATTGAATATTTTGAACTTTTTGAAGAAATCAGAATTCAAGATTGTAACAGGACAAATTATACACTTTACCCTAGCATGTTTCTCATATATTTCAAAAAGTCAATTCATTATTTTGCTTATTTTTACTTATCTGTAAGTGATATTTTCCAAACAAAACCTCAGTTTAAGTTTTTGTTTAATTGAACCACGAATTGATCTTGATGCTTATACGCAGTACTTGAGATCAAAATTTGGGGGATTTCTCTTTTATTACTACAAGAGGCAAAATAGTACAGTTGTTATTTTTCCAATCAGTTGTCATGAAGGGTTTTTTCTACGAAATCAAGAAATTATTTCAATTCATTCTCATACTCGCT
Source organism: Vicia faba (assembly GCA_948472305.1). Classification (NCBI taxonomy): domain Eukaryota; kingdom Viridiplantae; phylum Streptophyta; class Magnoliopsida; order Fabales; family Fabaceae; genus Vicia; species Vicia faba. The sequence continues at coordinate 88,138 of CATIWC010001200.1, read as the reverse complement.
ACTTAATCTATTGGCTTTCATCCAACTACGATCCATAATCACATAAAGCATATGAAAATAAAATAAAAAATAACATAGAAATAAAGCTTCTCAACAACAACAACAACAAGAACAACAATAATGGAGAACAACAAGAACATACCGATGAGCTCCTTGGAGAAAAAGTGTTCTTTCGTTGGCTAAGCTCCTTAGAATATAAGTGTTCTTTCGTTGGCTAAGCTCTTTGGAGTAGATGGACAAGAGGCGGAAGCAAACGTATATAAAACTTTATCTCGACTAAACTAAAAAGTCGAGGTAGAATAACCGACGTAAAATATATAAAAAAAAAAGATGCGCCTTTTTGTTTGCCAAAAGAATAAAAAGTTAGAAATTTTTTATCTCGGTTTTAGAAACAACTGAGAAACATATCCAATGTAAAATTTTTAAAACATAATAGCGTCTTTTTGATTTCATATAAAGCACTAAATAACTGGAGAAGAGAATCAAACGTCAAATCCTGAGCATTTATTTATGTCGGTTTTATTAAAAGTCGAGAAAATAAGATTTACTATTATTTTTTAAATAAAACAAAGCGCTCCGTTCACATGTACCCACGATTTTATTTCATTCGTTGTGAAAGCTTTATCATAAAAAGCGTTATTTGTTCTAGTGTGAGATTTACCATGAAAGACTTTGGAAGATCTCATTCTCACTGTTGGATGTGGATTCCTCATCGTCCTCTCCGTTTGCATTTCTCGACCTTCATTGTTGTTTGTATTTCTCCCGTATGATTCTTCTTCTACTAATTTCTTGTGATTTATTGATTTTAATTTGAAATTTGTTAGGTTTTTATACATTTCTCCGATTTTCTAGGTTTACTACACAATCGACCATGCTCATAATCCTTTGTGGTAAGTTGTTGAAGATCATTTGAATTTATAACACATTTTAACTTTAAATCCTATATCTTCCATATTATTGATAACTTTGAGGTTTGTATAATCTAGATTCTAGCATCTAGGTTTTGTGCTTCTGTTTTTAAAGTAAATTAGATAACTTATTGTAGTTTTGTTTTGTACAAGCTACTGTTATATGTTTATAGTGTTCAGTACCTTCAAACAAAATAAATGGGATCTTATGACACTTTAGGAGGCTGTAGATTATGCCCCTTTTATTGTTCTATGTTTAGTAGTTTTAATTGTCCCTGCACAATAACTTATATCATTTAACATTTTTCTATTGGGCTGAAATTTAGTAAAGATGATAATTTTTATTTCCTGAATATCTCTTATATATATATATGAAGATGATAATTTATGATTATGACCAATAGTTCATTATGAAGAACGTGCTTATTTTTTTGGTACAGTCATGTGAATATGTTTAATTCATGATTTTTACGAGAAGTTGTCACTATATTTAAAAGCTACATAGAACATGAAGTTGACGTACTAGTGTATTTCATTATCGTTTATAGAAGCGTGTAATAACTAATTATGTAAAATGGTTATATAAGCTTAGCATTCTCCAGTGTGTAAATAGGAAATTTTTCTTGTTTTTCATTTAAGCATTTCCCTATAGTATATGTTTAATGAAATTCTTGAAAATTTTATTTTAAATATTATTTTGATTGCGAATGATTGACATTATGAAATTTTATTATTTTTGTTGTGTAATTTTTTAAATTATCATATAAAATTTATTATAATACATTTATATTAAATTTATAAATATTTACAACAATACTACAAAAAGTCCTTGTAACATTGGACGCGAAAAATGTTTTATCTCGGTTTCAGAAGCGACGTAAATAAGATTGTCATAAAAAATATGGACTTAGCACCTCGGTTTTTGAAACACCGAGGAATATTGTAATTGCGCACGAATTCAAACTCCATCAGCTACATATTTATTATTTACAATAATAATGTCTCGTGTATCTCGGTTTATCAATAGAATCGAGGGGTAAATTATTTGTATTTTTTTATAAAATTAAACTAGTTACATTGCTTATCCAGAAAATTAATAAAATAATTTGTTTACAAAATACAATGTTTATCCAGAATATTAAACGGATTATATTATTTACACAAAATATCAAAATAAAAATTAAATTATCCATGAAGATCATAGGTTGGATCTTCAGAATTTTTTTTATTAATAACCATGTATTAAAAAAATATTTCGCAAATAACCGGGTTTCGGAAAAAATTACGCAAATAACCATGTTTGAGATGGCTCCACAAAGGAGGAGCCATCTCATTTGGCGCATGCACCTAGGGTTTTGCCCTAGGCGCCATCTCACTTGGCGCCTCCCTTGGCTTTTAGCCAAGTGAGATGGCGCATGCTCCTTAAAAAGGAGAGGAGGTGCCATCTCACTTGGCGCCTAGGGCAAAATTAGGGTTTTTTGCTGTTTTATAAATAATTCGTCCGTTTCTTTGAAATTTCTCACACTTTCTCGCACTGTATTTTTATTTTGTACTCCCTTATTTACGTAATGACGTCGCCTATGATTTTTAGCAGAGATGGTCACGTTATATTCTCCGCCACGAAACCTGCGATGAAAATGAAATTCTGGCACATTCACTCCATGGAGCGTCTGAAGCGGGAGTTGATGCGGTGGCTAGATGGAGACATCGCCGAGGGGGAAAAAATTCGAAGGATCCAGCGAAAACGAACAACAACCTCGCATGCGACAGGAAGACCTAATGTGTGGTTGGAGGAAGTCAAAACAGACAGTGATGTAATGCTGATGATGCATGGGTCAGATGAAATTGTGTTAACAGTTGTAATTTCCTAGATTGAATATCGTTAATCATTGTTGTACGCGAAAACCCTAATGTAATTTCCTATATTGAATTTCTTAAATTGTGTGAACAGTTTTATTAACGGAAAACCCATAATGTTTACAACACAAATATTGAAAAGATTTATTGTATTACAAAATTTATGTGGTCGAGCCAGACGCCCGATTCAGACAGTTTTTGCGATTGTGTCCGACCTGACGGCATAAACCACACTTTCTTTCCAACCTATCAAGATCGTCCATTTCTGTTGTTATGCGCCTGCTTTTGGGACGACCCTTCTTGTTCCTTCGCATTTGGTCATTGTGCCAAACTATATCACCGTTGTATTCAGGCCAATAGTCCGGTTTTGCCACCAAAGGAAAGTTGTTGTTGTAAACAGTGAGCAACGTTTCAGATTTATAAACGTTTGAGAGCAGTTGAAGCGCGTCTTGATGGGTATGCGCACAAGCGGCAATGACATGAGAGCAAGGCATACGAAAAGCTTGAAACCTGCCACAATCGCACCATTGAGAAGGTAAAATGACCCTGTATTCTTGTCTTGCCAGGCCTTCATTGTGGTCAATTGTCTCTTTCACAATGAAGTTGTGGCTATGGCGGTCAAACCGTGTAACCATGTGAGTGTTGGCTTTAGTACTTTCAGCCTTAATGTATTTCATACAGCTTTCACTCCATAGTTGTCCTGATTGCAAGACCGCATACCACATTTCACCTCTTTTGGCAAATAACGCAACCATCCTAAAATACGTGGATTTCACCAAGGCAGTGATGGGGAGGTTTCGTATGCCCTTGAATACCCCATTCATTGATTCAATAAGATTTGTTGTCATATGCCCCCATCTTTGGCCATTATCGTATGACCTAGTCCACTTTTCGACCGGTATATTGTCTATCCACGTACCGGCTTCTGGGTTAGACAAACGGATCTCGTTGCGGTAATATTTGAATGTGGGCTGTGTCAGTGCGTATCCCGCATTCATCACCGCTTTCCTCAATGTTTTGTCCTTGACCTCCCTCGAGAAATTCTGGACGATATGCCTGACGCAATAGACATGCGTAGAAGGAGGGTTATGCCAACCATTTGCCGGATTATTATAGGCACTTTCAATGGAGGCATGTCTGTCCGAGATCAAACAGAGATCTGGTTGAGGAGCCACGTGTGTACGAAGATTTTTCAGGAAAAAGCTCCAAGCACCACCAGTCTCCCCCTCGACAAGGGCAAGCGCAACGGGGAAAATGTTATTGTTGCCATCTTGTGCAACTGCCATCAAAAGCGTGCCTTTGTACTTCCCATACAACCAAGTCCCGTCTATTTGTAGAATTGGTTTGCATGATGCAAACCCTGTGATGCATGGTTGAAATGCCCAAAAGACGCGACTGAATATTCCGTTGCCATGTAGTAGACTACCATCCTGGGCGTACGTTGGCAATGTTTCCAGAACATAAACACTACCTGGAGAATATGTTTTGAGTGCATTTAGGTAGCGGGGAAGTTCTCGGTATGACTCCTCCCAGTTTCCGTACACCCTTTCAATCGCCTTAGTCTTTGCTAACCACGCCTTACGGTAAGACGGAGTGTAGTTAAAAACCGTGGTGATGTGGGAGATGATTGTTTTCACCTTCAAAGAAGGGTCGTTGCTGACCAGGGGTAGGATTTCTTGACAGATTAGATCATGGTTGAGTTTTCGGTGGTCTTGTGATTGAGTGGAACTTACACAAGTATGGGTAGTCATGGAACCTATGACCCAGCAGTCACCCCTTAGTCTGTATGAAGCGGTCAGCTTGAACATGCAGTCAGGGTGGACACACTTGATCTTGTACCTTTCCGGGTTTACACGATCCACCTTATAATCAACCGAGTTGAGCATGTGAAATTTTTTGATGGCCCTTATGCATTCCTCTCTATTACGAAACTTGTCCTTCTCTTTTAAATTTTCATCCGATTGCATATACGGTTGGAAAAACAAGTCCGTAGAAGGTTCATCTCCGCCCATGTTGAAGTTTGTCATGTGCGTAGGTGGTGTGTAGATTTTGTCGGTAGGAATACTTGGGATGCCATCATCGTCAGAATCGTCGTTCACCATTTCATCGAACTCTAACTCGTTATCTTCTTCTTCATCATCAACTGCATCCACCTCATCTTGCTCATTCTCCAAAGGATCAACCTCCTGTGTCACCGGAGGCTCTACCTCTTGTGTCACCGGAGGCTCTTGAAACAGAACGTACAACTCAATAGAGTCGTTTCCAGAATAGACATGGCTGGAAATCATGTTCTGGAAATCCTCGTCATCTTGAATTGCAACCTTATAAAAAATAACTTGGTTGTTTCCAAAAAAGACTGGACTCTGATAAAATATCTGGGAGACCGGGCCTCGTTCAAGTTTGGCCTCCAATATTTTCTTAAAGTACGAGAAATTTGCTTTCCCGTTTAAGAGAAATCGGACATTGTCGGTGTTTCTAAACAAAAACCCAACTGTGGGACACATGTATGTCTCACCGTTGAAATGTGCTTTGACAACAAATTATGGTGAAGAGGCCATTGTGTAGAATTGTTTTAGGTATGAAGGTGGGAATGTTTTGGGTTTATTGATTATATGAAGGTATGAATGCTGGAATGTTTGAAGGTTAGATGACTGATTCGAAGGTTGGAAAATTTTACAGTTTATGTGAATGAATGTTATGTTCAACGTAAGGCAAAAAATTTCAATTAAGTAAGTGATGCAACCCCCCAAAGCTGCCAATAATATTACATGCATGGGCTTATGCAGCCACCTAGCCTGCCACCCATCAACTCCAATGGCCTTGCATGCAACAGAGAAAGGAATCCCAAAGGCTGTCACGTAGCCTGAGCCAATGCTGTAAAACGTGACACCTCTTATTCGCCAAATGGGGTGGCGATACCATTAATTTTTGTATTATTTCGCCAAGTGAGATGGCGCCTCCCTTACTGTCCAATCGTGATACATGCATGGGCTTATGCTGCCACCTAGCCTGGCCCTATTCTACACACATAAATGTTTTGTGTAAGCCTGCCACCCATCAACTCCAATGGCCTTGCATGCAACAGAGAAAGGAATCCCAAAGGCTGTCACGTAGCCTGAGCCAATGCTGTAAAACGTGACACCTCTTATTCGCCAAATGGGGTGGCGACACCATTAATTTTTGTACTATTTCGCCAAGTGAGATGGCGCCTCCCTTACTGTCCAATCGTGATACATGCACAGGCTTATGCTGCCACCTAGCCTGGCCCTATTCTACACACATAAATGTTTTGTGTAAGCCTGCCACCCATCAACTCCAATGGCCTTGCATGCAACAGAGAAAGGAATCCCAAAGGCTGTCACGTAGCCTGGGCCAATGCTGTAAAACGTGACACCTCTTATTCGCCAAATGGGGTGGCGACACCATTCATTTTTGTACTATTTTGCCAAGTGAGATGGCGCCTCCCTTACTGTCCAATCGTGATACATGCATGGGCTTATGCTGCCACCTAGCCTGGCCCTATTCTACACACATAAATGTTTTGTGTAAGCCTGCCACCCATCAACTCCAATGGCCTTGCATGCAACAGAGAAAGGAATCCCAAAGGCTGTCACGTAGCCTGAGCCAATGCTGTAAAACGTGACACCTCTTATTCGCCAAATGGGGTGGCGACACCATTCATTTTTGTACTATTTCGCCAAGTGAGATGGCGCCTCCCTTACTGTCCAATCGTGATACATGCATGGGCTTATGCTGCCACCTAGCCTGCAAGAGTGACACCTTACATTTTTTGTAAATGCATGCATGCATATGTGTAACACCCTAAGCATGCAAATGTGACACATCGCAGGCATGCAACCACTACATCACACTTATTTGACTATAAATACATACCTTATGAAACATCTCTCACACCCACACAACTCTCACTCTCTGCTACGAAATATTTCTTAAGTCTATCAAACTCTCTATTTCTTCCTAAGTCTTTCATTCTCTCAAGCGTTCTGAACAATGGCCCTTCTAACAATGGGAGATACTCACAGAGGCACAAGGGAAAACATTGCTGCATTTGTAAGTCTCTTCTTTGGTTATACATTTTTCATACTTCAAATAACGTGTTGTTCATCTTAATTAATCTTACTCTTGTTTAATTATGATCTCAGGATACACAAAGATTCAGAATCCGTTCGCACAAATACCTTGCTCCCGACCCATTTATCGTCCCTTATCTGGAATATGCAGGTTTTGGACACGTGATAAAGATCTCCAACTGCACCATTGACTCCAAATTCATTCTTGCAATGTTGGAGAGGTGGAGACCGGAGACCCATACATTTCACCTACCAATAGGTGAATGTACCATCACTCTCGAAGATGTGTACATGCTACTGGGCCTCCCTATTGACGGTAAGGCGGTGAACGGGTCGGTTCAACAACCGAACTCACAGTGTGAAGAACTGTTGGGTAGGGACATGGTAGAAGGTGGTGGAGCAAGAGGGCAGGGAATACTACTCACTGACCTGAAACGGCATTATGCAAGTATGGAATTAAATGAAAATTCCTCAGAGAATGACCGAGTAGTAAAAGCCCGAACGTATATTATGATACTTTTTGGTACATTTTTATTTCCCGAAAGTACGGGAAATAGTGTAAATTTCATTTACTTATATTTACTAACAAATTTTGATAAAACTAGAAAATTTAGTTGGGGTTCTGCAGTATTAGCCCACCTGTACAGTTCCTTGTGCAAAAACGCAGTCAAGGAAAAATGTACATTTTATGGGTGCGCATTTTTACTACAAGCCTGGGGTTGGTGGAGGATGGAGTCCTTAAACCCCATCAACAACAACACTTTTGGTTTCCCTTACGCAACAAAGTAAGTCATTAAGTTATAACATTTATAACTATTCATCTCTTTCCAAAATATATGCTAAAAATAACATGTTTCTCATTTCCTTTAGGTACTGCGTGAGGGGTATGGATTACGGCAAGAATCCCAGATTCAATGTCGCACTCTACCGGAATCTGTTGGATCACTTAGGCCCAGATGACGTACGTCGTAGCTTTTAACTTTTGTTCCTTTTAATTATCTATACATTACTTTTGCGCTTACATGATTTAAATTTTATCGCAGTTCGTCTGGAGACCATATTTGGGTTTGGACCATTCTCCAAATCCAGAGGATGCAACAACTTGGACTGCAAAGACTGCACTCATTCGGTTCAACATTGTGGAGATGCACCACAGCGACCGTGTGAAGATGCAGTTCGGAATGATCCAGAAGATACCAAGTGATCCAACAGATTTATCCCCCTGGCATCTAAAAAGGGTCGACGCCCAGTGGAATCTTACCAACTGGAAAGACTTTGCTCCAGAATGGTGTAAAATGTGGCAAAGGCGTCACCGCTACATCTTGCAATCCCCGGTTTTCCTTACTCAAGGTAACATGCGACACACCGATCAATATATGTCGTGGTACAGGTCGGTTAGTAACCCAGATATGCATGTGTCTCGTCCGATGTACTTGGTTGACCCACGCACACAATGGGCACAACCCTCGATTCCCCACCAACAAACCCAAAATCCATCAACCTCAAACCAACCCCCAAGAAGAAACATACCAACAAACACACAACCACATTCCCCACCACAACACAACTACAACCAAATGCCGTACTACCAACCACAATCACCGCCAAACTACCAATACCCGGAAATGCCTCAAACCCAACCACAATACCAACCCCAATACCAGCAAACCCACATACCCCATACACAATTTCAATCTTCCACATATCCCAATATGGCGCCCTCAACATCCAGCCTTAGCCCTGATATGGGAATGTCAGAAGATTATGACCAACCCGACCAAACCTACCATCAACCACCATATCACCAAACAACCCAACATCCACAATACCAAACACCCCAAGATCCATTTCCTTTCTACCCCCCATACTCAGACGACCAATGCTACCGACCAACCATGGAACCCCACCCACCGCCAACACGACCAAACTTCGAGGGTATGGGTAACCGACTGTACCAGAGCGGATCTTCGAGATATGGAGATCTTACCGATTTTATGGATTCGGATCGCATTGACTTCGCTGGGCCATCGACCTTGCCGCAGCAGGAAACGAGACGGCACCCAGCAAGAGAAAGGCGGGGACGGGGATGCGGAACTGGGGGTCATTACCGGGTTCCTGGGGATCACTGATGTATCTTTTTTTTTCCCAGTATTTTTTTGTATCTATTTTTTTACTGTTCTTTAAATGTAAAACAGTTGAATGTAATTATTTTTTTAAAATAAAAAATCCATTTTGTTTATCTCTGTCTAATACGCAACGCGCAGGAAAGAAAAAAAAAATTTTTTTGACCTAATTTTGTACATAGGCGCCATCTCACTTGGCTTAGGGCTTGCCCTTTGCCCTTAGGCGCCAAGTGAGATGGCGCCTCCCTTAAAAAAATAGGAGGATGCGCCAAATGAGATGGCTCCTCCTTTGTGGAGCCATCTCAAACATGGTTATTTGCGTAATTTTTTCCGAAACCCGGTTATTTGCGAAATATTTTTTTAATACATGGTTATTAATAAAAAAAATTCTGGATCTTCACATCCTTGATATCCTGGGAAGATCAAATGCTGAAAAGTAATATATTTTCTACGGTTTTTCCTTGCATTTGCCTCTGATATAAACAAAAAAAAAGGTTAGATAAATAAATATTTAAGTACACAAACCTTAAACCCGGATAATTTTATGCTCTTGCAATCAATCATATAGAACTGTTCATGACAAAGACTCTTGCATATCTTAAAGAGAAGGATAATTGCAAGTGTTTCATTTTCAATTTTTGATATTCAGAATACTTTTATAATGGAAGTTAACATAGGTTTCACGCAGATCACTAATGGCAGTGTCTTGAGCGTTGATAGTCATGAAATATACGGCAGTAATTTGATTAAGGACGGTGACAAATATCTTCAACCTTAACGCTAAAATATCCTCTCAATTTTTATGAACACTGAAGTGCAAGATATTTTTATTTTTTGAAGTTATATTGTTTACAAAGAATATTAAAACACAATATTACAACAAATTGTCACTTCTGATTTAGTGAAATTAACAAAAGCATATCTTTTATTCAGTCAAGTTCTGTAAATTAATAGTAAATAACACACAATCATCAATCATCATTATTTTTAGTGAAGGGTATGAACACTGAACGTTCTAGAGAAGGAAGACAAAATCAAAGGAGAAAGTGTTTTCAACCAATTTGGATCTTTGGTGGAATCCAAATTTTGTTGCATACTTTTATGTTACAAATTTAAAAAACACTCCATAACTTATCCAACTTCGGATAAGTTATTTTATTTTCTGCACTTGCAATCCATCTCAGATATTCTAGATCAAAAGTTTTCATGACAATAGACAATGGTAAATATCAAGTGGAACTACGTATTAGTTAGAATTAGGGTAAAATATGTTTAACAAAGTTATTTATAGTAAAATCTGATAACTTTATCCCTCTATTTATCATAAAACCGAGGTATAAAATCTTCAAATTATAGCTATTACCTCGTTTTTTTTTTAAATCGAGGTGAAAAATATTTTTTTTTTGGAATTTACATTGTTTACACACAATATTAAAATAAATGGTTTAAAATAAATCTTTGCTCTTTTGAATGAATTTCTTTGCTGATATCCATCATTCGATTAGTTAAGCTCCCTTTATTTCATCGTGTAAATTTTTAAAAGAGAAGGGAGCTTCCTACATTGTCCCCTTGAATCAAGAATGATTTTTCTGCACTTGTAATCTATAAATGAGTAAAAATACAAAAACAACACCACCACCACCAACAACATCAACACTATTATGTGAGATAGATTGTAGTGGTAGAAAAAATCTTTTGTTCTATAAGAACATTGAAGGTTTTTTGTCTTGCAATCCATCCCAAAGAATGATGCTTGCGAGTTTGAGACGACTACAAATAAGTAAGGATTATGATAAAATCTTTTTGCTTTTATTGTGAAAGTTGTTTAATTAATCCCTCGATTATATCAAAAAAACCAAAAGATTAGTTGATTTAGTATGCAATTATAATCAATATAAAACATAAACTGTAAAATTTTGGACTCAAAGCGCGTCCATATCAGTTTTACCCGTCATATATATTAGAAACTGAGATAAATTATTAATTTTATAATTAAAAAATATAAAACATGACGGACCTAAGCTTAATATCTTATTGTTTTTCTTGATGACGTGAAAGCTTTATTATAAAATACGTTATTTATAGTAGTGCAAGGTTAATAAAATAAATTGATTTTATACGGTGAAAAATCGTTGTTATAACCATGAAGCAATTGTAGTCAATGAGAGTCTATTAGAACGAATTTACAATATGCAACGGCAATGAACCGTTGTGATATCTCCTAGCACACCGTTCCCTCAAATATACCAAACACAACGGTTTTAAATTGAGAACGGAAAGAAGTTGTTGTTGCTGGGAGCTTTAAAGACCGTTCTCTAAAAGAATTTAAAACAACGGATATCTCCAAGTCGTAGTCGTTTGGTATAAAATCCGTTGCGGAAGTCTAAGGAAACACTTCAGTTTAGTCCGACCTGAAAAACGTTCTTATAGACTAAGGCAACGGGTTTTTAGAATTTAGCAACAGTTTTTTTTTGTTTCCGTAGTATGAAAATTTTGTAGTGTAGGGACATTGATCCCATGAACGAGAATAATTCTGAAATATAAAACTGCATTTCTGTTAAGATTGTTTGGATGTGTAGTTCTATGCCATATTATATTCCTTCTTTTACCATTTTTATTAAGAATATTTATATGCTTGGTCTTGTTTATTTTAAATAAAAAAAAACTTATAAATTGTTGGCTTAATAAGTAGGTTGAGCCTTTTGTCAATTCATTTAATTATTGAAAACTGAACCTTTAATTTTTAACAATGGTCCTAACATGTAGGATTTTAGGAAGGGTGCATATGTAGGTTCTCCCTTTCTTCATAATTGTTAATGATAGGATCTATTGGTAGATACCAAATACATATATTCAATTATTCATGTTATACTATTTAGATAAATTTCACCTACTTATATATTAGAGTCTATGAAGTTACTTGCAGAAAGAGCTTATACTGACTATGAAAGTGTATTCGAAGAACATTGTGTGTGCAAGCATATGCAATGAGAGGCTACTAAAGAAGCTGCAGAAGCAACTGCAGTTGAAGCCGTGGTATTAGGCTTTTCAAACGATGTTATTGAAGCAGTAACTGGTGCAACAACAACATCAACACCAACTACCAATGTTACTGCATGCAGCTGAGCATTCTGAGTCCTAAAGAGTTAAGAAAATGATCGAATTTTTTTTCCAAGTAGCATAGTAACAGATTTAGCAAAATACCATTTCTCATCAAGTTTTGACTGGAAATGAACTTCGTAGGAAGTGATTGATGAAGTAAAAGTAAATCCTGCAGATGAAGCATTATAATGGTATTGATTTATATACACTTTAGATTGAATTGATCTGTTTTATGGTTATATTTATGATCATCTAGTTTATAGTAAGTTAAGTACCTTTGTTTCACTACTTTCATTTGGCGAAATCTGAGGATAAAGCCTGTTAGATAACTTCTCAAACAACTTGCATTAGTAGTTCAGAACCAATAAATAAAAAATAACATGGATACAAAGACAATATTAAATGCATGGTTTCTAATTTTTGGCGGAACTTCAAAGAAAATGCTCTCACAGAATCCTTAGAGGCAGTGAAACCTTTGGTATTAAACTGATCAAAATGGCATAAAAGTTGCAGGATGTCGTGGTATTAGTGTTAAACAGTGCTTTGGATAGTTCAGTGGCAGAAGACTCCATGATTTAACAAGAAACTCCATAGACTATGTTGGCGTTTCAGGCAGCACACAAGATGATGCAAGCACATTCTTATTGGCTTATGAGCAATTTCAAATTTCTGTTATCCATTAAAAGTCTTTCACAATCTACGATAATGATGATTGGGTCTAGAAATTTCTGATGCCCAAGGTAAACGGTCTTTTTTCTAAAATCAAGTTGGTGAAAACATGTATTAGGTTCACATAAAGGACACACTCTATGTCCTTTAACACTGTATCCAGCCAAATAATCATATGCAAGAAAGTCGTTGATTGTGCAAAATAACATTGCATACATCTTAAACTTTTTACCAGAATATGCATCATCAACGTCAATGTCTTTCTCCCACAAAAGTCTTAAATCTTCAATTAATGGACTTAGATAAACATTTATGTCGTCTCCAAGTTGTTTTGGTCCGATAATCATCATACTTAACAACATCTATGTGCGCTTCATGCACAACCAAAGAGATAAGTTGTAAATCGTGAGAAGAACAAGCCACGAAGAATGATTAGTACTCAAATTACCAAAGGGATTTCATTCCATCTGTGGTAATACCAAGTCTAAGGTTTCTTGGCTCAAACCCAAAATCCAAAAATAACGAATCAATTTTCTTCCATTGCAAAGAATCCGCCACATGGCAAACGTTTCCAATATATTTTCCTTCATTTGCATGTTATCTAATATTCTTTACATCATTTGCATTATCAAAAAAATCTTTTTGAACCTTGAAATTAGTGGCAAGTACCATAATACTTTAGCAGGAGGTTTCTTTTTGCTATAATTGTCATTGTCATCATCATTGTTGTCCTTAAACTTGTAGCGCGACTCACCATATTCTGGATTGATCCAATTTTTTATACTTTTCTTGTACAATATTCAATCATTTGGGCATGCATGTATTTTGATATACTCTAAATCCATTGGACACAATATCTTCTCGGTCTCATAATAATGATTTGAAAAATTGTTATCTTCTGATAGTATTTTTCCCAACAAATCAAGCAATTTCGTGGAACTTTTATCTGACCACCCACTTTTTGCCTTCAAATTAAACAATTTTAACAATGCATACAATCGTGTAAAACTTGTGTACCCATTATCACTACATGTGTCATAAATATGGATTTTCATAAAAGATAACTCTCCAATATCACATGTCATATCTTCTAGTCGATCATCCATATCTTCATCTACTTCATGCATTTGTTATGTTGCATTTCAATTTTTATCCACTTCTCTATGCCACATCCATGTTGTATAATTTTGACATATTCCTTCACATCATAGGTGATGTAATTAATCTATTCCTTTGACCGTTTTTTTGTTGATATTTTTGCAATTAACACAAGGAAAATAAAAGAGACCATTATTATCAGGAAGATTTTGTTCCAAGAATTCAAGGAATTCAAGAACTCATATCTCATACACCACATCTAATATATTAGATTTCACCCAACTACGATTTATAACAAATTCTTAAATTTTATACCAAAAGACTAATGTGAATGGCACACTAATGCTACACATACAACATACTAATATGGTTATATGCATACTAATCTTATCCATCACAAAAATATAAAACCAAAATCTAAAACATATTCATAACTATATTCATGACACCAATCAACAACCCAACAATTTCATTTGGAAAACCAAAAACTAAAGCATATTCATAACCATATGTCTTTCTTCATTTGCAATAGTTATAACAACAAAACGAAAACAACAAAAACATCACAATGCAAGAAAAGGACATATGACAACATCACATAACCTTATTACAACACAAAATAAAAACGCTAAGTAATCCAATTTTAATAAAACAAAAATCCACATCGCTTAAAGGAAAAACTCAGTACAACACGCGCGCGCGCCGCGCGCGCGAGAGAGAGAGAGAGAGAGAGAGAGAGAGAGAGAGAGAGAGAGAGAGAGTGAGAGAGATGAGAGGAGAGAGAGGAGAGGAGAGAGAGAGAGAGAGAGAGAGAGAGAGAGGAGAGAGAGAGAGAGAGAGAGAGAGAGAGAGAGAGAGAGAGAGAGAGAGAGAGAGAGAGAGAGAGAGAGAGAGAGAGAGAGAGAGAGAGAGAGATGATAATGAATAAGGAACATAGACCGTACTTCAAAGAGGAGGAAGAGACCAATAAATAATTTTCATTACAAGAAATAAATGAAGATGGTGAAGATTGGATATTTGAATAAATGAATGAAGATGGTGAAGATTGGACGTTGCAAGAAATGAATGAAAATGGTGAAGATGTAGACTTCGTTATCACTGTCGTCTAGTTCGCTAGGTGTATGTGTTATGAAGGAAATAAATAACCTATTATATTTTAATTTTATAGGAAAGAATTTCACAACAATGTGAATACAAACCATAGTGAAATATGGAACATATAACCAGTGTTGATTCAAATAATCATAGTTATTAGTTTTCAATTTTATTTCACAATACATGTTAAGGGACACATATTTTATTTTGAAAAAATGGAAAAATGTTGAAGTTGAGATTTGAAGCTTGTAACCCTTAATATATCACCATAATTGTTATTATGAACCGTGATGAAAATTATTTTAATAAAATAAAATAAAAATCCAGGCGCGTTAAAAATGAGATATTATTATGGTTGATAAAATGGTCGTAGTAATATGGTGTTACCAAAGATATATTTTGTAGTAGTGAATAACCAGCGTCATGAATCAAGATTTTTGGATTCTCTACAAAATTAAACAGATTGTTAAACTATATATCCAATGAATTATGATCGAGCCAATTATGATTCCAAAATCTAATGGTGCTCCAGTTCCCTAGCTTAGACAAAACAACCCTATTGAACCAATTACACTTAAAGATCCTCAGTGAAGTAAGACTAGGGACGTAAATGGATATTCATGGGGACGAATAGTATGATATTCCTACCCGCCCCGTGGGATAAATATTATATCCATATCCTCCCCATATCCGTGGGTTTTAAGGTGTCCGTGGATATTTACAGATATCCATAGAAAAAAAATTCTAATAAGCCATAATCTTCTCCTTAATTCATCAATAACCCTCATTCTTGCATCTGTAACTAACATTCTTCACCTTGAACAAACTATATAAGCCATAATCTTCTCCTTAATTCATCAATAACCCTCATTCTGCAAAATTCTCAGAACTTCATCTTCTCTCTCTCTGAATTGTGATTCTGAGACCTTCAACATCATCTTCATCCTCTTTGTCTCTCTCAACTCAACACCTGCTACCAACCTCTCATCCTTCTACTATGCACCACCATCTCAGAGCCTTCGCTGTTAAATACAACAACGACACTCGTAGAAGAAGCGGAAGACAAAGTAGAAGATGCAAAGAGGAAGTAGAAGAAGAAACCCGAATGCAGATAAGAGAAGACAAAGAACAAAGTGAAGCATACTCACCTGAGAAGAATCGTCATTGTAAGTGTGTGAATCTTTTACCGTTTTCACTGTTTCTTGATATGAGTTGGTAGAGAACGGTGAATAGAGTAGTAGCCCTAACATTTCGTGCTCAAGAACCTCATCCTTGGAGTTTATTTTAACTTAGAAGCGACTTAGGTTTTTGGAGTTTTGGCTAGATGCAGAGCTATTAATGTGAAATCAGAAGAAGATACGGTCGGATTTAGGGTTGTGAGGTAGAAACAAGGCTGAACAAGTAGGTTTTGTTCTCTTTTTTCATTGGCGCGACCATATATTTTGTTAGTTCTATGTGTTTATAAATGTCATCAATTTTAGTAATTTGTCAAATAACATTGATAGAACGACTGACTCGTAAGAATTTTTATGTGGTTGTTTTTGTTTTGAACTGGTTGTTGATTAGCTTATAATCACTTTTGATTATAAGTGTTTTTTCATATCAACACAACTCAAGGAAAAATTCTGAAAATTCGACCGCACACCAAGTGCTTACTAAATTACATAGTTCTTTATTTTTGCTTGTTATAATTAAAAATAGTATTGCTACCAACTTGCTATAAACGAATAATATTGTGATACTTGTGTTAAGTGAATAAATTCAGTTTATTGTGTTGTTCATTCTATAGTGTTAGACGGTATGGCAAGTGATCGAGAGGGGGTGAATAGATCACCTCCTTATTTATCAAGAATTTAAAATCTTTTATCAAAGTTTATTGAAAACAGCGGAAAAACACGATCCTGAATCGACTTCCGTCTATTTTGAACCAACTACTAGAAAACCGGACATACGATAAACTTGCTGGATTTTATTAAGATGAAATAGATGAAAAATTAAACACAGATTGATGTATGTTTCAATGTACTTATCACAAGAATTCTATTTCCAATGAATAAAAACTTGTACGCAATTTTTTTGAACAGTTGGTGTATGCTTGTTCGACGATCAATAATAATGGTGGTTTTAGCTAAAGAGTTTGTACCACTATTGTATCATTAAACAGAAAAACCAGCAAACTAATTGAATCACAAAATTGTAGAAAACGTAAAGCGAAAGATAGAAAGAAAAATAGTACACGGGCATTTTAGTAAGGAAGTTCCCCACTATCGTCCTCGCGTGTGGGTACGTCTCCCTCTCAATTCCAAAACTGAAATTGAGACCTATTATATCAATCTACTGAAAGTTGTTTACAAAGTTACAATACAAAGACAACGTAATCTCTAAGGTCTTCTTCTTCTTGTAAGAACCTTCACTTGATATGAGCTTATCAAGATTCCCTACAAGATCCATAATTAATCCTTCGCTTCCACGACCTGTTTGCAAAATCGCTCTGATTTCCAAACGCCTCGGTACGGTTGAATCTGACTTGTGCAACCGTGACTAACAAACCCGCAAGAACATGTATGTTCTTGAAGGACACACCCTTTGGTTTATTCCTAGAAATCCCCTTCTGAATCTTCAATTCATCTTAGATCACGAATCATACATCTGAACGTTATCTCTATGATTTCTTGATCTAATGAACAAAGATGTTTATCTTTCATTGTTGTTGAACCAAGATGATTGAGAAGATGAAGTATCTTTCAGGTTTCTTATTGCTCATAAATTTGATGCACACCAATTGTATATGTGACACCTACTGTTTTTGTTGCAAAGACTTACTTATATATGTAACAGAAAACAGTTAGAGGTGAGAAAACGCAGTATGAGTCGATGCATGTTTAACATGAGTCGACACATGTTAGTTGTGAAACATAAGATGAGTCGATACAACCTGTTATGTATCGATACATACTAATGGAAAAACATATTACAGAGAGATCAAATATGTATGAGTCGATGCAAGTCTTTATATGTCGATACAACATGTTTTCCATAAAGAATCCAAAACCATTCATTTTATATGAGTCGATACATAACGCGTATGTGTCGATATACAATGAGTTAATTTTTTATTTTGAAAACAAAATGTGATACGTGTCGATGCATGAGTTTATGTGTCGATGCATAAAGGTTTTAAAACGTTTTTCAAGAACATCAACTTGACATGTATCAACGCAAAGTATGAATGAGTCGACTCATACTGAAGCAGAATTATTTTTGTGATTCTTTGCTCAAGTATGTGTCGATGCAAGATCTTATGTATCGACATGAAATTGTACTTTATGTGTAAAACACATTTTTGACTAGGTATGTGTCGATGCAAGACCTTATGTATCGACCTGAAATTGTGCTTTATGTGTAAAATACATTTTTGAACATGTTATACTATTGTCATATTATTGTTGGCTCCTAAATTCGACACTCTTGTTTCATTAATGTCAGCCATTAAGGCTGAAGGATGTTTTCGACTAGCTAAGTCCGTCGAAATTCCCATCGAAAGATGGCAAGGTACTTAGAAGATTTCTTCCAAGGGAGAAGTTGGTTGCCTTCGACGTCGAAGGAGTTTCTCGTCGAAGATGCTTCTCGACGAAGTTGTTCGATGGTTCAGAGTGGAGCAGTTTGAAATTCAAGCGTTTGGAGGGAAAACGGTTTCCAGCGGTTACCAAGTGCAACGTGCGAAGATCTGGAGCGTCGAACGTTGAGAACGTGCCAAGTGGAATCATCTCGAAGCAGTGTAACTGCCCGACGGTTACTTGGGATGTTTTAGTATAAATAATAGTAGTCATGTAGTTTCTCGTGTGTGTTCACAATTCTATACAAAGTCACTCATATAGATTCGAGTACCCAGCGTGTGAGAAAGAATTGTTGAGAAATGTATGTGTGAAGCACCAACTTTATTAATCAAAGTCATTTACTTTTCCAGAAATTTACTTGCTTTCTTCTTTACTTTCCTGTCGAACCCTCTCATTTAAAGCCTTATTTATTTTACCAAGTCCTTTCTTCATGCAATTTACTTAAACCTCTTTTTATTTTATTGTCATTTAACCCATATTCAATTTAATCCAAAACTTCAAAATCAACCTATGTCCTAGGATCAATCTGATCGATCCTGCGAGTAACCAAATAAGTAACCATTTGGAGGATCAGCGGTTGTTTACCAAATACCAAGGTAAACAAATTGGCACACCTGGTGGGACCGTGTGTTGATTGTTGAAAATAATCTCATCCTTTTCAAGGAGCGTTGTATGTTATTGAGAAGTGGTAGAATATACACTAACGATAACAGTACTGCCAGAAGAAGGGAAGAGATGGCGAATCCGCCAAACAATAACGAAATCCCACAAACAAATGTGGGAGCAACGGTTAGTACGACCGTAAGTGAAGCGACAACTGTTGGTTCGACACCAGCAGTAACGGTCACAGCAACGGGGCCATTACTTTCGTTCACTGGCCCCAGGATGCCTTTGGGAACTCCCCCACCAAGGGGAAATTTAGGCACAAGGCCTTTTGTTCCCCCAGGATTCATGCCACTCTATGGTATGCCAACTTCTGAATTGGCTAGCCTGACGAATGCTACGTCCACTTTTTCAGACCCTTTAGTGAGTGCCTCTTCGCCACTCCAAGGTTCTGGAGTAGGCATGGCGAATAGAAATAGGACCCAACTCTTAGGAGGAACGTCCCAAGTAGCCCATGGCCTTACAAATGCCTCGACAGCAGTCTTGAGGCAACAAATGGACGAAAGCAACCATGATATGGTGCAAATGTTGGCACAAACTTTGAGTACGGTGCTAAACCCTCTAATACAAAACACTACTCAATCGAATCAGCAAGTGACAGTGCAAATGGCGCGTTTGACTGATTTCTTTGGAGTACCCCAACCTATTCGACAGCCCCAAAGGGCGCAAATAAGGGGAAACCAGGGGATATTCTTAGAGGAAGAAACCACCATCAATCAGGTTCAGCAGCCTGTCGAAGAAAACCTTAGGGCACGATTGGAGCAACCCGTCGAGGAACCTAGGGTAATAACCCCAGAGGTAAGGTTAGTTAACAGAAACCAAAATGCTGATGAAGTAGTTCAGCATGTCCAATACCAAAACATGGGTTTGGAAAATAATCTGGCAACCATGATCGAAAGGATCATGACCCAAAATGGGATGAACATGGGCTTTCGAAGACCCAACTTTACATCTCCGTTGTCAGAGTACGTGTTACAGACAGACTTACCTCCTAGATGCAAAGTCCCCAAATTTACTAAGTTCTCCGGGGACACGACAGAATCTACTGTCGAGCATGTGGCGAGATACTTGATCGAAGCAGGTGACATTTCGAATAACGAAAACCTGAGGATCAAGTACTTCCCAAGTTCTTTAACAAAGAACGCTTTTACTTGGTTTACAACTCTTCCCCCCAATTCGATCCATCATTGGACCCAGTTGGAAAGATTGTTCCATGAACAATTTTACATGGGGCAGACCAAGATAAGCCTGAAAGAATTGGCCAGTGTGAAGAGACGTTTCACTGAACCTATAGACGAATATCTAAATAGGTTTAGGTTGCTCAAGGCGAGATGTTTTACACAAGTGCCAGAACATGAGTTAGTCGAAATAGCCGCAGGCGGTTTAGATTATTCCATTAGGAAGAAGCTAGACACCCAATACCTGAGAGACATGGCCCAACTGGCCGATAGAGTTTGACAAGTAGAACGCCTCAAAGCTGAAAAAGCAAAGGCAACGAAAGCTCACAAGAGAGAGAGAGGATAGCGTACGTTGAGATGGATGACGAAGATCCGGAATCCTTCGACGATACTTTAGTTGTCGAAGAAGGAGAAGTCGATTTAGCAGAACTGAAACAAGGGCCACCATACTCTTGTAAACTGTTAGTCCCCTCAAGTGGGAAAAATCCCATTGGTCCAGAAAGGACCAACGATAGGTTCCCCAAAAAGACTTATAGTTTTGACATCACAAAATGTGATGAAATATTCGACTTACTTGTTAAAGATGGCCAAATGATAGTACCCCCAGGGGTAAAAGTGCCTCCTCTTGATCAAAGAAAGAAGAGAGGTTTTTGCAAATATCATAATTTTTTGGGCCATAAAACTTCTCAATGTTTTCTTTTCAGGAATCTTGTGCAAGACGCTATCGAAGAAGGGAGGTTGAAGTTTACGGACAAAACCCCCATGGCTGTCGACTCAAATCCATTGCAGGCTGAAGCCCACTATGCTGAGCCATCTGAGGTGAACGTGATAGAGGAAACCAGGAGCCAGTCGAAGAAGCCAGGAATTACAATGGTCGAAGTCTCAAAGGACCACATCAACATGCCAATCTTTGGCAGTTTTTCTGGAAATTTATCCAGGAAGACAATTGAAGCAGTTCAGAAAGCGGTCGAAAGCCCGAAGTTGGAGACCGCTGAAGCACAAAAAACTGGACCAAAACCTAGTTCCCACTTGGCCACAGTTCAAGGCCAGATGGAGAATCTGGAGACACAAATGAAGCAGTTAACTCTTGCTAACAAAGATACGATGAATATCAACATGGTCGAACTTTCTGACCCAAAAGCATCAGAAGAGGCCATGAGGCAAGAACAAGCTAATAAGACTGCTTTCCCTCGGGAAAATGAAAATTTGGCAGATTTTCTACAAAGATGCCAGAAAAAGAAATCAGAGGTGATGCTGTGTCCAAGATGCAGTTCGATCTTTGACAAAAAGGCTGCTGAGCATATTCAAGGCGTAAGAGCAGCGAATAAGAGAAGGGAAAATGTTGATCTTCGACATGATCCCAGAAGAGCCTCCCAAAGAGGTTCAAACCAAGAAAAGAGGCCATTGACTTTTAGGCCTCCTACAAATGTGCCAGTAGATACTTGGTACAAAACCTCTGGCCGAAAAAGGCCAAGTGAGGAGAGATGGCACTCTTTCGACGTGCCAAGAGGTTCCTCTTTGACTCAAAAGAAAGAGCCTCAGGTTGCTGCACCTAAAGTTGCACAAGTGTCAAGCAACTACAAAGGTAAAAATCCCATGTCTCGATCTCAATGGAGGAGATACCAAAGGAGACGAAAAGCTGAAAGGGAGGCTGCCAATGAACCAAAGGCAGAAACTAGTTCGAATGTTCCTCAAAGGAAGCAAAGGAAACCTCTAGAAAGAGAGCCAGTAACCAACAGGCTAGTTTGGCCTAACCAAAGTGAAGTCGAAGACGAAGACGATTCTAAGTCTGATGATACTTTGGACATAATGGTGAATATAGTCTCAGTGCTGCCCAGAGAATTCAACCGACAAGTGGAGGTAGAAGTGAGTGACTGGGAAGTGGAACAAGAAATGGCCAAACACAGGCCAGTGTGCTATTTCGTCATGGACAATGGCACCACTGAGGAACAAAATGGGTTCTTCGAGCCACCTACAGAGGCGATGAAAAATCACCTCAAGCCTTTATTTATAAGGGCTAAACTCGAAGAAACTACTGTGAATAAAATATTGGTGGATTGTGGGGCAACCATCAACATTATTCCTCACTCTATGCTAAGGAAAATTGGCAAAAGGGATGAGGACATTAAGCCTCACAACATGGTCTTGTCGAACTATGAGGGCGGCATAGGGACCACTATGGGAGTGATCCAGCTAGATATCAAAGTAGGGTCTATCCTTCGACCAACAATGTTCATGGTCATATCGGCCAAACCTAACTACAATCTTTTGTTGGGCCGTGAATGGATTCATGGTGTTGGAGCTGTGCCATCATCAATGCATCAGAGACTGCTCCTATGGCGTCCAGATGGGATGGTCGAAAACATAGAGGCAGATCAAAGTTATTACCTGGGCGAAGTGAATCACCTAGGGTTGGCAGATTTCGACAAGAACTTGGCTCACATAGGGCCATGTCCAACACCTGACTTCGACATGGCGCCAGCGCCAAACACTTTTTGTTCCCTATACCTGCATCCTGAGCATGGTTTCCAATGGGACAGAGAAGACTTGTCCCACATAGACTTCAGTGGGTTAACTGATATCCAACCAACTGGTTGGGGAAGTGAATTCAGTGATAATGACTGAGTCACAATCTTTGAAGCGAATTTCGGCTTATGTAGCCGAAACTAAGATGATAACGGCTCTCGAAGCCGAAGTGAAGTACATGGCCACACAGGCCAATGATCAACAGTTATCTGCTGCAGGTCCAGGAAAGGATTTCGATCCAAAACCCCCTGATATCATGCCAGAAGAAATGCAGGAACAGAGGCTCGACGCCATCTATGACGATGAGCCTTTAGGCTTCGAAAAGGACCCCTTGGCAAACAACATTAAGATGTTAGCGCAAGATCCTTTAGAAGAAATCAACTTGGGCGAAGGGTCAGAGAAAAGGCCAACTTACATCAGCGCCAAAATTGATCCAGAACTTAGGTTGGAAGTAATCCAATTGCTGAAAGAGTTCAAAGATTGTTTTGCATGGGATTATGACGAAATGCCTGGTCTCGACAGAGGATTGGTAGAACTTCAGTTGCCAATCAAACCTGGGAAGAAGCCAATCAAGCAAAACCCAAGGCGCTTCGCTCCAGAAATACTGTCGAAGATCAAAACGGAAGTCGAAAGACTGCTGAAATGCAAATTCATACGTGTTACAAGGTATGTCGAATGGATTGCAAACATTGTGCCAGTAATTAAGAAAAATGGTACATTAAGGGTGTGCATAGATTTCAGAGATTTGAATGTTGCTACACCCAAAGATGAATATCCTATGCCTGTGGCGGAAATGCTAGTCGATTCTGCCGCTGGCTATGAATACCTGAGTATGCTCGATGGTTATTCAGGATATAATCAAATATTCATTGCTGAAGAGGATGTGTCGAAAACAGCTTTTCGATGTCCTGGGGCCTTAGGCACTTACGAATGGGTAGTGATGCCTTTTGGCCTAAAGAACGCTGGGGCAACATACCAGCGAGCAATGAATACTATCTTCCATGATTTTATTAACACTTTTATGCAAGTATATATTGATGACATTGTTATAAAATCTGTTTCCAGGAAGAATCATATTGACCACCTTCGACAATCATTCGAAAGAATGAGAGAACATGGTCTGAAGATGAACCCTTTGAAGTGTGCATTCTGTGTGAAAGCTGGAGATTTCTTGGGCTTCGTCGTCCACAAGAAAGGAATCGAAATCAACCAGAACAAGACGAAGGCAATTCTGGAAGCGAAAGCGCCATCGAATAAGAAGGAACTGCAATCTCTCTTAGGCAAGATAAATTTCTTAAGGAGGTTTATATCTAATCTAAGTGGGAAAGCTCAGGCCTTTTCACCCTTACTTCGACTGAATAAAGAGGGGTTCAAATGGGGGCAAGAGAAACAAGAAGCCTTCGACAAAATCAAAGGGTACCTCACTAAGCCACCTATTTTGGTGCCTCCTTGTAGCAATAGGAGTATGAGATTGTACATAGCTGCATCCGACAAAACTTTGGGAAGCATGTTAGCCCAAGAAGATGAGAATGGAGTCGAAAGACCCATTTACTATCTCAGTAGAGTTTTGAACGATGCAGAAACTAGATATAGTGAAGTTGAAAAATTGTGTCTATGTCTGTATTTTTCTCGTACAAAACTCAAGCAATATATAAAACCAGTTGATGTGTATGTTTCGTCTCATTTTGATGTTTTCAAGTATATGTTGTCGAAACCTATCTTGCATAGTCGAATTGGCAAGTGGGCATTAGCATTAACTGAATACTCCTTGACCTTTATGCCTCTTAAGGCAGTAAAAGGACAAGTGGTTGCAGACTTTATAGTCGACCACTCAATTCAAGTTGAGGATATTAATTATATGGAGATAGAGCCTTGGAAATTCTACTTCGATGGTTCCAACCATAAAGATGGAACAGGGGTGGGAGTCTTGATTATTTCTCCAGAAAAAATTCCAACAACATTCAAGTACAAAATATCAGGTTCTTGTTCGAACAATGAGGCTGAGTACGAAGCTCTAATTACTGGCCTTGAGATATTGTTGGAATTGGGGGCAACTCGAGTCGAAATAATGGGAGACTCAGAGTTAGTCATTAAGCAAGTCACAAAGGAATATAAATGCATAAGAGAAAATCTCATTATGTACTTTGTGATAGCAAATCGTTTATTGAAAAAATTTGAAACGGTCAATATTCGACACATACCCAGAGTCGAAAATCAAATAGCCAATGACTTGGCACAAATTGCATCTGGGTATAAGATTTCAAAAACGAGATTACAAAGAGCAATCGAAGTTCAAGAAAAGATAAAAGCAACTTGTCTATCACCAACAGACTTGGAATCGACGAGACTAGGATATGCTGATCAAGGTAACTTCGAAATTTCGTTCATAGATAATTTGTCAGAGCAAGATTGGAGGAGACCCATTGTGGACTATCTTCAAAATCCAGGAGCTTCGACAGAACGAAAAACAAAATACAGGGCGTTGAGTTATGTACTCATGGGTAATGAGTTATTCAAGAAGACGCCTGAAGGGGTATTGCTGAAATGTTTAAGTGAAACTGAAGCATACATAGCCCTTTCGACTATGCATGCTGGGGCATGTGGGGCTCACCAAGCAGACCATAAGATGAAATGGTTGTTGTTTCGACAAGGACTATATTGGCCCACTATGCTGAAAGATTGTGTTGAGTTCGCCAAAGGTTGTCAAGAGTGTCAAGTCCATACAAGCATCCAACATGTACCAGCAAGCGAACTTCACTCGATAGTGAAGCCTTGGCCCTTTAGAGGATGGGCGTTGGATCTCATTGGAGAGATTCGACCAGCATCATCAAAGAGTCAGAAATACATACTGGTAGGCATTGATTATTTTACTAAGTGGATCGAAGCTATTCCTTTAGTCAATGTAGACCAAGAAAATGTCATTGAATTTATTCAAAAGAACATTATCTTTAGGTATGGAATCCCTGAGACTATAACTACTGATCAAGGATCAGTTTTCACTGGTCGAAAGATGCAGGAATTTGCTCAGGAAACAGGTTTCAAACTCCTAACATCAACGCCTTATTATGCACAGGCAAATGGTCAAGTCGAAGCAGCCAACAAAGTGGTGATTGGCTTGATAAAGAAACATGTTGGGAAGAAACCAAAGAATTGGCATAAGACGTTAGACCAGATTTTATGGGCTTGTCGAACGTCCCCAAAAGAAGCCACAGGTACAACACCATATAGGCTAACTTTTGGCCATGATGCAGTGTTGCCAGCAGAAATTTGTCTTCAATCTGCAAGGGTTCAGAGGCATTATGATATTCCCTCTGAGATTTATTGGAACATGATGTTAGACGAACTGGTGGATTTAGACGAAGAGAGATTGCGCGCTCTTGACCTACTCAGGCTTCAGAAGAAAAGAGTAGAAGACTCTTATAATAAGAAGGTAAAACCTAAGGTATTTTTGCCTGAAGAACTAGTTTGGAAGGTAATTCTTCCCATGGATCGAAGGGATCGAAGCATGGGGAAATGGTCACCCAAATGGGAAGGACCATTCAGAGTTATCCAAACTTTTTCTGGTGGAGCCTATGAAGTCGAAGAGTTAGGTGAAGATAAAAGGCTCTTGAGAGTAAATGGTAAATATTTGAAAAAATACAAACCTACACTCCAAGAGATAAAAATAAAATAACAAGACTAAATTAACCATAAAAAGCCAAAATGGAAATTTTTTATAAATTTAGCCAAGATGGCAATGTTGTCGAATATAGATTACAAAATATGGTTACAAAAGCTGAATCAATCAGAAGGGAACAGAGTCCTTGAGTCGAAGGTATTTGACTTGCTGCAGCTCCAATCTTTTCTTGCACCAGGCATTCTCCTGCACAAGCTTGGCAATCTGAGCGTCGAAGCCTTGGGCCTTCTCAGCAAATTCCAGGCCTTGTTTGATTTCAGTTTGACTCTCGGTGTCTGGGACGGTCGAAAGAAGTTCCTCCTTGCGTTTAGTGTTGGCATTTATCTTAGCCTCTATTTCTTCGATTTGTGCCCTGAAGGAAGCATTCTCTCGATCGATGGCATCGACTTCTTCCTGCGTAGATGCTTTTTGCTTCGACAACTCCGCAATTCGAGAAGTCGTCTCCGAAACAGCAGTCCATGCAGAAGAGCTTTTGCCATATAACACCTCAAGCTGACTATTAAAGCCCCTTTGGCGCCTATAATCTGCTGAGACTTGATCAATCATGGAGTGTAACTCCATGATCAAGCCTGAAACTTCTCGAGCTACAGCTAACAAGTCGACAGCATTCAAAACATCCCTCAAGTATGATGGAGCAGTGGGGTCCCCCTCTAAAGCCTTCATCAAGTCCTTCTTGAAAAACTGGGCCTTTACCTTCGCCAAAGCTTCATCGAGAGGAGAGGTTTCAGTGGACTTCCCCGACAGGGTAGGAACCTCCTGACTAGCATCAGACGAACTCTTGCTCTCGATGATTGCGTTGAGATAGCTAACAGGGTCAGTTTGTTTCAAGAGTTCTAAGTCCTCTTTCGACCTGTGCTTCGTTGAGGTAGCAACCCTTGCAACAGCATTATCTTGGGTTTGAGGCTGTTGAGTGTTAGGTGTCTCGACTTGTTTCCCTTCGACTCGGACTGGGGCAGTACCAGCGTCATCTTGGTGCCCTTCGCTAGCGTCACCTTGGTGCCCTTCGCCAGTGTCACCTTGGTTATCTTCGCCAGCAGCACCTTGGTTTTCTTCGCCAGCATTGCCATGGTCCCCTTCGTCACGATTCTCTTCCGACAGATCCACCACCTGAACCCCTTCTGGCTGTTGTTCTTCCGTTTGAGGTTCTTCTGCTGGTTTTTCTACCGTCTCAGCATTGGCCTCATTTATCTCAGTATGGGCTTCGTCATTTTCCAAGCCTTTTTCTTGTGGCCTGCTGAGTTCAGCAGACTCCAGTGTTTCAGAGGTCCTCGGCGGTGAGCTTTCAGTGGTGTCCTGAGAAAGGAAAGAGGAAGAATCTTCAAAAATCGAAAGAGACATAATCGAATGTAGGTATCTACACCTAAGTTACAAAAAGGTCTAAGAGATTACCTGTAAATTAGCTTCAGCCCCAGGGCTGGAATTGTCGCTTTCGACAGGCTTATTGAGAAGAACGTTCAGTTCCTCCTCCGTTGGCTCCTCAATGATCACTGGAGGTGGCCTGGGCTTTCTCCCAGCAACCTTTATTCTAATGGTTCGACCCTCAAGAGCAGGAGCAGGAGCGTCCTTCGTCAGCTTTCGCCTTTTTAGTGGAGCAGGGGGAGAATCACCTTCTTCATCGCTCCCAGATTCGACCACCAGTGCTGGCCGTTTCTTGGGCGAAGGTGCCTAAAAAACCAATGGGAATTCGATTTAGCAATCGCATCGAAAGTCAAAAATCGGAAGCCAGAAGAAAATAATGAAAGTCTGGTTACTGATACAGAAGGCTTCTTCGAAGGGCCTTCCCCCTGTTGGTTGGTTGTGGTCTTCGCCAGCGCTGTAGTCTTCGCCGGCGGTCGAGGTTTTGTTGAGGGGCCTCCTCCCTGTTGGCTTTCTACAGCTTTCTTGGCTACAGGATTTCGAACAACTGAAATCAAATAAATAGTTAACAGACTAGCAGTCGAAAGAGAAAGACAAAGTAATGTGAGAGGATGAACTTACATTTCTTTATTTTGTCCAACACAAGGACAAAAGATTTCTGAAGCTCATCCACGAAGTCCTTCTCGTCGAAAAACTCCTCAGCGTAATAACTTTTCCACCACTCCTCGAAGGATGGTGAGCAAAGAAAGTTGAGCTGGTAGTCAAACAACGAGAGAACTGTTCGACCAGCATATCTTCCGATATGTTTAGTGGCAGCTTCTTCGGTGTAATCATTGCAGAAGTACAACATAGACTTCTCTCTTGGAAAAATTGGAGAAGGTAGGGTTTGAATAATACCAAACTGGCGAGATACCAGGTTTGGTTGGTATGCAATCAGACTCAAGTGAGTCTTAGAGCTCCTGAATCGAAGAGGCATGATCCTTGGTGTGAGGAACGCCTCCCACATTATTGTATGTTCGTCAACATTAGGACCACTCGACGTCCTTGGATGTGGCCTTGTGAACCATGCCAGGCCTACCTTCCGTCGAGCAAACGGAGCCATAGTCGAAACAAACTCTTTCCTTCGAGCAAACATCAGAACGAAGTTGGTGAAAGTTTGTTGAAACTCCAGTCCATCTTCCATAGGCGTCAACAGAGCCAGTCTGGTTCCTTCGACGCGTCTGTTCGCTATCTCTGGAGCCTGCTCATTTATTTGAACCTTCTTAGGCAAGAAAGATTCGAAGGTGGCATTGAGCCACAGTTGGAGCAGCCAAAAAGGCCCAGCAAGTAGCAAACTGGCCCTGTTCTCGATAATTTTTAGAAGAGTTGCCCCATTGCTAATTGAATCATAGAGGCTAGCCAAAATCAGTTCTGCCAAACAGATATTTTGGCCATGATGGAGTTGAGTGGCGAGAGTGACCATCTTCTTGGTCACCTGTAAGGACTTCGAGCAAAATACAAAGCGAGTCAGCCATAAGTCTAGAAACGCTATGTGTTCGACATCCGACACAGCATCTGTCGACCTGTCGTGGTAATGATTGATGAAGGTGGTATAAGTTGGTTTGGTGTCAGAGAATCCAATTTGATCCTCCGACATCTCCTCCGGATCGAAGTAGTCCCCGGTGGGTCGAAGGCCAGTGATAGCGGCCACATCGAAGAGTGTAGGAGTCAGCATCCCACAGGGAAGATGGAAAGTAAAGTGGGAGTAGTCCCAGAAAAGTAGAGAAGCTATCAACATCTCCGGAGAATAGTTCAAACCTATCTTCGACAGCATCACCAGGTCGAAAATCCCCATATCCTTCCAGATCGAAGCTTGGTGTTTCTCCATCTTTTCCAACCAAGCAACGTAATCAGGAGTAAGGCTAGGGCCAGACCTGAAAGCCCTAACACCTTTGTTGAAGAAACGAAGGTCGATTTTCTCTTTAGCAGGCTCTTCATTGTCCTCTGCGTCTTTCTTGGCGCATGCAACCGGTTTGAGTTTCTCAACTACCGGAAAATAACTCTTGATCTTCATGGCCTCAGCAATACTTGGATACAAGGGGCCAGACATAGCAAAGATCTGGTTGGAATATCCAACCGGGATTATAAGGTGGTGTGAGTAAGCATCACGTACGGCGATGTCCAAGGGTTCAGGGACCCTTCGTTGGCCCGTAGAAGTTACTACTGGAGCGGTGACGAAAACCTTAGGCTTGACGTTTCCAGATGGTACGGTAGCGCTGGGAGCATTAGAACCAGATGCCATTGTTAATGATGAGGATTTTGCAAAGATGACAAGTTTGTGTGAAAATAGGGAAGTTTGAAGGCTAGATGGCGTAAAAAGTCCCACAATGGGGTACTTACTGCTATTTATAGTAGTGGGGAAAATCCCCAAAACCGAGGACATTAAATGCCATTTAATGTTGCAGGAGATAGTGGGGCACGTGGCATCCCCCTGTTGTTTTAGCCGTTCTGCAGAAATAGAGGGACGCAGCGTGCGTCCTCGTTTTTGTGAATGTCATAATGACAAATTCTGAAATGACGTTTGGCACTGCACGCCGTACTGAGGTGACGTCTTAGGTACGGATAAATGATGGTTTTTCTTGGGATTGCCAGTGGTTGGTAGAAGACAACAAAAAGTGCACAATTTAATTTGTGACTAAGCGTGAAAAGACAGGTGTCGAATGGCGTTTCAAAGAATGCCTTTTTCTTTCAGGGTCGAAATAAGGCATTCTTGGGGGGCAATTTGTTGGCTCCTAAATTCGACACTCTTGTTTCATTAATGTCAGCCATTAAGGCTGAAGGATGTTTTCGACTAGCTAAGTCCGTCGAAATGCCCATCGAAAGATGGCAAGGTACTTAGAAGATTTCTTCCAAGGGAGAAGTTGGTTGCCTTCGACGTCGAAGGAGTTTCTCGTCGAAGATGCTTCTCGACGAAGTTGTTCGATGGTTCAGAGTGGAGCAGTTTGAAATTCAAGCGTTTGGAGGGAAAACGGTTTCCAGCGGTTACCAAGTGCAACGTGCGAAGATCTAGAGCGTCGAACGTTGAGAACATGCCAAGTGGAATCATCTCGAAGCAGTGTAACTGCCCTACGGTTACTTGGGATGTTTTAGTATAAATAATAGTAGTCATGTAGTTTCTCGTGTGTGTTCACAATTCTATACAAAGTCACTCATATAGATTCGAGTACCCAGCGTGTGAGAAAGAATTGTTGAGAAATGTATGTGTGAAGCACCAACTTTATTAATCAAAGTCATTTACTTTTCCAGAAATTTACTTGCTTTCTTCTTTACTTTCCTGTCGAACCCTCTCATTTAAAGCCTTATTTATTTTACCAAGTCCTTTCTTCATGCAATTTACTTAAACCTCTTTTTATTTTATTGTCATTTAACCCATATTCAATTTAATCCAAAACTTCAAAATCAACCTATGTCCTAGGATCAATCTGATCGATCCTGCGAGTAACCAAATAAGTAACCATTTGGAGGATCAGCGGTTGTTTACCAAATACCAAGGTAAACAATTATGCACACATATAGATTAAGCACATTAAACATTCATTAATACTGTTTTCACACATATTTGCTATCATGCAAAACTACTTAAAGAAAAGGGTTGCTCACACATAGGACTATATTTCATATCCAACTTCCAATAACTAAGTTCGTATAGACGACTTTAATCGATCTATATATAAAAACCTTCCACTTGCATTATTTTCAATCAACTTTTAAAAAATAATTTTGATTTGGAAATTTGACTTGGTGATCTATTCACCCTCTCTAGATAAGTTGTCGTCGTCTAATAATGTTATCTCTACTACATCTTTCGATCCGGGGAAGATTATTAAACTATTTTTAGATATGAATCCTCTCTCACTTTTCATGCATCTCTAGATGGTCATATGAGCATGAATATAATGAGGTTTGGCCATGTGCCAAAATAATAAGAGAAAAAAAATCCAGTTTTGTTGTCTCAAAATATATGAGAAATTATCAACTTTCATTCTTTTCAAGGTAAAAATAAATGCAAATTGCATTTAATTTACCATCTCTTTCATCTTTCTATAACCAACAATCAATTAGTTGTTTTTACACCTTTCTATGCAATTTTTTCAAAGAAAATCACAAGTCAAATCATTATATTTTTACTTTTCTTAATAAGTGTGATTTTATTTTTCTCTCTTATATTTTGGGACAAAGCGAGTATTTTAGATGCACTATAAGAAAAACTGTAATTAGCTAGGGGATTCCTGTGACACCCCAAATTTATTCGAGTGTTAAATAATTAGAAATTTAATTATTAAATTAATTAAAGGCTTAATTAATAATATTTTGGATTAAATGGATGAATTAATTATGAAATAAAAAAGGAAGACCGGGGGGTGTAAGGTTGAATTAGAGGTGTGTGAAGTAAAAAGCTCTACTAAATAATAACTAATTTATTATTATTATTTGGAAAATAATAAAAGGAATATAAAAAGAAGGATAAAAAGGAAAAGAAAAAGGAGGTTATTTGGAAAAGTCATTATACGTGAAATTGGAGAAGAGAAGAGAAGAGAGGAAAAAGCCAAACGTCGTGAATTCGAAGGATCATCGCGAGGTAAGGGGTTATTTCGATTAGTTAATTCGTATTATCGGTTTAGATATTCAATAGTATGGATCATAGTATGTTAGGGAATCCCGGTTTGGAATTCTAGGGTTCCGTAGAATTGTCCCTATTGCGTCGAATTGTAGGTTGAAAACCATTAGGGTGTCAGATGATAAAAAGGAATGATGAAATAATGTTGTTTGATGTTATAATGGTGCATAATGGATGTGTTTTGGTGTTTCTCATGTTGCAATTCGTATGGGTATGTTTGGAATTGGTTTAGAATGAATAAATGCTGTCAAAAGTGCAGAATTTGACTCTGCAGGTCGTGGGAACCGGTTCCCAGTGGGGAGGAATCGGGTTCCACTGTGTAAATTTACAAAAACTTGCAAAAACGCATGTAGGAACCGGTTCCTGTATAGGTAGGAACCGGGTTCCCATACATTTTCCAGAAGCGTGATTTTTGAACTTCGCAGGAACCGGTTCCTGCATATGTAGGAACCGGGTTCTGCTGTAACTTTTTGAAAAATATTAAACTTTAAAAATCCGTAACTTTCAAAACGTAATTCCATTTTAGTCGCCGTTTTGGACATTGTTTCTTAAATTAAATACTCTATTTTATAAAATGAATAAAATAACTGTAACATGATTTTATTTTGAAAATGTGTTGACTTTCCGATTATGCGGTTTGTTATTATGTGCATATTTGGTGTATATGCAATGGTGTATCCATGATAATTGATTGTATCAGGTCTTGGTGGATGAAGTGCATGTTTATGTTGTTTGATGTGTGTATGATAAATAATGATATCATGTTTTTTTGGTTTTGGTTCAGTTATGATAAATTGATGTATTTCATAGACTGATTTGATGTTGCATGCTGGTGATGTGCGTGCATATGCATTGTTTTGGTGAAGTTAATTTCCATTGTGTGGAATTTGACTTTTATTGCCGTTAATCGATACCCGAGTGATGATGGGTGGTTAGGCTGGATTCGTGTCCGGGTGTTTATGGACGAATCGATGGTTGCTGTATCCGGTTGATGATGGATCAGTGTTGGGTGACTTGGTCGCGTGTTGGTACCACATGCATTGTGTCCGCTTTTGTGTTTGTATGGAATTGTAACATGTTAGGATGTCTTCCAGTGTTACAATTCTTTGGTTGATTATTGATTTGTGCATAATGACTTGTATGATTGGAACTGCGTGTTGAATCTGAATTTATGCTAAAATGGGTGAAATAATATGCTTGTGATATAATGTTGATTGAGAAGCTTATAATGCATGTTAATTATGAGAAATCTCACCCTTACTTTAACAAATTCAAATTAAAGTTAGCAGCTCAGGAGTTGGTGAGGATGGCTCTAGAGCTATGTTACTTTAAGTCCGCGTGTCAGTGTCGTGCTCTGATAGGTTGTAACACTGGGGAACGTTTAGTTGAGGAATTAGTTATTATTCAATTGTTTCTTTGAATTTCATTGGGAATAATTATGTTTTGGTTTATTCCGTTTTGGTTATGGTATTTTTCCGCTGCGTAAGACATGGTCTTAATTTGATTGAATTATTTGAATAATGACCCTCAGTGTAGCATGACTACTGTTTTATTGGAAGTTTTATTTATTTCATAATTGTGACATCCCTTGTTCCGTGTTAACTCTGATGGAATATGTCTTTAATCATTGATATAATTAATATTATTCGGGGTATTTTAGAAGGGGTGTTACAATAGTGGTATCAGAGCATAGTCGGTCTTGTCTTGTGTTGTTATCCCTTTTGTATGCGACTAGTGTAAGATGACACTGTCGATACTTGTGTGCTGATGAGGTTATTTTGTAATGTTACAAGAACAATGGCCGGAAGATGTAACGGAAGAAACGACGATGCTATTGCTGAAGCATTGGGAATGTTGGTTGGAGTACTCGGAGGGAACCAGCAGGGAGCTGTGATTGGTGCTGACCGACAATTGGAGAATTTTAAGAGGAATAATCCTCCGTTGTTCAAGGGTGAACATGATCCCGAAGGTGCTCAGAAGTGGTTGAAGGAGATCGAGAGGATCTTTAGAGTAATTGACTGTGCTGAAGGGCTGAAGGTGAGATACGGAACTCACATGTTAGCAGAGGAAGCTGATGACTGGTGGGTTGCTACCAGAACTGAAATGGAAGAAGATGGTATTGCGTTGACTTGGGCTGTGTTCAGGAGGGCTTTTATGAGGAGGTACTTTCCTGAGGACATCAGAGGCAAGAAGGAGATTGAGTTTCTGGAACTCAAGCAGGGTAACAAGACTGTCAGTGAGTATGCTTCGAAGTTTACTGAGTTAGCGAAGTATTATGCTCATTATACTAACGATGCAGATGGATAATTTTCCAAATGTATCAAGTTTGAGAATGGTCTTCGTGATGAGATTAAGCAGGGTATTCGGTATCAGCGTATCCGAAGATTTCCTGATCTGGTTGACTGTAGTAGGATTTTAGAGGAGGATCTTGCTAGCACTAAGTCGAATGCTCGAGGGTATGTTGATATGAAGGGTAAGCAACAGATGGATCGTGGTAAGCCTTATGATAGAAGTAATCAGAGACCCGGTGGTTGGAAGAAGTTTGGTGGAGGAGATTCTAGTTCTTCCATTAAGTGCTACAAGTGTGGTGAGACAGGACATCATATGGTGGATTGTAAAAGTAATGATAAGAAGTGTTTCAAGTGTGGGAAACTCGGCCATGTGGCCAATGATTGCAGAGTAAGAGTGGTGACTTGTTACAAATGTGGTGAAGAAGGTCATACTCGTCCTCAGTGTACAAAACCCAAGAAGGAGCAAGCTGGTGGTAAAGTGTTTGCATTGTCTGGGTCAGAGACTAAGCCAGATGATCGGCTGATTAAAGGTACATGTTTTATTAATGACATACCTTTGATTGCGATTATTGATACTGGAGCTACGCATTCTTTTATTGCTTTGGATTGTGCTAAAAGATTGAATTTGGAAATTTCTAATATGGATGGAAGTATGGTTATTGATACTCCTGCGTCGGGTTCAGTGACTACTTCGTATGTTTGTAGGAATTGTCCTATTGTGATTTTTGGTAGGGGTTTCGGTATGGATTTGGTGTGCCTACCGTTAGAACAACTTGATATAATCCTTGGAATGAACTGGTTGGAATTCAACCAGGTTCACATCAACTGTTTTGCGAAGACGATTATTTTTCCTGAAGAGGTTGGTGTCGAAGATGTGACTATGTCGGTTAAACAGATGAACCTAGCTGTGAAAGATGGTGCTGTGGTATTTATGTTGTATTCTGCAATAGAAGCAGAGGGAAAAGCAAAGAGTGATGGATTTCCAGTGGTGAATGAATTTCCAGAGGTATTTCCGGAAGACGTTAGTGAATTTCCACCTGAGAGGGATGTAGAATTTACTATAGATTTGATTCCTGGAACTAGTCCGGTGTCGATGGCGCCTTACCGTATATCGGCATCTGAATTAGCGGAGTTAAAGAAACAGTTGGAGGAGTTACTTGAGAAGAAGTTTATTCGTCCGAGTGTTTCGCCGTGGGGTGCTCCGGTGTTGTTGGTTAAGAAGAAAGAAGGTTCAATGAGATTATGTGTTGATTACAGACAGCTGAATAAAGTTACAATCAAGAATCGGTATCCTTTGCCGAGGATCGATGATTTGATGGATCAACTAGTTGGAGCTTGTGTATTTAGTAAGATTGATATGAGATCTGGATATCACCAGATTCGTGTGAAGCCGGAAGATATTCAGAAAACTGCATTTAGAACGAGGTATGGACATTACGAGTATTCTGTTATGCCGTTTGGAGTTACTAATGCACCTGGTGTTTTCATGGAATATATGAACAGGACATTTCATCTGTATCTTGATAAGTTTGTGGTGGTGTTCATTGATGATATTCTAATTTATTCGAAGAGCGATGAAGAGCATGCAGAACATCTCAGAGTTGTGTTGGAATTGTTGAAAGAGAAGAAGCTTTATGCGAAGTTGTCCAAGTGTGAATTCTGGTTAAGTGAAGTAAGTTTTCTTGGCCATGTAATTTCCAAGAATGGAATTGTTGTGGATCCTACGAAGGTAGAAGCAGTATCTCAGTGGGAAGCGCCGAAGAATGCTTCTGAGATCCGTAGTTTTCTGGGTCTTGCAGGTTATTACAGGAAGTTTATAGAAGGATTTTCCAAATTAGCATTACCGTT
Source organism: Vicia faba (assembly GCA_948472305.1). NCBI lineage: Eukaryota > Viridiplantae > Streptophyta > Magnoliopsida > Fabales > Fabaceae > Vicia > Vicia faba. The sequence continues at coordinate 51,383 of CATIWC010001200.1, read as the reverse complement.
GACTAAGTTGACCAGGAAGGGTCAGATGTTTGTTTGGGATGTTGAATGTGAGAAAAGATTTCAAGAGCTGAAGAGGAGGTTGACAAGTGCTCCGATCTTGATTTTGCCAAATCCGACTAAGTCTTTTGTTGTGTATTGTGATGCATCATTAATGGGATTAGGTTGTGTGTTGATGCAAGATAAGCAGGTGATGGCTTATGCTTCGAGACAATTGAAAGTACATGAAAGGAATTATCTGACTCATGATTTGGAGTTGGCAGCTGTTGTGTTTGTTTTGAAGTTGTGGAGGCATTATTTATATGGTTCTCGGTTTGAGGTGTTCAGTGATCACAAAAGTCTGAGGTATCTCTTTGATCAGAAAGAGTTGAATATGAGGCAGAGGAGATGGTTAGAATTTCTAAAGGATTATGATTTCGGTTTGAATTACCATCCTGGTAAGGCAAACGTTGTTGCGGATGCCTTGAGTAGGAAGTCCTTGCATATGTCGATGTTAATGGTCCATGAGTTAGATTTGGTTGAGCAGTTCAGAGATTTAAGTTTGGTATGTGAAACTACTCCGAATAGTGTGAAATTGGGTATGTTGAAACTGACTAGTGGTATTCTGGAAGAAATTCGGAATGGACAGAAGTCCGATGTTGGGTTAGTTGATAAATTGACATTGATCAACCAAGGTCAAGGAGGCGAGTTCCGGATTGATGATAATGGTGTTATGAGATTTGGTAATAGGGTGTGTGTTTCAGATGTTGCAGAGATTAGGAAGAGTATTTTGGAAGAAGGACATCGTAGTGGATTGAGTATTCATCCTGGTGCTACTAAAATGTACCATGATTTGAAGAAGTTGTTTTGGTGGCCGGGAATGAAAAAGGAAATTGCTAAGTTTGTGCATGCTTGTTTGGTTTGTCAGAAGTCGAAGATTGAGCATCAGAAACCGTCAGGATTAATGGAACCGTTGTTTGTTCCGGAATGGAAATGGGATGGAATCTCTATGGATTTTGTGTCTGGTTTGCCAAGGACATCGAAGAATTGTGATTCTATCTGGGTTATTGTTGATCGGTTGACGAAATCTGCTCACTTTATTCCGATAAGAATGGATTATCCGATGGAAAGGTTGGCAGAATTGTATGTTGAGAAGATTGTGAGTTTGCACGGTATTCCTTCTAGTATTGTGTCAGATCGAGATCCGAGGTTTACATCTAAATTCTGGACGGGATTTCAAGAAGCTTTGGGTACTAAGTTGCGTTTGAGTTCCGCTTATCATCCACAGACAGATGGTCAGACGGAGAGAACGATTCAGTCGTTGGAAGATTTGTTAAGAGCTTGTGTGTTGGAGAAATGTGGAGCTTGGGATAGCTATCTACCATTGATTGAGTTTACCTACAAAAATAGTTTTCATTCGAGCATTGGTATGGCTCCGTTTGAGGCATTGTATGGTAGGAGGTGTCGGACACCGTTGTGTTGGTATGAATCTGGAGAGAGTGCTGTGATTGGACCGGAAATTGTCCAACAGACTTCAGAAAATATTAAGATGATTCAGGAGAAGATGAGGACTTCTCAGAGTCGTCAGAAAAGTTATCACGATAAGAGGAGGAAAGATCTTGAGTTTAGCGAAGGAGAACATGTTTTTATGCGAGTTACTCCGATGACTGGTATTGGTCGAGCTTTGAAGTCAAAGAAGTTGACTCCACGTTTTATTGGTCCGTTTCAGATTACCAAGAGAGTTGGGAAAGTTGCTTATCAGATTGCTTTGCCGCCGTCACTTGCAAATTTGCATGATGTTTTTCATGTATCTCAGCTAAGGAAGTACATTGCTGATCTGTCTCATGAGATTCGGGTAGACGATATACAGGTACGAGAGAATTTGACTGTGGAAGCGGTACCTGTGAGAATTGAGGATCGGAAGTTGAAACAGTTGCGAGGCAAGGAGATCGCGTTGGTAAGAGTGGCTTGGGGAGGACCAGCAGATGGAAAAGTCACTTGGGAGCTGGAGAGTCAGATGAAGGACTTGTATCCTGAACTGTTCGTCTAAGGTATGTTTTCAAGGACGAAAACTCTTTTAGTAGGGGAGAGTTGTGACACCCCAAATTTATTCAAGTGTTAAATAATTAGGAATTTAATTATTAAATTAATTAAAGGCTTAATTAATAATATTTTGGATTAAATGGATGAATTAATTATGAAATTAAAAAGGAAGACCGGGGGTGTAAGGTTGAATTAGAGGTGTGTGAAGTAAAAAGTTCTACTAAATAATAACTAATTTATTACTATTATTTGGAAAATAATAAAAGGAATATAAAAAGAAGGATAAAAAAGAAAAAAAAAGAAGGTTATTTGGAAAAGTCATTATACGTGAAATTGGAGAAGAGAAGAAAAGAGAGGAAAAAGCCAAACGCCGTGAATTCGAAGGATCATCGCGAGGTAAGGGGTGATTTCGATTAGTTAATTTGTATTATCGGTTTAGATATTCAATAGTATGGATCATAGTATGTTAGGGAATCCCGGTTTGGAATTCTAGGGTTCCGTAGAATTGTCCCTATTGCGTCGGATTGTAGGTTGAAAACCATTAGCGTGTCAGATGATAAAAAGGAATGATGAAATAATGTTGTTTGATGTTATAATGGTGCAAAATGGATGTGTTTTGGTGTTTCTCATGTTGCAATTCGTATGGGTATGTTTGGAATTGGTTTAGAATGAATAAATGTTGTCAAAAGTGCAGAATTTGACTCTGCAGGTCGTGGGAACCAGTTCCCAGTGGGGAGGAACCGGGTTCCACTGTGTAAATTTACAAAAACTTGCAAAAACGCACGTAGGAACCGGTTCCTGTATAGGTAGGAACCGGGTTCCCATACATTTTCCAGAAGCGTGATTTTTGAACTTCGCAGGAACCGGTTCCTGCATATGTAGGAACCGGGTTCTGCTGTAACTTTTTGAAAAATATTAAACTTTAAAAATCCATAACTTTCAAACCGTAATTCCATTTTAGTCGCCGTTTTGGACGTTGTTTCTTAAATTAAATACTCTATTTTATAAAATGAAGAAAATAACTGTAACATGATTTTATTTTGAAAATGTGTTGACTTTCCGATTATGCGATTTGTTATTATGTGTATATTTGGTGTATATGCAATGGTGTATCCATGATAATTGATTGTATCAGGTCTTGGTGGATGAAGTGCATGTTTATGCTGTTTGATGTGTGTATGGTAAATAATGATATCATGTTTTTTTGGTTTTGGTTCAGTTATGATAAATTGATGTATTTCATAGACTGATTTGATGTTGCATGCTGGTGATGTGCGTGCATATGCATTGTTTTGGTGAAGTTAATTCCCATTGTGTGGAATTTGACTTGTATTGCCGTTAACCGATACCCGGGTGATGATGGGTGGTTAGGCTGGATTCGTGTCTGGGTGTTTATGGACGAATCGATGGTTGCTGTATCCGGTTGATGATGGATCAGTGTTGGGTGACTTGGTCACGTGTTGGTACCACATGCATTGTGTCTGCATTTGTGTTTGCATGGAATTGTAACATGTTAGGATGTCTTCCAGTGTTACAATTCTTTGGTTGGTTATTTATTTGTGCATAATGAATTGTATGATTGGAACTGCGTGTTGAATATGAATTTATGCTAAAATGGGTGAAATAATATGCTTGTGATATAATGTTGATTGAGAAGCTTATAATGCATGTTAATTATGAGAAATCTCACTCTTACTTTAACAATTTCAGATTAAAGTTAGCAGCTCAGGAGTTGGTGAGGATGGCTCTAGAGCTATGTTACTTTAAGTCCGCGTGTCAGTGTCGTGCTCTGATAGGTTGTAACACTGGGGAACGTTTAGTTGAGGAATTAGTTATTATTCAATTGTTTCTTTGAATTTCATTGGGAATAATTATGTTTTGGTTTATTCCGTTTTGGTTATGGTATTTTTCCGCTGCGTAAGACATGGTCTTAATTTGATTGAATTATTTGAATAATGACCCTCAGTGTAGCATGACTACTGTTTTATTGGAAGTTTTATTTATTTCATAATTGTGACATCCCTTGTTCCGTGTTAACTCTGATGGAATATGTCTTTAATCATTGATATAATTAATATTATTCAGGGTATTTTAGAAGGGGTGTTCAATTCCCCCCTCACTAACGCAGAAAACCTCTCACAAAATAGAAATTTACGAGGGGACAGACCACCTAGCTAAACAGTTGGTCACAAATATTTTGCGTGGGATTTTCCACCTCAATAACCCCCCTCACAAATTTCAAAACCAATTTTCCAGCTTTTGAGACACAAAACTAGGTGCAGAGTAGATGGTGCAGGTAGACGCAGTGTATCAGAATATTAGCTTGGAGATAACCCCTCGCAAATTGAATGGAAGTTTTTAAAAAATATAATTAAATCATTATATTATTATATTTTGTACAAATAAATTTAAACAACATAAATATATTACTAACTATACTTTTAACTATATTTTTATATTATTAACTCACTACAATATTTGTTGTCTCTGGCAACACTTTTTTAGGTAACATGTAGAAATTGTTGCCTTAAATTCATATAGGCAACGATTTATGATTGTTGTCAAAAATATGTTTGCAACCCTTGATAATCGCCGCCTAAAATACTTTTGGGGACGTTTATGGAGCGATACTCTTTTATTTTTTTGCCAACGGTTGTTAATTGTGCCCTTAACTGCTTTTGGGGATGATTTTAGAGCGTTAAAATATTATTTCTTTAGCAATGTTTGACAATTGTCCCCTAAAATATTTTTGGGGACATTTTTAGATTGTTACATGAAATTGGTGAACTCAAAGTCAAAACCTAAAAAACCCACACCAATTAGGGTTTTCGGACAACGATCCATCACCTCAACATTCCGCTCTCTCCCGCCAAATCCGTAAGTCATCTCTATCCCATTCCATTCCTCAACTTCAATAACTGCATCACTTTTCTCACAACATTCTCACTCTCGCTGAATCCAACTCTCATGATTCTGAAGCAAGTTCGAGAAATCAAGCTTCGCGTAACACCGACTCCACTCTTTTATCGCTTACTCACTTCCTCGATCGCAAACTGCATAACTCTTCAACAGTCCCTCAAACCGTTCCGGTAAAATTCTGGATCCAAAATTACTCTTAGGGTTTCGGGCTGATTTAATATATATGGGATATGTTGAAGTGTGTTGATTTGTTTCATTTATTTGTTGTTCGTTTCGAAAGCACGTGTTTCTTTTCTTGGATGAAATTTTATAATTTGTTTTTGAATAGGGGAAATTGACGCCTTTTCAATCACCGGCCAGTGAGCAAGATGGAAGCGTCAAACTAACTGAAGAAGAGAGAAAGTCTGCAACTGCTGATGAGAAGTTGATTTTGGGAATGTTCAAGCAAGAGGGCAAATGTGACTTTGTTCCTCCGTTAGATCTTGATGAGTTAGGAAATTCTGTGGCAGGTGATGGTCAAGGAGCTAGGAAAAGGAAAAATCCATTTGAAGGTTTGGATTCCTATCCCAATGAACTTGAGCACGCGTTTTGGCTCTGTTATTTATTATTCTTATGGGAAAGTTGAAACTGTTATTTAGGGAAATAATACAATTAAAGTGTCCTTGTCTTTTACTTTATCGACTAGTTAGTGATTGCAAGTGAGGTTCTTTGTTTAATTTATTGATGTCATAGAGAGATATTTGTTTCAGTCTATTTTACTTGGAATGGTCATGAAAAAAGATTTAATACTGACAACCATTTTAACTCCATTTTGGAAGATCAAGTAGGCACCATGTCTCTGATTTCATACTATGTATGTCGTTCATTGTCATATGCTTCTTTAGGAAACTTCAATGTATGCCATTATTTCAGATTGTTTGAGTTTGGTAGCAAGCAAGTATGAGCCTTGCACTGCTCTTAGGGTTTCATTGTTTGATTTTAAAGTTGGTTGGCAATCCTCTTTTTGGCCGAATATATTGATCAACTATAGATTATTCAGAGGAAGGCAAAAGAGTTGTATGTATTGGGTACAGGGACAGGACAGCTGCATAAGACTGATTGAGAAGTTCAGATGGAGTTGTCTAATGCTAAACCCCCCCTTTTTTTATGTACCTAGATTGGTGTCGAGACTCAAAAACCTATCCAGATAGATAACTTATGGTCAAACCAATAGAATATGCAGACCATAACATTATAAATTTTAGTTAAGGTTAAGACACCAAAAACTATAGTATAGGATGCAAACTTGTTTCTTGGGCTGTGGTGTAGGCATGATTTTGAGTGTAACTATTACATGATGCTAGTTTTCACCCAACGAGTATACTGATATTGGACATTTGGTATGAATGTGATAATTCATAAAAAAATATCCATGAAGGCAACTGATAATGATATTGGACTTTGACTTTGTGCATGTTTAGATTAAAAGTTCACCAATTTATTCTAATTATTAAAAAAAAAAGTGTTTCATTTCTTGATCTTGTCTTATCTTATAATTTATGTAGCGGAAGTTTATCTTGCCAGTTGAAGCACGAGATTGGATTGAGACCACTGTTAGAGAGGCATGGAGAAGATATAAGCACAAAATTAAGAAGAATCATTTTTTGAAGTATTCCAACATGACCGAGAGACTCAAAAATCATCCGCCAAACGTGCCAATATCCCAGTTTAAGAGTCTTTGTGCTTATTGGAGTAAGGAAACTATACAAGTAAGATTAATAATTTTTTTATGTATGTGTGTGAATTTACACCTTTCTATGTATGCCATAATTAAGTAATATTTATTATAATAATTCTGTCAAATTTAAATGTAGACAATCAGTGAAAATAACACTAGAAATAGAGCTCAACTAAAGTGGATGCATCGAATGGGTCCCAAAAACTTTGCTTTGACTCGTAAAAAAGTGGTAACTTTCTTTTGTTCTCAATAAATTATTCCTTGTATGAATGTTTCTTTGTTCAATTAAAGTATTCGTGAAAAACTTTTCTTTGACTCGTGAATAGGAATTTTAATTCACATAATTTGTTATGGAATTATTTTGATTTGTGCAGCGTGAAAAGGAAAAAAGAAAGCCCACTCAATCAGAAATGTTTGTTGAAACTCGAAAAGGAAATAAAGGAAAGGAACTGGATGTAGAAACTGGAAAAGTAATTGTATGTAACATTGTTTATGTAATACGTTTGCTTAATATAATCGGCCAACATTGTCTATAATAGTAGCTAATATTTTTTTTTTGTAATTTATGCTAGTCCCAACTTCAAGAAATGGTTGAAAAAGGAGGAAAGTGATACAGAAGCTTTTAAAGTTTTTTTTGGAAAGGAGTGTCCAGGCAGGGTACGCTGTTATGGGAGAAACATAACTAAAACTTCCTTAAAGAGAAAGGCAGAGATTAATGTTGAACTATGTTTTTAGTTATTTTACTAGGGTCATACTTCAAAGTATTAAAAGTAATATTGTTACGTTAGGCATTTTGTGTACTCTATATACTATATCTTGAATTAAAGTTTGAACTCGATTTTATTATATTACAACTTTTATGGATGTATGGTTTAAGTTATATAATCAATATTATTTTTGAAGCCAATTATTATTGACTATATTATTTTGATAATAATTACAAAATTGTATATTTTATGTGGACACTATAAAACAACAACCTATAAGTTATGGCTACACTTCAAAAACGATCTTCCTGATTTAGGTTTAAGGCAACGATTGTTAATTATAGCTGAATTTGGCAACGCAACGCTTAAAAAACGTTGTCTCAGAGGCCGTAAATAATCGTCCTCTATTCCTTTACTATAGGCGACGTTTTTCAAAAGCGTTCCCAAAAAACATAAAAAAACGTCGCCTCAAACAATAGGCAACGCTCGCACAGGAGACGCCTAGAAAACATCCCCTATTATTTTAGGCAACGATTTTCAGAATTCTGACAACGTTTTTCAATTGTTGCTGGAGAGCCTAAATGTTGTAGTGACTATAACAACCACAGCATAGTCTCATAGCTAGAACAATATAAAATTTTCACTATACAATAGGTAATCATAGCTTTTTTATGATAAGGAAAAATAGCATAGTCTGATCTAACTACTGACGCCACCCTAAGATAATTATTAAGAAATATTAATAAACTAATAAGAGTGTAGAAGAAATCATATATTTATTCACATTGATGTAGAAGAAATTAAAATGAAAAAATATATCACAGTACTCCCAAACGCATCTCATTCTCCTTTGCTACTTCCAAACATCCAAACACATAAGAGTTGCATGTCAACACTACAAGCTCTTCTCTCAAATAGAAAAATGGTGGCTTCTTATTTTTCAAGCAAAATAAGTTTAAAAAACAATGATGAAGTTAAAAGAAAAGCATGAAATGGAAGTGAGGAAAAGAAATGGACTGAAGAGATATGTGTGTGTGACTTTGATGATGCCTGCAGTTGTGTAGTTATTTGTGGTGGTGAAAATGGAAACGCGCAATGGTGAAAAATATAGGTTGGAGCAGTGGGTGGTTGAAACTCTTTCTCTTTGACTTCTTTTTTTTCTTTTTCTGTTGTTTTCCTGTTGCTATGTATTTAGTTATGAGTTGAATGGTGATATGTTGTTCTTGTGAGTGAAGAGAAGAATAAAGGAGGTGATAATTAATAAGGGACACCTCGAAAGTTTTCCAGCATGTAGACCCGTCATTATCACGCTCAGACCAATAATTATCACAATCACATTTTTATCTAATTGTTCAAATTAGCGATAGGGTACTTCTGACAGTCTAAACGATTAGATTTAGTTAGAGAATACTCCTCACAAATGTTCAATTTTAAAAATAAAAAATCCGTTCTCTCATATTTTTGAGGATTCACTCTCGCATAAATTAATTATCATAAATTTTTTTATATTTTGAATGTTGCGAGGAGTTTAACCCAAACAACGTTGTTTATTTAGTGAGGCATTTTACCACTGACAAATTCCTCTAACTAAATAGAGTTTTTCTTGTAATGATAGGAATGAAATTATTTTTTTTTTTTGAAAAACAAATATATTATATTTCTAAATTTTAAAAGTGTAATTTTGTTTTAAATTTTTTTTAAGATTGGTTTTTAATTGTTGACTTTCTTATATTTGAATTTGAGTATCCTAGTACGCACATTCAATATACATTTTGCTTATAAAAAAGAAAAAAAAGACCAACCCACTTTTAAAATCAGGTTAAAAAATTATACACCACCTCTGATTTTAAAAGGCCAACCGCCTTTTAACATTTGCCCCCAACCTCAAAAACATAAATTAATAATTTGTTTGTAGAAATATTTTTTTGAAATAAATATATCTTTTGAAAATAAAATTATTGTCTTATTCAAAATAATTTTTTTAATTATAATATCTATAACTAAACTTATATCTCTAAAGCATAAGTTAGCGAGACCTATTTTAAAATTTTATATATTTTATTGGGCTTAATTGACGGCCCATATTAATAGTTTCATAACTTCACTCCTAAGATAAATTGTATTTATAAGGTAAAGAAATAAAGATTTTGAACGCTTGCTATTTATGGTGTAACCAAAACCCTAAAACCACCCAACTTATCATATTATCGTGTAACCAAAACCCTAAAACCACCCCCAAAACCCTAAAACCACAAATCTCCATCTCTAAAGGGAAGAGAAATACAAAACACCGCATTCATGGCGAAGAAGGGAAGAGAAATACAAAACACCACATTCATATCGAAGGATTCTGGCATCGAAAGCCTACCGTGCCTGAAAGAAATATACCCACCTTCATTCCTTGTACCAAATCCAACCCTATCTCAGACTACCCGTGCTGCATCCAAATACCTATTCTCCTCCCTCAGACCATTCTCCTCAAAATCTCCACTGGACCAACTCCTTGTCGACGGCTACGATGCTGGGCAGATTTGGCATCAAATTGATCTCCAATCACAACCGCTATTGTCCACTCTTCGCCGCCGGTTGAATCAGCTAGTCAAAAATCCTGAAGAAATTGCGCAGCTGAAGGTTCCTTTGGATGCCTCTAACAAGGCAGGGGAGAAATACGAGCGGGGAGAAGAAAGTGACGGTTTTGATGAGTTATTGGATGAAGCTGATGAAAACGAGGATGATTTTGGAGGAATTGAAGGAGAAGAAGACGAGGATGATGAAGAAGAAGAGAAATGTGAAGGTGGTGGCATTGAAGATAAATTTATGAAAATAGATGAATTGAATGATTATTTACAGAAAGAGGAAGATAATTACGAGAAGGGTGAGAAGGGAGATCAAGACAGTGAAGATGATGATGACCTTGAGAAGGTAAAATTGATTGCTCTTTGCTTGGTTGTTATTGGACACCGTTTTTTTATCATATGTTATATTTGATATGGTTTAGTGCTTGTTAAGTTGTTATTTCCACATTTCTTGATAATTAGTTATATTTATATAGGCCGGTGAGTTTGAGATTGATGAGGATGAGGATGATAATGATGAAGAAAATGTAGAAGATGTAGAAGCAGAAGCCTTATATGCAAGGTATTTATATATTTAGCTTCCCACAAACGTGTTGATTTCAAGCTTGCGAATAGAAGAGTAGTTAATATAAAAAGGGCGCGATTGTTTCAATCGATTCGTCTTGTTGCCACGAATTTGTCCATATAGGTTTGGAGGTCCAATTTTATCATACAAGGAAAGCCCTAATTTTTGAACCTTGGAACCCTAAAATCCTTCAATGGTGGATTTCGATTCAGGCAGCCTTAGCACAATTAAGCTATACCAAACGCTTCAGGAAGGTGTCAGTAATACAAATCCACAAGCAAAACATGTTAATGATGCATATAAATTAGGTTTCGATTAAGAAAATATTTGATCAAATCCTGACTTTGCTTTACCGTTTCTTTGAGTATGAGAGCTGGAAAGTGGTTGCAACACGTTCAGGGAACTCTCAGCAAGGGATTGGAATCAACAACCTTCTCTCAATTGGACTCTAAATCAGAAAACAGTTTTTGAGTTTTTATGAAAATTTTGCAAAGTGATTCTATGGCTGTGTTGGCTCCTAAATTCGACACCCTTGTTTTATTAATGTCAGCCATTAAAGCTGAAGGATGTTTTCGACTGGCTAAGTCTGTCGAAATGCCCGTCGAAAGATGGCAAAGTACTTAGAAGATTTCTTCCAAGGGAGAAGTTGGTTGCCTTCGACGTCGAAGGAGTTTCTCGTCGAAGATGTCTCTCGACGAAAGTGTTCGATGGTTCAGAGTGGAGCAGTTTGAAATTCAAGCGTTTGGAGGGAAAACGGTTTCCAGCAGTTACCACGTGCAACGTGCAAAGATCTGGAGCGTCGAACGTTGAGAACGTGCCAAGTGGAATCATCTCGAAGCAGTGTAACTGCCCGACGGTTACTTGGGATGTTTTAGTATAAATAGTAGTAGGCATGTAGTTTCTCGTGTGTGTTCACAATTCTATACAAAGTCACTCATATAGATTCGAGTACCCAGCGTGTGAGAAAGAATTGTTGAGAAATGTATGTGTGAAACACCAATTTTATTAATCAAAGTAATTTACTTTTCCAGAAATTTACTTGCTTTCCTCTTTACATTCCTGTCGAAGCCTTTTACTTTAAGCCTTGTTTATTTTACCAAGTCTTTCCTTCATGCAATTTACTTGAAACCTCTTTATTTTATTTAAAGCCTCTTTATTTAAAGCCTTATCCAATTTAATCAAACTTCAAAATCAACCTATGTCCTAGGATCAATCTGATCGATCCTGCGAGTAACCAAATAAGTAACCATTTGGAGGATCAGCGGTTGTTTACCAAATACCAAGGTAAACAAATTGGCACACCTGGTGGGACTGTGTGTTGATTGTTGAAAATAATCTCATCTTTTCGAGGAGTGTTGTATGTTATTGAGAAGTGGTAGAATATACACTAACGATAACAATACTTCCAGAGGAAGGGAAGAGATGGCGAATCCGCCAAACAATAACGAAATCCCACAAACGAGTGTGGGAGCAACGGTTAGTACGACCGTAAGTGAAGCGACAACTGTTGGTTCGACACCAGCAGTAACAGTCACAACAACGGGGCCAATACCTTCATTCACAGGCCCCAGGATGCCTTTGGGAACTCCCCCACCAAGGGGAAATTTAGGCACAAGGCCTTTGGTTCCCCCAGGATTTATTCCATTCTATGGTATGCCAACTTCTGAAGTGGCAAGCCTGACGAATGCTGCGTCCACTTTTTCAGACCCTTTAGTGAGCGCCTCTTCGCCACTCCAAGGCTCTGGAGTAGGCATGGCGAATAGAAATAGGACTCAACTCTTAGGAGGAACGTCCCAAGTAGCCCATGGCCTTACAAATGCCTCGACAGCAGTCTTGAGGCAACAAATGGACGAAAGCAACCATGATATGGTGCAAATGTTGGCACAGACTTTGAGTGCTGTGCTAAACCCTCTAATACAAAACACTACTCAATCGAATCAGCAAGTGACAGCGCAAATGGCGCGTTTGGCTGATTTCTTTGGAGTACCCCAACCTATTCGACAGCCCCAAAGGGCGCAAATAAGGGGAAACCAGGGGATATTCTTAGAGGAAGAAACCACCATTAACCAGGCTCAACAGCCTGTCGAAGAAAACCTTAGGGCACGATTGGAACAACCTGTCGAGGAACCTAGGGTAATAACCCCAGAGGTAAGGTTAGTTAACAGAAACCAAAATGCTGACGAAGTAGTTCAGCATATCCAATACCAAAACATGGGTTTGGAAAACAATCTGGCAACCATGATTGAAAGGATCATGACTCAGAATGGGATGAACATGGGCTTTCGAAGGCCCAACTTTACATCTCCATTGTCAGAATACGTGTTACAAACGGACTTACCTCCTAGATGCAAAGTCCCCAAATTTACTAAGTTCTCTGGGGACACGACAGAATCTACTGTCGAGCATGTGGCGAGATATTTGATCGAAGCAGGTGACATTTCGAATAACGAAAACCTAAGGATCAAGTACTTCCCAAGTTCTTTAACAAAGAACGCTTTTACTTGGTTTACAACTCTCCCCCCCAATTCGATCCATCATTGGACCCAGTTGGAAAGATTGTTCCATGAACAATTCTACATGGGGCAAACCAAGATAAGCCTGAAAGAATTAGCCAGTGTGAAGAGACGTTTCACTGAACCTATAGACGAATATCTAAATAGGTTTAGGTTGCTCAAGGCGAGATGTTTTACACAAGTGCCAGAACATGAGTTGGTCGAAATAGCCGCAGGCGGTTTAGATTATTCCATTAGGAAGAAGCTAGACACCCAATACCTAAGAGACATGGCCCAGCTGGCCGATAGAGTTCGACAGGTAGAACGCCTCAAAGCTGAAAAAGCTAAGGCAACGAAAACTCACAAGAGAGAGAGGATAGCGTACGTTGAGATGGATGACGAAGATCCAAAATCCTTCGACGATACTTTAACTGTCGAAGAAGGAGAAGTCGATTTAGCAGAACTGAAACAAGGGCCACCATACTCTTGTAAACTGTTAGTCCCCTCAAGTGGGAAAAATCCCATTGGTCCAGAAAGGACCAACGATAGGTTCCCAAAAAAGACTTATAGTTTTGACATCACAAAATGTGATGAAATATTCGACTTGCTGGTTAAAGATGGCCAAATGATAGTACCCCCAGGGGTAAAAGTGCCTCCTCTTGATCAAAGAAAGAAGAGAGGTTTTTGCAAATATCATAATTTTTTGGGCCATAAAACTTCTCAATGTTTTCTTTTCAGGAATCTTGTGCAAGACGCTATCGAAGAAGGGAGATTGAAGTTTGCTGACAAATCCCCCATGGCTGTCGACTCAAATCCATTGCAGGCTGAAGCCCACTATGCTGAACCCTCTGAGGTGAACGTGATAGAGGCGACCGGGATCCAGTCGAAGAAGCCAGGTGTTGTACCCCAAAATTTGCCCTCCCATATTCTCCAATAAACTGCCAAGCCAAGCTACAAAATTCCCCAAGAATTGCACAATGCAAAGGCCTCCATGCAGTCAAAACTAGGGTTTGTGTGTTGATCAAGAAAAGGAAGTGTTCAAAGGTCCAATCAAGTCTCATATGCTTACAAAGAGGGTCAAGCATCCTCATATCAAGTTTCAAGGCATTCAGCTCAAGATTGCACAGTCAAAACCCTAAATTGCACTACAGTCAACTGTAGGGGCAAAATGGTCATTTGACAGTCAAAAGTTCAAATTTTTGGTCAACATATCATTTTGAAGCCACAAACATCATTTGATCAATGCTTGATCATGATTCTCAAAATTTGGCTCAGAAATCATCAAAGATGCAGAAGTTGCTATATTTGGACAGCTGAAAAAGTCAACTGAAATTGACCAGGGCATAACTTTCACATGGATTATCAGAAAAATTCCATCCAAAGCTCATTTTGAAGAGAAAGACATTTCCTACAACTCATCTTCATACTTCAAGTCCAAGAAATGCTCTCATAAAAAGTTATCAATTTCAACATTATAGGTCATTTTCAAAAGTCAACAAAAAGGGACTTTAAGTCAAAGACCATAACTTGAGATTGGTAAATCAAAATGACATGGGACCAAAGGCATTGGTTAGAGGACTCAAAGACCTTTCCAAAATGTCCAAGAACATGTGAAAATCTTAAAAATTGAGCAAGTTATGCCTTGTAGAAGTTGGGAAATTTTTGTGAAATGGCAAAAGTCAACTATCCTTGAAAATCCAATTTTGACAAAAGGGCCCCATTTTTTCCACTTGGTTCATCCTTGTCATGCCACACACGTGTCCCATGGTTAATTTCAAGACCAAGTATTGATTTTTTTATTTTATTTAATTTTTGATGATTTAATTCATTTTAATTCTTTGAAAATTCAAATAAAATTTAAAAACCAATGGAATAGTGTCAAATGAACTTGGACAATTTCTATGTATCATGAACCAACTCAAGAAATCAGGCTAGGGTTCATTTGCACACTAGGTCTAGGTTTTGGCTAAAAAGTAGGAAAATGGTTAATGGAAGAAACCCTAAGACCAATTCTTTCCCAAGCATGGATTAAGGTCAAATAGCAAGCCTATTCCATTCCATGAGGATCACTGAGTCCAACCCTAACTAGAACATAGAAAAAGGCTCGCTCAAAAGCCATTGGACAATTTGAAATTTTGGCCATATAATGCAAAACTGAAATCACTACTAGGGGACTTTTGAAGCCTTGATTCATATACCATTAGCATCCTGAGGCAATTCTGAGCGCATCTCCATCCCTAACATCAATCAAAACACCCTGAAACGGTAGCTACAAGTCCAACTGTGAAGCAAAAAATTTCAAATCGCATAGCATAATCCAAGCATTCTTTTGCATTTTTCTTTGTGGATTCTTGCTCACAGTGATGTTTCCATGCTAACCAACATGTTCAATTACGTTTTTGTATCATATATGCGCTTTTACCATTGCTGAATTTCTAGGTTTTCAGGATTCAAAATTAGGGGTTCCTAAAATAAGCAAAATTGAACGTTCCCAACACCATGGTTGTATTCAGGGCATGGAGACGAAGAAGAATGTTACCTCGCGCCTAATTTATGTTGAGAAACGAGCTAATCGTTATTTTTTGTAAACTAGCCTAATGCAACGGGTTAAAACCGTTGCTGTATGCTTATGTTTCAGAAAAAATAAAAGAAGAACGAAGATGATGATGTGGTGGCATGCAGGGATTGGGAGGTTTAAAATTTCGCGCGCCCTCTCCAATACGCGTTGGTTTTAGTTTTTGTTATTTATTAATCATTATATATTAATTGAAACTCAAGTGCTTCAGTGGTACAGATGTTACTCTTGCATTGCCTAAGACCTGGGTTCGAGTCCCAGGTCTGAATAATTCTCATATTATTTTTCAATTTGAGTTCACATGCAGCGCTAACATTGAGGCCTACCATACACTTCAACATCAGCTCATCCACGCGTCCCAAGAGGTCTATCAAAGGGTCCAGAACAAAGGCACATGGTGGACGCCAGTCAACATGCCACACCTGAGTGGAAAAGTCAACAAATTGCCAGCAAATGGGCCAGGCATTTTCAAATCTACACCCCCTGGTTTGCCTTATTATTTTCATTTTTTTTATTCTTTCTTCAATTTTTTCCTTTTATTTCCTTTTGCTATTTATTTAATTAACTATTTTTAACAAAAATGCAAAAACATTCAAAAATCAGAAAAAGACCAAAAATAATAATTTTTTTTATTATAATTATTTTCTAAATAAATACTTGTAATTATTTAGTTTTAATTAGGTTTTCAAATTTAATTCTTTTAATAAAATCCAAAACAAAAACATAGAATTAGGTTAATGACTTTTTCCTTTTAACTTTCCTTGTTTTTTGCCATAGTATTAGTATTTTTCATAATTAAACTAGGGTTGCATTTTAGGTTAGATTTTAATACTTTCTTAATAACTAAAAATCCAAAAAAATAGAGTTTAGGTTTAATAACTTTTTATTTTCTTTTTTTAATTTTCCTTTTATTTCAGAATAATAATATTATTTATTTATTTTCATAAATTAAAAATTGTACATAAATTAATTTAGAGTTAAATTAGGTTAAAAGTCAATATTTTCATAATAAACTTAAAAAACATTAGAATTAGCATTTTAATTTTAATTAATTTTTTTCCTTTTTCTTTTAAATCTAAAAAACCCAAAAATACCATTTTTTTTCATTTAATTTTAATTTTAGATAACTTAATTATTTTAATTCCTTTAAAGGGTTCAACGCCCTCGCATTTGATTATTTTCTTTTTTCGCGCGTTTCATTTATTTCTTTTGTGAATGTAATGTACTTGTACCAAAGCCATGTAATAGCTATTAGACATTTCTTTTCTGCAATTTATTTTAAAACGGGTCTGGATTAATTTGGCGTTGTAGACCCTCGCCTTTGTAATAGCGTAGGACTTTTATCTTTTCCGCACTTTAAATTCCCGCACATTTAACTGTTAAACAATAACATGAAAGAATGAATGCCCAAAAATAAAATCGAATCGTTAGATCACCAATGCATGACAAGACAAACAATAAACTGAAAATGACACACAATTCGCACACACCACCCCTAGGGTACGCCTCACTGTTGCCTTTCGAAAGGTGGTCGTCGAGTATAGGACGTTTTAGTAAGTCCTTATGTCCATGACATGATCCAGTTGCCTCGAAACGGTTGCCTCAGAAAATAAAGGATCAATGGCATAAGGGTAGCTTCTAAGGTGTCCTACTGTTGCTCCGGTGATCACCATGTCCCTACAAACTCGAATTGACCCGAACACCTCCAACAGTGGTGCTACCTACCTCTCAATGGTGGGATGGCACTACTTTAAAGGACATTTACACAGACGAATTCCTTAGGGTAGGTAGACGACTCATGGATACTTGCTCTCTTCAAAACAAACTGAAATCTTTTCACACCAACACTTTCAAAAAACTTTCAAAACGAACTTTTCAAACGCTCTGACGTATGAGTTGACCTGAAACTTTTCAAAGAATATTTTTGAAACCCACATTGAAAAGCAAGCACACATTTTGAAAACACATTGAGCAAGTACCTAAGAGCCCATGGATAACCATGGATAGAAAGGGTGCTAACACCTTCCCTTTCTATAACCTACCTCCCGAACCGAGAGCAATCTCTTTAAGGAATTTTTCTGTGCTTTTGTCCTTTCCAATTGGAGAAAATAAAAGACGGTGGCGACTCTTGCTTCCGCGACATTTCGCGAACCAGCTTTTAAACAGTCAGTTCCAGATCCACCGATCACAGAACTGGCGACTCTGCTGGGGAGTAAAACTTAAAGTGGGGTGTACCTTAGGATTAAGATCACTGTGTTTTCAATTGCTTTCTTTGCTTGCTTTATTATTGTGGGTTGCTTGGGAGTTCTATAGATCCTAACCCGGATCTGGGGATACCTTCTTAGAAAGTAGCAACAAGGCTGTGAGGGAACTGTGCGGGGTATACCGACATGGTTGAAACAGTCTGCTACGTTGATGTGGCACTTTGGTGTGTACCGGTAACCCTTGAGTCAGTCAAGGAGAGTACGGGGCCTCCATGTGGTGTCATGAAGCATCAACAGACCTTAGGAACCTTAATTGAACCATCTTGGCCTCTTTAGGGTAGTGAGATAACTGACTTTGGTGCAGTCCGAGGTTGGTTGATACTCGATACTACACTCAATTGAGGGTTGCTTTCCTGGAATATTTCGGTCGCCAGTTCAGTGGCTAAATCGAAACGATGAACAATGAAAGCAATCCCGTGATATTGGGAACCTTAGAACCCGGTTACTTTGATTAGGACAGGTTGAACCCACCAACTTCAAGAGGGTACTACCCAGACCCCATGCTGGCCTAAACCTAAGGGCTCTCTCTTGTGTGACTTGTGTGCCTTAGTACTTGACTATCTGCATGCTTGTGATCTAACACTTGTTTCTTGCAGGTTTGTTTCAGTCCTTAATTAGGACTCATAATAGGGTTACTGACATCACCCCATGCATACCATGACATCATACCATTGCATACATCCTAACCCATTTCAAGGATCTCAAGGGCTTGTGATGCAGGTCAGGACGAATCAACTGTCCCAGCAAGGGGCAAAGAGGATTTATTTTCCTCTAGACCAGGTTGTCAGGGGCTATGACCCACTTGATATGGTGAGCTTTTGACCCTTGGAGAAGGACTCTCAACAATATGAAGTACCTTCAATCAAGCCACCAGTTTCCAATGCTAACTATTTTCTTGTTTACCCCACGAGATTCTTGAAATCATTGCATGCATGTCATACATCTCGTTGCATTACAGGTATCCCCTTGACAGGTTGCTTACTGTTCTTCGCTGTTTATTTCAGCACTATGAACCCTGAATCATCAACCGAGGCATCTATCAAGGCTCTTCAGGCGCAGAACGCCCAATTTCAGGCGCAGAACGCCCAATTTCAGGAGCTGATCAAGGGCTTGGCTCAGGGTCAACAAGAGTTGAAGACCATGCTGCTGAAGAAGACTAAGAAGAAGAGGAGGACTGTGCTATTTAACACTGGGCGCAGACTCGGGAACACTTTGGTTGAAGCTGAAAGGACTCCTCCATCTGTGACGGAAGGTAGTCACCAAGAAAGGGAGGTCCCTACTCCCGTGGGTTCTGATACTGAAACAGACTTCAACGACGAACAGTACCCTCCTGCTGAAGACCGGTACAAACAGCTGGAAGACAGATTAAAGGCTATGGAGGTTCAGCAAGTGCCTGGACTGGATTTCGGAGACTTGGGGTTATCTACTGGGGTGGTGATTCCACACAAGTTCAAGGCACCTGCCTTTGTGAAGTATGACGGGGCTTCCTGTCCCAAGATGCACCTCCGTTCTTATGTAAGGAAGATCCAGCCTTACACAGCAGACAAGAACCTTTGGATCCATTTCTTCCAGGAGAGTCTTTCAGGGACTCACCTCGATTGGTTCTATCAGTTGGATGGAATCAGCATTCGTAACTGGGAGGATCTGGCCACTGCTTTTTACAAGCAGTATCAATATAATGCCGACCTTGCCCCCACACGTACCCAACTTCAGGGTATGTCGTTAGGTGCAAGTGAAGGTTTTAAAGAGTACGCTCAGAGGTGGAGAGACCTAGCTGGCAGAGTGCAGCCACCGTTGACTGATCGGGAGTTGGTAGACACGTTCTTGGGGACCCTGTCTGGTCCATTCTTCAACCACTTGATTGGGAATTCTGCTGCTGGGTTTACAGATCTAATCTTGACCGGAGAAAGAATCGAAGCGGGCATCAAGTCAGGGAAAATACAGAATGGTGACTCCTCGAACACTGAAAAGAAACCATCCAGGAGGGAATCTAGTGCTGTCAACGCATTAGCTATCACAAAACCGGCCGGTGCTCCTCAGCGTCACTATCAACAAAGGGAAGAGAGACCTAAGAGGCAATTTACTCCCCTCGGCATGACCTTGTCACAAATATTGCCACAGTTGCTGGAAACCAAGTTGGTAACCCTCATGGACCCTCCAAAGAATCCTAACAGGACACCCTCGAGGTACAATCCCAATGCTCGCTGCGCCTATCATTCCGACAGCCCGGGGCATGCTACAGATGACTGTTGGACTTTGAGAAACAGGGTTCAAGATCTGATTGACGCAAAGGAAGTCCAGCTCGACTCTCCAGAGGCTCCCAATATGATCACTGCTCCCTTGCCAAGACATGGCTAGGATTAGTTTTTGTTCATTCAAATATTCAAGTTGTAATTTTCTTTCAATTGTTCAAACATTTTATTTCATGTCAAACTTGGTTATTTCATTAATGCGTTATACATGTCTGTTTTGAAGTAATTATTTCATATTCACTATGTGCAAATTATTTTCATATTTTTTTCTGATGATCAACGTTCGACTAATAATTCTAAGCCTCTTGAGGGAGGATGACGAAAACGATACCACGATTTACAGTATGCTTTTGAACAGACCCCGCTGATGAGGTACAGGCATTGTTTCAACCCCTAAACACTGGAGTTATAAGGATGATAATCCCTCGCCAACCCATCAGAGCCAAAGGAGTAGGAGTTTTATTTTCGAAAATCAAAACCCTTAATCATAACCTGGGGCAGGGTAGTTCTCTCAGTTGATCCAAGTGCACAATGAATGGCACCAAATGAGTTTTTTCAAAAAAACAAAAGACAGTGATGGTTCCGAACAATCATAAGGACAGGCAGTCATTATCAAAAAAAAATCATAAACGAAAAGCCCAAGAAGTCAAAACCTATGAAAAGAGACTTACGAAACTGGGGCATCCCACTGACTGTAATTCCAAAAAGGAAACAGTTCAGGCAAAAAAAGAAAGGGATAACAAAAATCAAGAAAGAGGTCTCACAAACCCTCAACAAAAAATGACTGCCTAGTCAGAATAAATCATCAATGTTTGAACAATCACCGGAAAATCAGAGCAAAGACTCAAACAAGGTCTAACGTATGATCAACTGAGTTTAGGGTTGGAGAACATCACGAAAGAGCGGGTGGGTACAAATAATTTGGGCCTTTATCCTTTGTTTCTTAAACCGTGAACCAGGCCACGATATAACCCTTAAAAGTCCTAGCTGAAGCATGGGTTAGTTCGAAAGCATACTGTTATGAAGGTATCCTGACTCCTGAAGGTCTGCTGTAAAATCTTGAGTTGACACCGTATTGTATTACAACAAAATGCATTTTTAAAATATTCAAGACAGACATAGACTTTTGCATTCTTAAAATAACTTTGTTTGCATATGAATTTTTGTCTGAACAACAGGGAAATTCGCACGATGAATATCTTGTGAACAGAAGTACCTCCAATCAAGAGGCACAGTAGGAGCATTGCCCATTATCTGGGGCATGACAAAGTATTTCCAACAGGGGCAACTCCCCACATTCTGAGAAATATGGACATAGTCGAAAGAATACTACGCAAAATCAAAGACCCGCTAGGTTGACACACCTAGGCAAAAATAAGGGATTCCCGGCGAACCAAAAGGGTTCAGGCAAAAATAAGGGATGAAATGAAAAAATCTGTACACCCGGCAAGTCGAAAACCTGAAAAGGCGGCTTGGGCAAAAATGGGTATCCCGGTGGACTGAAAACCCGAAAAGGCGGTCCAGGCAAAAGTTAGGGATCAAAGCGTACGAGTATGTCCCAGCATCTCGGCACCTGCCTACCAGAAGACTCGTCAAGTACTCCCACAAGTGCCTCCTCCCACTGAAACTGGGGCAATAAGGAGTTGTCTAAAAGATCCGGTTGCTCTGTCCATCATAGGTTCGGCTAAAGAATGCGACCCAGATATTTTCACTCCCCGCAGAACACGAACGCGTCGTCCGGCTTTATTCAAAGAGTTATTTCCTTAATAAGATATAACTGGGTTATCCTCAGCCAATAGCCACGGAAAAGACCGTCCTCAGTAAAGTCTTATCATCCCCAGCGGAAGCAAAAGCTTATTCTCCAACACCAGCCCAGGAGTGACTTCCCGGCACCCGTCAAGGATTTATTTTCCTAGACGAAAGCATACATTCATAAACATCACATTTCCGTACATCATGACACATGCATGTACGCATCATGTCATACAATTGCATTTATGCCGTTGCTTGATTCATATCACGTACTGCATATAACTGACCTTTACCTTTCAGGAAGGATACAGTTGAATGATCAGCTATGTCAAAATAGACAAAACACCGTCAGAAAAGACAAATCCCGTCATAAGAGACAAATCCGGTCAAAGAATACAAATCCAGTTTAAATCAATGCCTAAAGATTCCTCTGATACAACTCGTCGTTATAGACACTCGTCGTGATAGACACTCGTCGTGATAGACACTCGTCGTGATAGACACTCGTCGTGATAGACACTCGTCGTGATAGACACTCGTCGTGATAGACACTCGTCGTGATAGACACTCGACGTGATAGACACTCGTCGTGATAGACACTCGTCGTGATAGACACTCGTCGTGATAGACACTCGTCGTGATAGACACTCGTCGTTATAGACACTCGTCGTGATAGACACTCGTCGTGATAGACACTCGTCGTGATAGACACTCGTCGTGATAGACACTCGTCGTGATAGACACTCGTCGTGATAGACACTCGTCGTGATAGACACTCGTCGTGATAGACACTCGTCGTGATAGACACTCGTCGTGATAGACACTCGTCGTGATAGACACTCGTCGTGATAGACACTCGTCGTGATAGACACTCGTCGTTATAGACACTCGTCGTGATAGACACTCGTCGTGATAGACACTCGTCGTGATATACACTCGTCGTGATAGACACTCGTCGTGATAGACACTCGTCGTGATAGACACTCGTCGTGATAGACACTCGTCGTGATAGACACTCGTCGTGATAGACACTCGTCGTGATAGACACTCGTCGTGATAGACACTCGTCGTGATAGACACTCGTCGTGATAGACGCTCGTCGTGATAGACACTCGTCGTGATAGACACTCGTCGTGATAGACACTCGTCGTGATAGACACTCGTCGTGATAGACACTCGTCGTGATAGACACTCGTCGTGATAGACACTCGTCGTGATAGACACTCGTTGTGATAGACACTCGTCGTGATAGACGCTCGTCATGATAGACACTCGTCAGTGTAGACACTTGTCGTTATAGACATTCGTCATAGACACTAGTCGCTATAGACACCCATCGTTAAAGACCACTCGTCCTTGGAAACAACCTGTCAGTAGAGACAACTTCATCACCGTTTGAAGATCCAGACCCAGCTCCTGTAACCAGTCAGGACATATCTATACCAAGCATCTGAAAACCAGCTCCTGCGACGTGTCAGGTACTCATTTTCTTTTGCAGGTATGCAGGTTCTCGCTAAGGAATCTCTTACGCGATCAACATCCAGATGGCATCTATAAGCCCATCATCCTACCCATCAATCTCTAAATGGCATCTATAAGCCCATTCCCCCACCACACTGCTACCATGTGAGCGCAAATTTCTGGGCACTCTAGTGTCCAATCATCTTCTACCCTCGGATTACAAAAGGCACGTCAGCCAATCTCCATCCTCAGGTCTAAGAAGATTGAACAGGGGCAACTGTTGTACCCCAAAATTTGCCCTCCCATATTCTCCAATAAACTGCCAAGCCAAGCTACAAAATTCCCCAAGAATTGCACAATGCAAAGGCCTCCATGCAGTCAAAACTAGGGTTTGTGTGTTGATCAAGAAAAGGAAGTGTTCAAAGGTCCAATCAAGTCTCATATGCTTACAAAGAGGGTCAAGCATCCTCATATCAAGTTTCAAGGCATTCAGCTCAAGATTGCACAGTCAAAACCCTAAATTGCACTACAGTCAACTGTAGGGGCAAAATGGTCATTTGACAGTCAAAAGTTCAAATTTTTGGTCAACATATCATTTTGAAGCCACAAACATCATTTGATCAATGCTTGATCATGATTCTCAAAATTTGGCTCAGAAATCATCAAAGATGCAGAAGTTGCTATATTTGGACAGCTGAAAAAGTCAACTGAAATTGACCAGGGCATAACTTTCACATGGATTATCAGAAAAATTCCATCCAAAGCTCATTTTGAAGAGAAAGACATTTCCTACAACTCATCTTCATACTTCAAGTCCAAGAAATGCTCTCATAAAAAGTTATCAATTTCAACATTATAGGTCATTTTCAAAAGTCAACAAAAAGGGACTTTAAGTCAAAGACCATAACTTGAGATTGGTAAATCAAAATGACATGGGACCAAAGGCATTGGTTAGAGGACTCAAAGACCTTTCCAAAATGTCCAAGAACATGTGAAAATCTTAAAAATTGAGCAAGTTATGCCTTGTAGAAGTTGGGAAATTTTTGTGAAATGGCAAAAGTCAACTATCCTTGAAAATCCAATTTTGACAAAAGGGCCCCATTTTTTCCACTTGGTTCATCCTTGTCATGCCACACACGTGTCCCATGGTTAATTTCAAGACCAAGTATTGATTTTTTTATTTTATTTAATTTTTGATGATTTAATTCATTTTAATTCTTTGAAAATTCAAATAAAATTTAAAAACCAATGGAATAGTGTCAAATGAACTTGGACAATTTCTATGTATCATGAACCAACTCAAGAAATCAGGCTAGGGTTCATTTGCACACTAGGTCTAGGTTTTGGCTAAAAAGTAGGAAAATGGTTAATGGAAGAAACCCTAAGACCAATTCTTTCCCAAGCATGGATTAAGGTCAAATAGCAAGCCTATTCCATTCCATGAGGATCACTGAGTCCAACCCTAACTAGAACATAGAAAAAGGCTCGCTCAAAAGCCATTGGACAATTTGAAATTTTGGCCATATAATGCAAAACTGAAATCACTACTAGGGGACTTTTGAAGCCTTGATTCATATACCATTAGCATCCTGAGGCAATTCTGAGCGCATCTCCATCCCTAACATCAATCAAAACACCCTGAAACGGTAGCTACAAGTCCAACTGTGAAGCAAAAAATTTCAAATCGCATAGCATAATCCAAGCATTCTTTTGCATTTTTCTTTGTGGATTCTTGCTCACAGTGATGTTTCCATGCTAACCAACATGTTCAATTACGTTTTTGTATCATATATGCGCTTTTACCATTGCTGAATTTCTAGGTTTTCAGGATTCAAAATTAGGGGTTCCTAAAATAAGCAAAATTGAACGTTCCCAACACCATGGTTGTATTCAGGGCATGGAGACGAAGAAGAATGTTACCTCGCGCCTAATTTATGTTGAGAAACGAGCTAATCGTTATTTTTTGTAAACTAGCCTAATGCAACGGGTTAAAACCGTTGCTGTATGCTTATGTTTCAGAAAAAATAAAAGAAGAACGAAGATGATGATGTGGTGGCATGCAGGGATTGGGAGGTTTAAAATTTCGCGCGCCCTCTCCAATACGCGTTGGTTTTAGTTTTTGTTATTTATTAATCATTATATATTAATTGAAACTCAAGTGCTTCAGTGGTACAGATGTTACTCTTGCATTGCCTAAGACCTGGGTTCGAGTCCCAGGTCTGAATAATTCTCATATTATTTTTCAATTTGAGTTCACATGCAGCGCTAACATTGAGGCCTACCATACACTTCAACATCAGCTCATCCACGCGTCCCAAGAGGTCTATCAAAGGGTCCAGAACAAAGGCACATGGTGGACGCCAGTCAACATGCCACACCTGAGTGGAAAAGTCAACAAATTGCCAGCAAATGGGCCAGGCATTTTCAAATCTACACCCCCTGGTTTGCCTTATTATTTTCATTTTTTTTATTCTTTCTTCAATTTTTTCCTTTTATTTCCTTTTGCTATTTATTTAATTAACTATTTTTAACAAAAATGCAAAAACATTCAAAAATCAGAAAAAGACCAAAAATAATAATTTTTTTTATTATAATTATTTTCTAAATAAATACTTGTAATTATTTAGTTTTAATTAGGTTTTCAAATTTAATTCTTTTAATAAAATCCAAAACAAAAACATAGAATTAGGTTAATGACTTTTTCCTTTTAACTTTCCTTGTTTTTTGCCATAGTATTAGTATTTTTCATAATTAAACTAGGGTTGCATTTTAGGTTAGATTTTAATACTTTCTTAATAACTAAAAATCCAAAAAAATAGAGTTTAGGTTTAATAACTTTTTATTTTCTTTTTTTAATTTTCCTTTTATTTCAGAATAATAATATTATTTATTTATTTTCATAAATTAAAAATTGTACATAAATTAATTTAGAGTTAAATTAGGTTAAAAGTCAATATTTTCATAATAAACTTAAAAAACATTAGAATTAGCATTTTAATTTTAATTAATTTTTTTCCTTTTTCTTTTAAATCTAAAAAACCCAAAAATACCATTTTTTTTTCATTTAATTTTAATTTTAGATAACTTAATTATTTTAATTCCTTTAAAGGGTTCAACGCCCTCGCATTTGATTATTTTCTTTTTTCGCGCGTTTCATTTATTTCTTTTGTGAATGTAATGTACTTGTACCAAAGCCATGTAATAGCTATTAGACATTTCTTTTCTGCAATTTATTTTAAAACGGGTCTGGATTAATTTGGCGTTGTAGACCCTCGCCTTTGTAATAGCGTAGGACTTTTATCTTTTCCGCACTTTAAATTCCCGCACATTTAACTGTTAAACAATAACATGAAAGAATGAATGCCCAAAAATAAAATCGAATCGTTAGATCACCAATGCATGACAAGACAAACAATAAACTGAAAATGACACACAATTCGCACACACCACCCCTAGGGTACGCCTCACTGTTGCCTTTCGAAAGGTGGTCGTCGAGTATAGGACGTTTTAGTAAGTCCTTATGTCCATGACATGATCCAGTTGCCTCGAAACGGTTGCCTCGGAAAATAAAGGATCAATGGCATAAGGGTAGCTTCTAAGGTGTCCTACTGTTGCTCCGGTGATCACCATGTCCCTACAAACTCGAATTGACCCGAACACCTCCAACAGTGGTGCTACCTACCTCTCAATGGTGGGATGGCACTACTTTAAAGGACATTTACACAGACGAATTCCTTAGGGTAGGTAGACGACTCATGGATACTTGCTCTCTTCAAAACAAACTGAAATCTTTTCACACCAACACTTTCAAAAAACTTTCAAAACGAACTTTTCAAACGCTCTGACGTATGAGTTGACCTGAAACTTTTCAAAGAATATTTTTGAAACCCACATTGAAAAGCAAGCACACATTTTGAAAACACATTGAGCAAGTACCTAAGAGCCCATGGATAACCATGGATAGAAAGGGTGCTAACACCTTCCCTTTCTATAACCTACCTCCCGAACCGAGAGCAATCTCTTTAAGGAATTTTTCTGTGCTTTTGTCCTTTCCAATTGGAGAAAATAAAAGACGGTGGCGACTCTTGCTTCCGCGACATTTCGCGAACCAGCTTTTAAACAGTCAGTTCCAGATCCACCGATCACACCAGGAATTACCATGGTCGAAGTCTCAAAGGACCACATCAACATGCCAATCTTCGGCAGTTTTTCTGGAAATTTATCCAGGAAGACAATTGAAGCTGTTCAGAAAGCGGTTGGAAACCGCTGAAGCACAAAAAACTGGAACAAAACCCAGTTCCCACTTGGCCACAGTTCAAGGCCAGACGGAGAATCTGGAGATACAAATGAAGCAGTTAACTCTTGCTAACAAAGATACAATGAATATCAACATGGTTGAACTTTCTGACCCAAAAGCATCAGAAGAGGCCATGAGGCAAGAACAAGCTAATAAGACTGCTTTCCCTCGGGAAAATGAAAACTTGGCAGATTTTCTACAAAGATGCCAGAAAAAGAAATCAGAGGTGATGCTGTGTCCAAGATGCAGTTCGATCTTTGACAAAAAGGCTGCTGAGCACATTCAAGGCGTAAGAGAAGCGAATAAGAGAAAGGAAAATGTTGACCTTCGACATGATCCCAGAAGAACTTCCCAAAGAGGTTCAAACCAAGAAAGGAGGCTATTGACTTTTAGGCCTCCCACAAATGTGCCAGTAGACACTTGGTACAAAACCTCTGGTCGAAAAAGGCCAAGTGAGGAGAAATGGCACTCTTTCGACGTGCCAAGGGGTTCCTCTTTGACTCAAAAGAAAGAGCCTCAGGTTGCTACACCTAAGGTTGCACAAGTGTCCAGCAACTACAAAGGTAAAAATCCCATGTCTCGATCTCAATGGAGGAGATATCAAAGGAGACGAAAAGCTGAAAGGGAGGCTGCCAACGAACCAAAGGCAGAAACCAGTTCGAACGTTCCTCAAAGGAAGCAAAGGAAACCTCTAGAAAGAGAGCCAGTAACCAACAGGCTAGTTTGGCCTAACCAAAGTGAAGTCGAAGACGAAGACGATGCTGAGTCTGATGATACTTTGGACATAATGGTGAATATAGTTTCAGTGCTGCCCAGAGAATTCAATCGACAGGTAGAAGTCGAAGCAAGTGACTGGGAAGTGGAGCAAGAAATGGCCAAACATAGGCCAGTGTGCTATTTTGTCATGGACAATGGCACTACTGAGGAACAAAATGGCTTCTTCGAGCCACCTACAGAGGCGATGAAAAATCACCTCAAGCCTTTATTCATAAGGGCTAAACTCGAAGAAACTACTGTGAATAAAATATTGGTGGATTGTGGGGCAACCATCAACATTATTCCTCACTCTATGCTAAGGAAAATTGGCAAAAGGGATGAGGACATTAAGCCTCACAATATGGTCTTGTCGAACTATGAGGGCGGCATAAGGACCACTATGGGAGTGATCCAGCTAGATATCAAAGTAGGGTCGATCCTTCGACCAACGATGTTTATGGTCATATCGGCCAAACCTAACTACAATCTTTTGTTGGGCCGTGAATGGATTCATGGTGTTGGCGCTGTGCCTTCATCAATGCACCAAAGGCTGCTGCTATGGCGTCCAGATGGGATGGTCGAAAACATAGAGGCAGATCAAAGCTATTACCTTGGCGAAGTGAATCACCTGGGTTTGGCAGATTTCGACAAGAACTTGGCTCACATAGGGCCATGTCCAACACCTGACTTCGACATGGCGCCAGCGCCAAACACTTTTTGTTCCATATACCTGCATCCTGAGCATGGTTTCCAATGGGACAGAGAAGACTTGTCCCACATAGACTTCAGTGGGTTAACTGATATCCAACCAACTGGTTGGGGAAGTGAATTCAGTGATAATGACTGAGTCACAATCTTTGAAGCGAATTTCGGCTTATGTAGCCGAAACCAAGATGATAACGGCTCTCGAAGCCGAAGTAAAGTACATGGCCACACAGGCCAATGATCAACAATTATCTGCTGTAGGTCCAGGAAAGGATTTCGATCCAAAACCTCCTGATATCATGCCAGAAGAAATGCAGAAACAGAGGCTCGACGCCATCTATGACGATGAGCCTTTGGGCTTCGAAAAGGACCCCTTGGCGAACAACATTAAAATGTTAGCGCAAGATCCTTTAGAAGAAATCAACTTAGGCGAAGGATCAGAGAAAAGGCCAACTTACATAAGCGCCAAAGTCAATCCAGAACTTAGGTTGGAAGTAATCCAATTGCTGAAAGAGTTTAAAGACTGTTTTGCATGGGATTATGACGAAATACCTGGTCTCGACAGAGGATTGGTAGAACTTCAGTTGCCAATCAAACCTGGGAAGAAGCCAATCAAGCAAAATCCAAGGCGCTTCGCTCCAGAAATACTGTCGAAGATCAAAACGGAGGTCGAAAGACTTCTGAAATGCAAATTCATCCGTGTTACAAGGTATGTCGAATGGATTGCAAACATTGTGCCAGTAATTAAGAAAAATGGTACGTTAAGGGTGTGCATAGATTTCAGAGATTTGAATGCTGCTACACCCAAAGATGAATATCCTATGCCTGTGGCGGAAATGCTAGTCGATTCTACCGCTGGCTATGAATACCTGAGTATGCTCGATGGTTATTCAGGATATAATCAAATATTCATTGCTGAAGAGGATGTGTCGAAAACAGCTTTTCGATGCCCTGGGGCCTTAGGCACTTACGAATGGGTAGTGATGCCTTTTGGCCTAAAAAACGCTGGGGCAACGTACCAGCGAGCAATGAATACTATCTTCCATGATTTTATTAACACTTTTATGCAAGTATATATTGATGACATTGTTATAAAATCTGTTTCCAGGAAGAATCATATTGACCACCTTCGACAATCATTCGAAAGAATGAGAGAACATGGTCTAAAGATGAACCCTTTGAAGTGTGCGTTCTGTGTGAAAGCTGGAGATTTCTTGGGCTTCGTTGTTCACAAGAAAGGAATCGAAATCAACCAGAACAAGACGAAGGCAATTTTGGAAGCGAAAGCGCCGTCGAATAAGAAGGAACTGCAATCTCTCTTAGGCAAGATAAATTTCTTAAGGAGGTTTATATCTAATCTAAGTGGGAAAGCTCAGGCCTTTTCACCCTTACTTCGACTGAATAAAGAGGGGTTCGAATGGGGGCAAGAGCAACAAGAAGCCTTCGACAAAATCAAAGGGTACCACACTAAGCCACCTATTCTGGTGCCTCCTTGTAGCAATAGGAGTATAAGATTGTACATAGCTGCATCCGACAAAACTCTGGGAAGCATGTTAGCCCAAGAGGATGAGAATGGAGTCGAAAGACCCATTTATTATCTCAGTAGAGTTTTGAACGATGCAGAAACTAGATATAGTGAAGTTGAAAAATTGTGTCTATGTCTGTATTTCTCTTGTACAAAACTCAAGCAATATATAAAACCAGCTGATGTGTATGTTTCGTCTCATTTTGATGTTTTCAAATATATGTTGTCGAAACCTATCTTGCACAGTCGAATTGGCAAATGGGCATTAGCATTAACTGAATACTCCTTGACCTTTATGCCTCTTAAGGCAGTAAAAGGACAAGTGGTTGCAGACTTCATAGTCGACCACTCAATTCAAGTCGAGGATATTAATTATGTGGAGATAGAGCCTTGGAAATTCTACTTCGATGGTTCCAGCCATAAAGACGGAACAGGGGTAGGAGTCTTGATTATTTCTCCAGATAAAATTCCAACAACATTCAAGTACAAAATATCAGGTTCTTGTTCGAACAATGAGGCTGAGTATGAAGCTCTAATTACTGGCCTTGAAATATTGTTGGAATTGGGGGCAACTCGAGTCGAAATAATGGGAGACTCAGAGTTAGTCATTAAGCAAGTCACAAAGGAATATAAATGCATAAGAGAGAATCTCATTATGTACTTTGTGATAGCGAATCGTTTATTGAAAAAATTTGAAACGGTTAATATTCGACACATACCCAGAGTCGAAAATCAAATAGCCAACGACTTGGCACAGATTGCATCTGGGTATAAGATTTCAAAAACGAGATTACAAAGAGCAATCAAAGTTCGAGAAAAGATAAAAGCAACCTGTCTATCACCATCAGACTTGGAATCGACGAGACTAGGATATGCTGATCAAAGTAACTTCGAAATTTCGTTCATAGATAATTTATCGGAGCAAGATTGGAGGAAACCTATAGTGGATTATCTTCAAAATCCAGGAGCTTCGGCAGAACGAAAAACAAAGTACAGGGCGTTGAGTTATGTACTCATGGGAAATGAGTTATTCAAGAAAACGCCTGAAGGGGTATTGCTAAAGTGCTTAAGTGAAACTGAGGCATACATAGCCCTTTCGACTACGCACGCTGGAGCATGTGGGGCTCACCAAGCAGGCCATAAGATGAAATGGTTGTTGTTTCGACAAGGACTATACTGGCCCACTATGCTAAAAGATTGTGTTGAGTTCGCCAAAGGTTGTCAAGAGTGTCAAGTTCATACAGGCATCCAACATGTACCAGCAAGCGAACTTCACTCGATAGTGAAGCCTTGGCCCTTTAGAGGATGGGCGTTGGACCTCATTGGAGAGATTCGACCAGCATCATCAAAGAGTCAGAAATACATACTGGTAGGCATTGATTACTTTACTAAGTGGATCGAAGCTATCCCTTTAGTCAATGTAGACCAAGAAAATGTCATTGAATTTATTCAAAAGAACATTATCTTTAGGTATGGAATCCCTGAGACAATAACAACTGATCAAGGATCAGTTTTCACTGGTCGAAAGATGCAGGAATTTGCTCAGGAAACAGGTTTCAAACTCCTAACATCCACGCCTTACTATGCACAGGCGAATGGTCAAGTCGAAGCAGCTAACAAAGTGGTGATTGGCTTGATAAAGAAACATGTTGGGAAGAGACCAAAGAATTGGCATAAGACGTTAGACCAGATTCTGTGGGCTTGTCGAACGTCCCCAAAAGAAGCCACTGGTACAACACCGTATAGGCTAACTTTTGGCCATGATGTAGTGTTGCCAGCAGAAATTTGTCTTCAATCTGCAAGGGTTCAGAGGCATTATGATATTCCTTCTGAAGTCTATTGGAACATGATGTTAGACGAACTGGTGGATTTAGACGAAGAGAGATTGCGCGCTCTCGACCTACTCAGGCTTCAGAAGAAAAGAGTAGAAGACTCTTATAATAAAAAGGTAAAACCTAAGGTATTTTTGCCTGAAGAACTAGTTTGGAAGGTAATTCTTCCCATGGATCGAAGGGATCGAAGCATGGGGAAATGGTCACCCAAATGGGAAGGACCCTTCAGAGTTATCCAAACTTTTTCTGGTGGAGCCTATGAAGTCGAAGAGTTAGGTGAAGATAAAAGGCTCTTGAGAGTAAATGGTAAATATTTGAAAAAATACAAACCTACACTTCAAGAGATAAAAATAAAGTAATAAAAGAACAAGACTAAATTAACCATAAAAATGCAAAAATGGAAATTTTATAAATTTCAGCCAAGATGGCAATGTTGTCGAATAGAGATTACAAAATATGGTTACAAAAGCTGAATCAATCAAAAGGGAATAGAGTCCTTGAGTCGAAGGTACTTGGCTTGCTGCAGCTCCAACCTTTTCTTGCACCAGGCGTTCTCCTGCACAATCTTGGCAATCTGAGCGTCGAAGCCTTGGGCCTTCTCAGCAAATTCCAGGCCCTGTTTGATTTCAGTTTGACTCTCGGTGTCTGGGATGGTCGAAAGAAGTGCCTCCTTGCGTATAGTGTTGGCATTTATCTTCGCCTCTATTTCTTCGATTTGTGCCCTGAAGGAAGCATTCTCTCGATCAATGGCTTCGACTTCTTCCTGCGCAGATGCTTTTTGCTTCGACAACTCCGCAATTCGAGAAGTCGTATCTGAAACAGCAGTCCACGCAGAGGAGCTTTTGCCATACAACACCTCAAGCTGACTGTTAAACCCCCTTTGGCGCCTGTAATATGCTGAGACTTGATCAATCATAGAGTGTAACTCCATGATCAAGCCTGAAACTTCTGGAGCTACAACTAACAAGTCGACAGCATTTAAGACATCCTTCAAGTATGATGGAGCAGTGGGGTCCCCCTCTAAAGCCTTCATCAAGTCCTTCTTGAAAAACTGGGCCTTAACCTTCGCCAAAGCTTTATCGAGAGGAGAGGTTTCAGTAGACTTCCCCGACAGGGTAGGAACCTACTGACTAGCGTCAGACGAACTCTTGCTCTCGATGATTGCGTTAAGATAGCTAACAGGGTCAGTTTGTTTCAAGATTTCTAAGTCCTCTTTCGACCTGTGCTTCGTTGAGGTAACCCTTGCAACAGCATTATCTTGGGTTTGAGGCTGTTGGGTGTTAGGTGTCTCGACTTGTTCCCCTTCGACTCGGACTGGGGCAGTACCAGCGTCTTCTTGGTGCTCTTCGCTAGCGTCACCTTGGTGCCCTTCGCCAGTGTCACCTTGGTTCTCTTCGTCAGCAGCACCTTGATTTTCTTCGCCAGCATTGCCTTGATCCCCTTCTTCACGATTCTCTTCCGACAGATCCACCACCTGAACCGCTTCTGGTTGTTGTTCTTCCATTTGTGGTTCTTCTGCTGGTTTTTCTACCGTCTCAGCATTGGCCTCATTTATTTCGGTATGGGCTTCGTCAGTTTCCAAACCTTTTTCTTGTGGCCTGCTGAGTTCGGCAGACTCCAGTGTTTCAGAGGTCCTTGGTGGAGAACTTTCAGTGGTGTCCTAAAAAAGGAAAGAAGAAGAATCTTCAGAGATCGAAAGAGACACAGTCGAATGTAGGTATCTACACCTAAGTTATAAAAAGGTTTAAGAGATTACCTGTAAATTAGCTTCAGCCCCAGGGCTGGAATTGTCGCTTTCGACAGGCTTGTTGAGAAGAACGTTTAGTTCCTCCTCCGTTGGCTCCTCAATGATCACTGGAGGTGGCCTGGGCTTTCTTCCAACAACCTTTATCCTAATGGTTCGACCCTCGGGAGCAGGAGCAGGAACAGGAGCGTCCTTCGTCAGCTTTCGCCTTTTTAAAGGAGCAGGAGGAGAATCACCTTCTTCATCGCTCTCAGATTCGACCACCAGTGCTGGCCGTTTCTTGGGCGAAGGTGCCTAAAAGACCAAGGGGAATTCGACTTAGCAATTGTATCGAAAGTCAAAAATCGAAAGCGAGAAGAAAAAATGAAAGTCTGGTTACCGATACAGAAGGCTTCTTCGAAGAGCCTTCCCCCTGTTGGTTGGTGGTAGTCTTCGCCGACGCTGTAGTCTTCGCCGGCGGTGGAGGTTTTGTTGAAGGGCCTCCTCCCTGTTGGCCTTCTGTAGCCTTCTTGGCTACAGGCTTTCGAACAACTGAAAGCAAATAAAAAGTTAACAGGCCAGCAGTCGAAAAAGACAAAGTAATGTAAAAGGATGAACTTACATTTCTTTATTTTGTCCAACACAAGGACAAAAGATTTCTGAAGCTCATCCATGAAGTCCTTCTCGTCGAAGAACTCCTCAGCATAATAGCTTTTCCACCACTCCTCGAAGGATGGTGAGCAAAGAAAATTGAGCTGGTAGTCAAACAACGAGAGAACTGTTCGACCAACATATCTTCTGATATGCTTGATGGCAGCTTCTTCGGTGTAATCATTACAGAAGTACAACATGGACTTCTCTCTTGGAAAAATCGGAGAAGGTAGGGTTTGAATAATACCAAACTGGCGAGATACCAGGTTTGGTTGGTATGCAATCAGACTCAAGTGAGTCTTAGAGCTCCTAAATCGAAGAGGCATGATCCTTGGTGTGAGGAACGCCTCCCACAGTATTGTGTGTTCGTCAACATTGGGACCGCTCGACGTCTTTGGATGTGGCCTTGTGAACCATGCTGGGCCTACCTTCCGTCGAGCAAATGGAGCCATAGTTGAAACAAACTCTTTCCTTCGAGCAAACATCAGAACGAAGTTGGTGAAGGTTTGCTGAAATTCCAGTCCATCTTCCATAGGCGTCAACAGAGCCAGCCTGGTTCCTTCGACGCGTCTGTTCGCTATCTCTGGAGCCTGCTCATTTATCTGAACCTTCTTAGGTAAGAAAGATTCGAATGTGGCATTGAGCCACAGTTGGAGCAGCCAAAAAGGCCCGGCAAGTAGCAAACTGGCCCTGTTCTCGATAATTTTTAGAAGAGTGACTCCATTACTGATCGAGTCATAGAGGCTAGCCAAAATCAACTCTGCCAAATAGATATTTTGGCGATGATGCAGTTGAGTGGCGAGAGTGACCATCTTTTTGGTCACCTGTAAGGACTTCGAGCAAAATACAAAGCGAGTCAGCCATAAGGCTAGAAACGCTATGTGTTCGACATCCGACACAGCATCTGTCAACCTGTCGTGATAGTGGTTGATGAAAGTGGTGTATGTTGGTTTGGTGTCAGAGAAGCCAATTTGATCCTCCGACATCTCCTCCGGATCGAAGTAGTCCCCGGTGGGTCGAAGGCCAGTAATAGCGGCCACATCGAAGAGTGTGGGAGTTAGCATCCCACAGGGAAGATGGAAAGTAAAGTGGGAGTAGTCCCAGAACAGCAGAGAAGCTATCAACATCTCCGGAGAATAGTTCAAACCTGTCTTCGACAGCATCACCAGGTCGAAAATCCCCATTTCCTTCCAGATCGAAGCTTGGTGTTTCTCCATCTTTTCCAACCAAGCAACGTAATCGGGAGTAAGGCTAGGGCCAGACCTGAAAGCCCTAACGCCTCTGTTGAAGAAGCGGAGATCGATTTTTTCATGCGCAGGGTCTTCATTGTCTTCTGCGTCTTTCTTGGCGCATGCAACCGGTTTGAGTTTCTCAACTACCGGAAAATAACTCTTGATCTTCATCGCCTCAGAAATACTTGGATACATGGGGCCAGACATAGCAAAGATCTGGTTGGAGTATCTAACCGGGATCATAAGGTGGCGTGAGTAGGCATCGTGAACGGCGATGTCCAAGGGTTCAGGGACCCTTCGTTTGCTTGTAGAAGTTACTACTGGAGCAGTGACGAAAACCTTAGGTTTGGCGTTTTCAGATGGTACAGTAGCGCTAGGAGCGTTGGAAGCAGATGCCATTGTTAGTGTTGAGTTTGAAGTGAGGTTGAAGATGAAGTGAAGGAGAAAAGGTTTTTGCAAAGATGACAAGTTGTATGAAAACAGAGAAGTTTGAAAGCTAGATGGCGTAAAAAGTCCCACAATGGGGTACTTACTGCTATTTATAGTAGTGGGAAAAATCCCCAAAACCGAGGACATTTAATGCCATTTAATTATTGCAGGAGATAGTGGGACGCGTGGCAGCCCCCTATTATTTTAGCCGTTCTGCAGAAATAGAGGGACGCAGCGTGCGTCCTCGTTTTTGGGAATTGTCATAATGACAAATTCTGAAATGACGTTTGGTACTGCACGCCGTATTGACAGTGACGTCTTAGGTACGGATAAATGATGGTTTTCTTGGGATCGCCAATGGTTGGTAGAAAATATCAAAAAGTGCACAAGTTAATTTGTGACTAAGCATGAAAAGACAGGTGTCGAATGGTGTTTCAAAGAATGCCTTTTTCTTTCAGAGTCGAAATAAGGCATTCTTGGGGGGCAATTTGTTGGCTCCTAAATTCGACACCCTTGTTTTATTAATGTCAGCCATTAAAGCTGAAGGATGTTTTCGACTGGCTAAGTCTGTCGAAATGCCCGTCGAAAGATAGCAAAGTACTTAGAAGATTTCTTCCAAGGGAGAAGTTGGTTGCCTTCAACGTCGAAGGAGTTTCTCGTCGAAGATGTCTCTCGACGAAAGTGTTCGATGGTTCAGAGTGGAGCAGTTTGAAATTCAAGCGTTTGGAGGGAAAACGGTTTCCAGCAGTTACCACGTGCAACGTGCAAAGATCTGGAGCGTCGAACGTTGAGAACGTGCCAAGTGGAATCATCTCGAAGCAGTGTAACTGCCCGACGGTTACTTGGGATGTTTTAGTATAAATAGTAGTAGGCATGTAGTTTCTCGTGTGTGTTCACAATTCTATACAAAGTCACTCATATAGATTCGAGTACCCAGCGTGTGAGAAAGAATTGTTGAGAAATGTATGTGTGAAACACCAATTTTATTAATCAAAGTCATTTACTTTTCCAGAAATTTACTTGCTTTCCTCTTTACATTCCTGTCGAAGCCTTTTACTTTAAGC
Source organism: Vicia faba (assembly GCA_948472305.1). NCBI lineage: Eukaryota > Viridiplantae > Streptophyta > Magnoliopsida > Fabales > Fabaceae > Vicia > Vicia faba. The sequence continues at coordinate 13,870 of CATIWC010001200.1, read as the reverse complement.
CTTGTTTATTTTACCAAGTCTTTCCTTCATGCAATTTACTTGAAACCTCTTTATTTTATTTAAAGCCTCTTTATTTAAAGCCTTATCCAATTTAATCAAACTTCAAAATCAACCTATGTCCTAGGATCAATCTGATCGATCCTGCGAGTAACCAAATAAGTAACCATTTGGAGGATCAGCGGTTGTTTACCAAATACCAAGGTAAACAGGCTGCAGCAGCTTTTTCGTGTCCTCCTGAATTAGGTTAGGTCTTTCATATGTATGTGATGCAAATTAGGTCAAAATAAAGCCCATGAATCCATTGCAATAATGTTTCATATCTTTGATTTTCAATTATGTATTTCCAATCTTTTTTCATTGAAACCCTTGCCAATTATGGAAGATCTTCCTTTTTTGAATGAGAAACGACTTGGCCAGCTTGCCCTGATATGATTTGCTTCACAAAAGATCCAAAAACATATCTTTTTTAATTTTCCTATAATTAAAATAAATTAAATGAATTAATATAAATATAAATTCAATTAATTAATTAAAAATAATAAAATAAATTATTTTGAGCACAATGGGTCGTGCATAGGCTTTGGGTAATGATTCAAGAAAGAATTTGAGGCCCATTAGCAAATTTGGAGCTTTTTAGGCAAAGTTGACTTTTGAAAGTTCCCAAAATTTTCCCAACTTCTCCAATGCATATCTTGCTCAATTTTGAAGCTATGAACATGTTCTTGGACATTTTGGAAAGGTCTTGAAGTCCTCTAACCAATGACTTTGGTCCCATGTCATTTTGATTTACCAATCTCAAGTTATGGTCTTTGACTTAAAGTGCCTTTTTGTTGACTTTTGAAAATGACCTATAATGTTGAAATTGATAACTTTTTGTGAGAGCATTTCTTGGACTTGGGGTGTGAAGATTAATTGTAGGAAATGTCATCCTCTTCAAATGAGCTTTGGATGGGATTTTTCTGATAAACCATGAAGAAGTTATGCCTTGGTCAATTTGCAGTTGACTTTTCAGTTGTCCAAAAATAGAAACTTTTGCATCTTGAGACTTTTTGAGCCATTCTTGTGAAATCATGGTCAAGATTTGACCAAATGATGATTGTGGCTTCAAAATAAGATGTTGACCAAAATTTTTGACTTTTGACTGCCAAATGACCATTTTGCCCCTGCAGTTGACTGTGAAGCAATTAGGGCTTTTGACTGTGCAACTTGATGCTGTGAGTCTTGAAACTTGACATATGGATGCTTGACAATGTATGTAGGCATATGGGACTTGATTGGACCCTTGAAAATCTCAATTTCTTTGCTAGAACCAAAACCCTAATTTTGACTGTGTTAGGAGGCAATTGGACTGTGCAACCCTTGAGGAACTTTGAACCATGATCTTGCCAAATCTTAGAGAATATGGGAGGGCAAATTTTGGGGTACAACAATAGTAATCCCAAACACATCTCATTCTCCTTTGCTACTTCCAAATATCCAAACGCATAAGAGTTGCATGTCAACACTACAAGCTCTTCTCTCAAATAGAAAAATGGTGGCTTCTTATTTTTCAAGCAAAATAAGTTTAAAAAAACAATGATGAAGTTAAAAGAGAAGCATGAAATGGAAGTGAGGAAAAGAAATGGACTGAAGAGAGATGTGTGTGTGTGACTCTGATGATGCCTGCAGTTATGTAGTTATTTGTGGTGGTGAAAATGGAATGCGCAATGGTGAAAATAGAGGTTGGAGCAGTGGGTGGTTGAAACTCTTCCTCTTTCTCTTTGACTTCTTTTTTCTTTTTCTGTTGTTTTCCTGTTGCTATGTATTTAGTTGTGAGTTGAATGGTGATATGTTGTTCTTGTGACTGAAGAGAAGAATAAAGGAGGTGATAATTAATAAGGGGCACCTCGAAAATTTCGCAGTATATAGACCCGTTCTTGTAATGATATGTATGGAAATTTTTTTTTTTTGAAAAACAAGTATATTATATTTCTAAATTTTAAAAGTATAATTTTGAATTTTTTTTAAGATTGGCTTTTAATTGTTGACTTTCTTATATTTGAATTTGAGTATCCCTAATACTCACATTCAATATACATTTTGCTTATAAAAAAAGAAAAAAAAGACCAATCCACTTTTAAAATCAGGTTAAAAAATTATACACCACCTCTAATTTTAAAAGGCCAACCGCCTTTTAACATTTGCCCCCAACCTCAAAAACATAAATTAATAATTTGTTTGTAGAAATATTTTTTTGAAATAAATATATCTTTTTTGAAATAAATATATCTTTAACTCATCTTAGATCACGAATCGTACAGCTGAACGTTATCTCTATGATTTCTTGATCCAATGAACAAAGATGTTTTCCATAAAGAATCCAAAACCATTCATTTTATATGAGTCGATACATAACGCGTATGTGTCGATATACAGTGAGTTAATTTTTTATTTTGAAAACAAAACGTGATATGTGTCGATGCATGAGTTTATGTGTCGATGCATAAAGGTTTTAAAATGTTTTCCAGGAACATCAACTTGACATATATCAACACAAAGTATGAATGAGTCGACTCATACTGAAGCAGAATTATTTTTGTGATTCTTTGCTCAAGTATGTGTCGATGCAAGACCTTATGTATCGACATGAAATTGTACTTTATGTGTAAAACACATTTTTGACTATGTATGTGTCGATCTAAGACCTTATGTATCGACCTGAAATTGTGTTTTATGTGTAAAACACATTTTTGAACATGTTATGCTATTGTCATATTATGCACACATATAGATTAAGCACATTAAACATTCACTAATACTGTTTTCACACATATTTGCTATCATACAAAACTACTTAAAGAAAAAGGTTGCTCACACATAGGGCTATATTTCATATCCAACTTCCAATAACTAAGTTCGTATAGACGACTTTAATCGATCTATATATAAAAACCTTCCACTTGTATTATTTTCAATCAACTTTTAAAAAACAATTTTAATTTGGAAATTTAATTTGGTGATCTATTCACCCCCTCTAGATAAGTTATCGTCGTCTAATAATGTTATCTCTACTGCATCTTCCGATCCGGGGAAGATTATTAAACTATTTTTAGATATGGATCCTCTCTCACTTTTCATGCATCTCTAGATGGTCATATGAGCATGAATATAATGAGGTTTGGCCATGTGCCAAAATAATAAGAGAAAAAAAAATACAATTTTGTTGTCTCAAAATATATGAGAAATTATCAACTTTCATTCTTTTCAAGGTAAAATTAAATGCAAATTGCATTTAATTTACCATCTCTTTCATCTTTCTATAACCAACAATCAATTATAATTGTTTTTACATCTTTCTATGCAATTTTTTCAAAGAAAATCACAAGTCAAATCATTATATTTTTACTTTTCTTAATAAGTGTGATTTTATTTTTCTCTCTTATATTTTGGGACGAAACGAGTATTTTAGATGCACTATAAGAAAAACTGTAATTAGCTAGGGGTTTCCCCCCTCACTAACGCAAAAAACCCCTCACAAAATAGAAATTTGCGAGGGGACGGACCACCTAGCTAAACAGTTGATCAAAAATGTTTTGCGTGGGATTTCCCACCTCACTAACTAGCTTGGGGATTCCCCTCTCACAAATTACAAAACCAATTTTGACACAGAACTAGATGCAGAGTAGGTGGTGCAGGTAGGCGCGGTGTGTCAGAATATTAGTTTGGAGATAACCCCTCGCAAATTGATTGAAAGTTTTTTTAAAAAAAATAATTAAATCATTATATTATTATATTTTGTACAAATAAATTTAAACAACATAAATATATTACTAACTATAGTTTTAACTATATTTTTATATTATTAACTATAACAACCACATAGAACAATATAAAATTTTCATTATACAATAGGTAATCATAGCTTTTTTATGATAAGGAAAAATAGCATAGTCTGATCTAACTACTCACGCCACCCTAAGATAATTATTAAGAAATATTAATAAACTAATAAGAGTGTAGAAGAAATCATATATTTATTCACATTGATGTAGAAGAAATTAAAATGAAAAAATATATCATAGTACTCCAAAAAACATCTCATTCTCCTTTGCTACTTCCAAATATCCAAACGCATAAGAGTTGCATGTCAACACTACAAGCTCTTCTCTCAAATAGAAAAATGGTGGCTTCTTATTTTTCAAGCAAAATGAGTTTAAAAAAACAATGATGAAGTTAAAAGAGAAGCATGAAATGGAAGTGAGGAAAAGAAATGGACTGAAGAGAGATGTGTGTGTGTGACTCTGATGATGCCTGCAGTTGTGTAGTTATTTGTGGTGGTGAAAATGGAATGCGCAATGGTGAAAAATAGAGGTTGGAGCAGTGGGTGGTTGAAACTCTTCCTCTTTCTCTTTGACTTCTTTTTTCTTTTTCTGTTGTTTTCCTGTTGCTATGTATTTAGTTGTGAGTTGAATGGTGATATGTTGTTCTTGTGACTGAAGAGAAGAATAAAGGAGGTGATAATTAATAAGGGGCACCTCGAAAATTTCGCAGTATATAGACCCGTTCTTGTAATGATATGTATGGAATTTTTTTTTTTTTTGAAAAACAAGTATATTATATTTCTAAATTTTAAAAGTATAATTTTGATTTTTTTTATTTTTAAGATTGGCTTTTAATTGTTGACTTTCTTATATTTGAATTTGAGTATCCCTAATACTCACATTCAATATACATTTTGCTTATAAAAAAAGAAAAAAAAGACCAACCCACTTTTAAAATCAGGTTAAAAAATTATACACCACCTCTAATTTTAAAAGGCCAACCGCCTTTTAACATTTGCCCCCAACCTCAAAAACATAAATTAATAATTTGTTTGTAGAAATATTTTTTTGAAATAAATATATCTTTTGAAAATAAAATTATTGTCTTATTCAAAATAATTTTTTTAATTATAATATCTATAACTAAACTTATATGTCTAAAGCATAAGTTAGCGAGACCTATTTTAAAATTTAAGATATATATTTTATTGGGCTTAATTGACGGCCCATATTAATAGTTTCATAACTTCACTCCTAAGATAAATTGTATTTATAAGGTAAAGAAATAAAGATTTTGAACGCTTGCTATTTATGGTGTAACCAAAACCCTAAAACCACCCAACTTATCATATTATCGTGTAACCAAAACCTTAAAACCACCGAACTTATCATATTATCGTGTAGCCAAAACCCTAAAACCACCCCCAAAACCATAAAACCACAAATCTCCATCTCTAAAGGGAAGAGAAATACAAAACACCGCATTCATGTCGAAGGATTCTGGCATCGAAAGCCTACTGTGCCTGAAAGAAATATACCCACCTTCATTCCTTGTACCAAATCTAACCCTATCTCAGACTACCCGTGCTGCATCCAAATACCTATTCTCCTCCCTCAGACCCTTCTCCCCAAAATCGCCACTGGACCAACTCCTTGTCGACGGCTACGATGCTGAGCAGATTTGGCATCAAATTGATCTCCAATCACAACCGCTATTGTCCACTCTTCGCCGCCGGTTGAATCAGCTAGTCAAAAATCCTGAAGAAATTGCGCAGCTGAAGGTTCCTTTGGATGCCTCTAACAAGGCAGAGGAGAAATACGAGCGGGGAGAAGAAAGTGACGGTTTTGATGAGTTATTGGATGAAGCTGATGAAAACGAGGATGATTTTGGAGGAATTGAAGGAGAAGAAGACGAGGATGATGATGAAGAAGAGAAAGGTGAAGGTGGTGGGATTGGAGATAAATTTCTGAAAATAGATGAATTGAATGATTATTTACAGAAAGAGGAAGATAATTACGAGAAGGGTGAGAAGGGAGATCAAGACAGTGAAGATGATGATGACCTTGAGAAGGTAAAATTGATTGCTCTTTGCTTGGTTGTTATTGGACACCGTTTTTTTATCATATGTTATATTTGATATGGTTCAGTGCTTGTTAAGTTGTTATTTCCACATTTCTTGATAATTAGTTATATTTATATAGGCCGGTGAGTTTGAGATTGATGAGGATGAGGATGATAATGATGAAGAAAATGTAGAAGATGTAGAAGCAGAAGCCTTATATGCAAGGTATTTATATATTTAGCTTCCCACAAACGTGTTGATTTCAAGCTTGCAATTGCTTTAAACTGCTTCACTCCAGTTTAACTACCTATATATTTCTTTAAAAATTTTGAAAGCTATCTATATGGTTGTTTTTGATAGAATGTCCATTTGGTGTAATGGCAATGGAAAATGCCAATGTGTTTCTTTCTCAGTCTTTCTCAGTTTGTTTGGAATAAAACTTAAACTCTATAGTTGATCAAGTTATAGAAATCGATTCCCCAAAAGTGTCTTATTTTTTAAGGTACTTTAGTCTCAAATATGTTTGGAGCAGAACCAGAACCGTCGAGGGTTATAGTTATGACAACACTAGTCCATTATAGTTAACAAATTCAATTATTCAAATTACCATATATATATATATATATATATATATATATATATATATATATATATATATATATATATATATTAATTCTTTTTATTTATTATTATTTTTCCTCTTGTTTTGAATTTCTTTTATAGCTTCTTTTTTCTTGAGTGCTGTATTTAAGTGGTATTTCCTCTTTCTTTAAGCTTAAGGGTATTTATGTTACTACTATTTAGTATTTATTTATTCTGTATGTTGTGTGCTGTGGGGAATATTTGCTTACGTATTATTCGTGTAAATGTTAACTCCAACTCCACCGTATGCTACGAAACTGGCTGGATGCCACTGCATAATTATTATAACTCCTTGAAATTTATTATTTATTTAGATCTCTGAGCATAGATATTTCTAAAATGATAAAACATTGGTATCGGATATGCATCCATACTGGATACTCGTACCTTACTCGTGATACTTTTTTTCTTCTTATTATTCTGTTTTGGGTGAAATTTGTAATTTTCTCATATAACAATCTAGTATGTTTATGTATTTTAAATTCTTTTTTATTGAATCTTAACATTATTTTTGATTTTATTTTAAAGTTTTATAATGATGTTTTGATGTAAATTAAATAATATAATTTTCTACTCATATTTTATAAAAACTTTTATTTTTTACTAAAGTATCCATATTTTAATTTTTTTTAAATGCCGTATTTCGTATCGGTATAAGTATTTGCACTGAGTACTATACCCATACCCATGCATGAGATGTATGTGGGGTTTATTTTTTCATTTGCTGTTGTCAGGTACGATGACTTCTTTGGAGGTAAAAAAGAAAAGCGCTCAAAAAGAAAATTACAATTGCTTGAGAAAAGAAAAGAAAAGGGCTCAAAAAGAAAAGAACAAGTGCTTGAAAAAACTGAAGATTTTGATGTTGAAGATGACATGGAATCTGACAAAGAGGTATCTCGTGCGTGTCTCGGTGTTTATACACACACATGATTGTGATGTGAAGATGTTTATTTTTTAAAACTAAATTTTCATGATATGTAGAAGATAAGGACTGCTTCTTCCCATGAAAAGCAGCTGGAAAAAATCCAATCAAAGATAAAGCTGATGGAGAAAGCTAACATAGAGCCAAAAACTTGGACTATGCTAGGGGAGGTAATATCACATTCCCTTATTTGGTATCTGTTATAAATTGCATATGTATAACCTTTCTATTAATCAGTTATTTTCAAGGATGTGTTCTTGTTGTGTTTTTTGGTCTCAGTTGTTGGTTCATTGGTTCATGTGTCTTTGGATTGGGGAGATTTGACTTTGTCTTTTCTTTTTTTCTTTTGGTTTTTGACCCCTTATTTCTTTTATTATTTATCAGGTAACTGCATCAAAGAGACCCATGAATAGTGCTTTGGAAGTTGATATTGACTTTGAGCATAATGTGAGACCTGCTTTTGTCATCACTGACGAGATTAATTCTTCAATTGAGGAAATGATCAAGAAAAGGATTATTGAGGTAAATTACTCTTCCGTGATAACAAGATTTGTGCTTCTACCTCAATTATCAAGATTCAGTAATCCCTCCTTTCAATTTATAAGCAACATACTATTTATTTCTTAGTATTATTAACTAAAACTAACATTAACTAACCTATCAGCTGTTATAATTATGGCATTACTTTGCAAACATGCACAAACAAAGATCACAATATCTTTGTTTCTTATCTACTCACACGTTTCTTTCAGGGGAGGTTTGATGATGTTAAAAGAACTCCTAAATTGCCATTGAAAGCGCATCGGAAAGTTAAAGACTTGGTAAATAGACTTTGAAGTTCAACTTGCTAACTTTATTTTACGTAACTAATTTGTGCACATCATTGCCATTTAATACAGGATGATAATAAAAGCAAGCAGGGTCTAGCAGAAATTTATGAGGTATGTATATCTGGACTGTATTTGAACACTTGCAGTTCTGTGTCATACATATTTTGTTATTTTTTTTGTGATTTTCCTCATGTTTTTTACAGCAAGAATATGTTGAGAAGGCTTACCCCACTTCAGTTCCGTTGTCACACGAAGATAAACGAAAAAATATGGTGCAACACTTGATTCCTTTACTTCATTTCTACCACTATTAAATATTTTCATCTTTTGGTTGAGTTTTATTTCTAAGGTACTTGAAGTACCCATGGATTGGCTCTGATCAGGTTGTGTCGTTATTCTTTTTCAATTTTGCTACACACTTAATATTGTGCCTTTACTTGTGGTCAGGCAAGCATGTTGTTTAACAAGTTCTGTTTGAAAGCGGACGCCCTTTCCCATTTCAACTTTGCTCCAAAACCTGTATGATATCAACATTCCTATTTTCTCTTAATAGACAATATGATAACATTTAAATTTTCCCTTAAATGAATTTCACAGGTTATAGAGGACATGTCCTTTGAAAGAAATGTACCTGCTCTGGCAATGGAAGAAGTAAAAAGCTATTCTTTTCCTAAAATTCTATTCCTACTTCTACTTTATAGTTACTTACAATGCACTATACTTTTCATGGATAGATTGCTCCTGTGGCTGTTTCAAATGCTGCTATGCTGGCCCCTGAGGAGATTTTTTATGGTAAGGGTGATGTTAAGGAAGAATCAGAACTTACACGGATAGAAAGGAAAAGGAGGAGATCTAATAAGAAAAGGAAATTTAAAGGTATGATTGGCTAGACATAGCAAGTATTCTATGGTCTTCAGTACTTTCAATTCACTTCCCATTATTAATAAACAAACTTTTATGGTTACAGCTGAGTCAACAAAAAGGTCGGAAAAGAAGTCAGACCTTGAAAAATGAGTGGCACCTGAGAGCAACGAATGAAAGTAGTTAGAATGCTCTGGTTAACTATATCTAGTTCTTAAATGTACTTTTTCTTACTGATTTCTTGTATTTAATAGTCAATCTAGGTCTTAATGTACTTTTTATCGTCAATTATAGTCTCCAATAATAAAGCTCTACACATGCGGTCAAATTTAAGAGTTAAAATGATTTTATTTGGAGATGAGTGTGAAGATAAGTTTGTATTGTTTGGTTAATTTTTTTTGTCAAATTAGTTAGAGACTTTGAGTGTCCAACATTCAATCCATTTTGCTGTGGTATTTTTTGAATTGAAAAATATCTTTGGTTACTAACACAATTTTAAAATGTTTGAATCAAGTATTCAATCCTATTAACTGAACTCAAATATTTGATTTTTCTACCCGTTTGATTCTTCCACACCTTAAAAATGGTAAACATCTCAGATTTCTTCAAGAAATATAATCAATCCATGGGATAAAAATCATCGATGGAAAGCATAAAATACCTAGAACCATTCGTAGAGGTCACTTTGATAGCCATCATACATCATAATATATTTTAAGATTACATTAGTTTTATGTTTTTCAGCCTTAAATTAAACACAACACTATATTTTAAGTAATACTTACATAAAACTATTTTGCAACTGGGAACACCATTCGATAAATTTCTCTTACGAAGTTTCATAATTATGCATTTGTTGGGATGATGTAATCGCTTGTGTCAGAGTCTGGTTGTATTGTTATCAAACTCAACTGATTCAATGTTAGGGATTTGACGGCCATATGGTGGTCAATAGGCCGTTGAGGTGGAAGGGAAGGTGGCGGATTAAAGAGGGTGGAGAATTTTAGAAGTAATGGTTCTAGTTTGTGTTCATAGGATGCAGGGAGGGTGTTTGGGGTAGGGATTGTGGGGTTTGAAAAAGCTTGGATGTGAAAAAGTTCGGATGCAGAGTGGGTAGTGATGCATCGCTTGAGTTGTTGGGCTGAAATAGGGTTGGGCTTGGAGGGTGAATTAGCAGTGAAGGTAATGGGTTGGCCTTTTAGGGTAAATGAGATGGATAGTTTGGTATAATCCATAAGAACTGGGCCAATTGATTTGAGCCATGGAGCACCCAGAACAATGTCTGCACCACATAACGGTAAAAGGTGTAAATCGATAGTGAAGGGGGTGTTTTGAATAGTGAGGTTTACATCTTCACAAAGGTGTATGCATTCTAACAAACTACCGTTACCCACCATAACTTTGAGTGGTGGTTTTGGAATTGAAGGGAGTTCTAGGAATTTGGCTAAACGGACTTGGATAAAATTATGCGTGCTACCACCGTCGATAAGAACAGTGACAGGATGATGATGAATGTGACCAGTGAGGCGAATAGTCGCCGCGGTGGAGCAACCGGAGAGGGCGTGAAGGCTGATTAAAGCTTCTGATGAGTCAATGTTTGGGGTGGTGTCAGGTATCGGGTCGGGTTCTGGTTCGGTGGCTGATACATCATCAGAAATGAGTAAATGAAAACGGGCTTTGCAACGGTGTTGGGCGGAGAAGGTTTCGTCACAATTATAACAGAGATTCTTTTCTCGGCGAACAGCCATTTCTTCTTGGGAGAGTTTGCGAAAGGTGGGTCGTGGTGTTGGGGTGGGTGAGGGAAGCGCCAGAGTGGTGGGTGGTGTGGTGGTGTTGAGGGTAGTTTGGGAATTAAGGAGAATTGGAGAAGGTTTTACCTTAAAGTGACGGCGACGATCCTCAATTTTGTCCTCTTGAAGTTTTGCTAAAGCGGTGGCGTGAGAGAGAGATATCGGACGGAGAGCCTGAACCTCGCGGCGGATCTCCGGTATCAAACCGGAAATAAAACAGCTGAGGAAGAAAGGAGGTTGAAGACCAACGATTCGATTTGCTAATTTCTCAAACTCTGCTAAATACGAGTTCACAGAACCACGTTGTGTGAGTTTGAAGAGAGCGCTGGCTGGTTCATCATAGAACGTTGGAGCAAAACGGTTTTCCAGAGCTTGAAGAAGACCGTACCAGGTGGTGATTTGACCGCTGCGATACATCCATTGGTACCAACCGAGTGCTGGTCCGTCCATGTAGAAGGAGGCGACAGTGAGTCGGTCGGCTTCAGGGGTCTGATGGTAATCGAAAAACTGCGAGATCTTGAAGATCCAACCGGTTGGGTCGGTTCCGTCGAACTTGGGTACATCGAGCTTCATGCGTGGGGGGTTGAGGGCGGTGTTTAGGGGTTGTGGTTGTTGAGGAATTTCGGTTGGAGTGGGATGAACAGTGAGGGTGGCTAGTTGGTCAAGGATAGCATCAACTTTAACGGTGAGGTCGTCTAGACGTTCAGCGTTTGTGGGTCGAGCTGCCATGGAAGAGGGGAGTTTGTGCAATGAAAGCACCAAATTGTTAGGGATTTGATTTCTATTCTATTCAACAGAGAAAACTAAAGCTATCTAGGGAATGAAAATACACTTTCTTCTTATTCCTTTAAATCATTCTTACAAAGATATATATAGCCAGTGAGTAACGGCTTGATACAATTGTAAGGTGATCCGCAATTTAAGGAAAATGGGTGCTGAATAGCACATGCTAATAACAAACTATGGAATCTAATGCAGGTGAAAAATAGAAGCTTCTATTCCCTTCTTTATGCTGTCACAAAGTCATCAAGATAACTTGGCTTCTTGTGAATCCTCTTAGGTGGGCCTGGGTCAATATTCTTGTTATCCAGTAGGTTAGGCCCATAATTACTAACATTCAACATCACCCACAATAGTACATTCTTATAGTTTATAGATGTTAAATGCAATATGAAGGTTCATAAAAGTGTACCATTTTACATCTCGATTTTAGATCCACCGGTAGAAAAGGTGTAAAGACCATGAATTTGAACCCTAGCGATATTTTTTTTTAATTTTTAAATAGCGAAAATACATTTTCTCTCGGTTTTATCATTTAACCGGTGAGTAAAACACAATTGAGTTTATTATATCTAATGTTGATTGCTTATTTCACTAAACCTAACTAAACATATAACTTTTCAAATTAGTTTATAAAATAATTATATGAACATTATGTTATATTTGAAGAACAACTTACACTAATCAATAGTTTTCGAGTATCTTGTAACTCATTATTCATCTCTCGTTCTTTAATGGTTCGACTCTCGTTCAATATTTCAAGTTCTTCATTCAACACTTCAATATATACTAATTCATTCCTCAAAGCATACAATTTAATGCAAATTGAACAAGTATAGAAGAAAATTGAACGAAAACTAGAAGTATTGAGAGAGATTTTAACTATTAAAGAACGTGAGATGAATGATGAGTTACAAAATACTAAAAAAATATTAATTAGTATAAAATATTTTTCAAATACTACATAAATTTTCATACTACTATTTTGAAAATCAATTTATTATGTTATATGTTCAAAGAAGGGTTAGTGAAATAAAAAATCAACATTAAATATAATAAACTCAACTGTATTTTTTGTGACTCTAATATTTTTTGTACATTTTTGACGAAACAAGGTGAGAGTTACACGAAGAATCACAAAAACATAATCTCAATCTCAATCTAAATCTCAATCTCAATATCAAACTCAATAATAACAATTACTAAACAACAACATATAGCTTTCAAAAAATTTCCGAGTATGACAACTAAACATCCCAATCTCAATCTCATACTCAATAACAACAACTAAACAAGAATAACAATAACAACATCAACCACTAAAAAACAACAATAAATAACAACAACAACATTAACTTTCAATATCAACCTAAACAACAACAACATTAAACAACAACTCAAAAGTAACAATCTCTCAACAAATATACATCAACATCAACAATAAACACATAACATACTTATCACAATAAAAACAACAACATATAACATTCAATTTTAGTTTAAGCAACTACAAGATTAAAGCTCTAGATTTTAGGAAGTCAAAAACAACAACAATATATAATCTTCATAAGTGATGTTTGACATACCAAATATGTGAAGAACAAATGAAATAAATTATTTTGGTTTTTCATTCAGGCAAGTATCAAATGAGAGCTCTAAAGACATATCATCTTTGTATTTCTTTGATTTTTTACGAGTTGAATAATGAAATGTGTTTAGGACTCTCATTGTTTAGCTCTCTTCATTAGGATTCTGTGTGTATTATTTTAGGCAAGTGAAACTGAAATCTACAAGTTAAACTACTTTTGGATTAAAAATAAAATTTGAAAGAAGGTGCTACTTTTAAGAAATAAAAACATAAACTGTAGTTCCTAGGATTTGAAGCATGTATTCTAAATTAGTTTACCCCTCGTTTATTTACCAAAATCGAGGGATTAAATGGTATTTTTTGGAGAAAAAGTGTGACGCATCCAGGAATTATACTTTAGCTATTCGTTGGGTAAGGTGAAAATGTTGTTTTAAAATATATTATTTGTAGTAGTGCTTTTATGCCCTAATCATTGTCAAGAACCCTTGTTAATTTTCATAGTATCATATCTCCATTAGACATGTAGGAGAAAGAATTTGCATGCAGAGTACTTAGAGAAATCAAATTCATTATAATTTTGGAATGCACATGACA